>JAZFAU010000055.1:302500-750000 GCA_037178615.1 Dione vanillae
TGAATTTAAAAAAAAAAAAACATTTTCTTTTTTAATTTTCGTTGTAATTACTTAATTAATGTCAGAGTTAATACATAAGTGGGTCGTTTAAAAAAGTAAATATATAATATTAGGTATCTCGCGCACATGATTAACAATTTTCAGGGATGGTAAAGGTTTTAAATCTATTTTTGTTAAAAGACAATTTTTGAGACTGACAAAAAAAGCGGGGCAAATGTTTTTTAAGCAATTCCAATTGGCTGATGTGTTGGATTTGTTTAATCAAATATCAATTGAACTGTTCAATTTTGAACATCGGCTATATCGGCTTTTCACCATTCCGCCTTTTTGAGATCTTTAAAACGGTGCCAAAAGTAAAATTCTAGGTCAACAACTCGCTTGTCTAAGTGTGCGCAATGAAACGTTTTCACAAGTAATGTATAATAATTACATTGGAACAAAAATACCGGTTAATATCTTGTACTTGGTGGTGGCAAAAAACATAATTTATATTTAAGATAAGTGATTGAGATATTATTTATATTTAAGACTGTGGTTGAAAAATACCGTATCAAACAAAACATGTGCCTACTTATACCACTAATTTTTTAATCATAATAAAAAATCATTTAATACATACCTTGTGACAAAAGAAAAAAAAAATTAAAAAGAAAAAAAAAATATATACAATCTCAATAAAAACATATTTTTGGATAATGCAATACTGATATCAAAAATTAGGCCCTTGTAGGTAATTTTAAAATATAAAAAATATTATTTTATTCTATAATTACAACACTAATACATAGAGAAAAATGAGAGTTGACAATCAAATAGACAAATAATCATGATTACATTAGTTTTGCACAGCACATTCGGAATGTTATTACTTTTTTTTTATAGCTTCACGCTTTATCCCGCACATGGCAGGGTAGGCAGAGGGAACCACAGGGACCGTATGAACCTAGTGTTAAGACACTCCGTTGCTTAGTCCCTGGTTTCTCCGTCCCCGCTTTCCGCCTTTTTCGAGGCATTGCGAGCTGAGTGGCGGAACTCAACGCCGCGCTTTGCCTAGCCTAGTTTGCCAGAGCGAAGAAAATGGAAATAGAAAAATCCATCTTCTCCGATGTTATTACTTAATGATGAAAATCACACTTAAATGAAAATATTATGAAAAATTCCAATAAAATATAATAAAATTACAATAATTATATAATAATTTAAATAGTATAAACTGTAATATATAGTAAATTTTGTGTTATACAACTTGGCACTTCCGTATAAAGGTACAATGCGTATATATAATTTATTGCTACAATATGCCTTATGTATAGAGCACAAGTTGGGATTGTCGTAACGTAGACATGGTTGGATAACGAACTATTTCTGTTTTTGTTGTAAAATCTTTTAATT
Source organism: Dione vanillae (assembly GCA_037178615.1). Taxonomy (NCBI): domain Eukaryota; kingdom Metazoa; phylum Arthropoda; class Insecta; order Lepidoptera; family Nymphalidae; genus Dione; species Dione vanillae. The sequence continues at coordinate 303,893 of JAZFAU010000055.1, forward strand.
TATTATGATTATGTATGAAAATGAAAAAGGAAGTAGTTGACAGTATTTAATATGAACTTACATAAATATTTTAAAACGTCAATAATTAATTTCATTCACCTATTTGTACGTATATGTGGCTTTCTTTCGAGAGCTGAGATTAAGCTCAAGGTTTGATAAGATACATATGAATACGGAAAAAATATATATTTTATACAGGTGTTACATATAAAAATAGCGCTTAACGAAGCAACGATATAGAATTAAAGAATAACAATTTAAAAATATCAATTAAAAATACATAATGATGGAGTAAAGTGCCTTAATTAATTAAAGTCTATTATATTATTAAAATTGAAAGTACATGTCAAATATATACGTATATGTATATGTATAGGTATAGGTATATATGTATTACAGATTCTACTATAAAACTATGCTATCACATATATTATTGTAACTCTAAAGGCTACTTTGGTACACACATATATATTATATATAATAAAATATCGATTCGTATTTTCGTCACTCGATTATTGTCACGTTATACCTTATAATATTTAAGTTGTCGAAACCTGCTCATTTTATTTTTTTTTTCAACTAGAATTCTATTCTTTTGGTAAAATTACTACAAAATTTCTTCTAAAATGTATAATTTGCGTATCTCATGTGGTTATTTGTCGTTTTAAATGTTTTCTCACCAATACACTACAATATAAAGCTTTCAAAGCGATTGCAAGCAAAATTCATACTAAAATTTTTATTTATATCTAAATGCTATCGAATAAATAGTGTTTTTAAATATTTAAACGATCAAAAATATTATCTCATAAATTCTAAAACTAAATGCAATATATTAAATTCCATAAAATGGGAAAATTCTAGAAACATTCGTTCATTTCATAAACTTTACTGAACCTATTTAAATAACATAATAATAATAATAATAAAATAAGAGTAATTCGTTTATGTTTTACTTAAAATATTTCTTGCCATATTATTTTTATTTATTACTTCAAATATCAACTTCATTGTGGTATTGTCAATTAAAATAATAGTTTTAACATCCTAAAATTTAACATACAACGGTGTTGCCAGGGAAAACGTCAAAAAATATAAATAAATAATCTATTAATACGTTTAAATATACGACATACATTTTTCAATTACTTTATTCCAAATTTAAATTTCTCCTAAAATTATTAAAAAAAAACGTCAGAGAAAAAACTATTTACGTGAGATTCACATTCGTTAAGACATTTTCCTTGGCATGCCCAATATAGATATATCAAAGTAAATATAATATTAACAATAATAAAGACCGGGCTCTATTGAACCGAAAGCACCGGGTTCATTTGAATGTAAAGGGCCGAGTTCAGTTGAACCCAAAAATTCCGATAAGAGAAACATAATAATAAAGACCGGGATTAGTTGAATCTTATGGACTGTGTTGCACTAATATGCACTGACATAATAAAAACACTAGTAACGACCGGTTTTGATTGAATCTCCTTCTTGAACTCGAGCTAGAATTCCGTAAATTCCCCCAATAATGGCGTGATAAAGCCTAAAAATCAAAAACGAAAAAAGAAAAAAAATACAACATAATAATATTACTAACTAAATATACTAACACACATATATATAAGCCTAGGCCTTGTTCTGCGCCGCCTGCCGCCGCAGGTCGGAGCGTATGCAGGCGGTGACCACGGTGCCCAGCGCCAGCAGCGCGCACATGGCCAGGTCGGCCCAGCGGTCGCCCACCGTGCTCAGCATCCACTCGAACAGCAGGGTTAGCACTATGCCGAATATCTAGGCAATTGGACATGTTGAAAGGATTGTTAGAGAAAATTAATTTTTTAGTAGAAACATTTTAAAAAAGTTGCTTGAAAATTTGCATAAAAAAAAATTTTGGTCAAAAATTTGCATTTTTGAAACGGAGGAATTTGAAATCATTAATATTTATGGAAACTATTGTTGAAATAAATAAATATCTTAGCATCCACTCAAACAGCAGGGTCAGAACTATGCCAAATATCTATACAATTGGAAATGAGTTCTGGTTATGGAAATGATTGTTGAAGAAAATTAATGGTTTAGTAGAAAAATTTAAATTAAAAAAAAAATTACACGTAAAATTGCATTTTTGACGCAGAGTTGTGAACGCGACGGTTTGTGGGTTCGATTTTCACTCCATTAAGATGGATTTTTCATTTCCATCTTTTACGCAATGGCGGAAAGCAGGGAACGGAGTGTCTAAACACTAGGTTGCCATGGTTCCTGCGGTTCCCTCTGCCCACCCTATAAAGCGTTAGGTTTTAAAAAAAAAAAGACAGTCAGACTTAGCATTGCTTGTTCAACACATTCCGTTCAGTTCCGAGAATTGTAACAATATTATATTCAAAACGTGGAGTCATTTTTCAGCCATTGTTTTAATTAATGTTACTTATAATTTTTAGGTTGTTGCCATTCAAGTTATAAGTTAAATAGTAATTATTAAATAAATAATTCTATACAATTCGTTTTTTTTTGAATCCTTCTCTTCCATTATACTTAATTCATCTCTCATATCCTTCAAGGAAAATTGGAAGCACTGAGTGAAATAAGAACATCCACTGCATTATTTTTATATGTATAAATATTTCAACGAAGCGGGACTCGAACCCACGTCTCACTTTCACTGTCCAAGCAGATCTTTCAAACTGTGCTTATTGTTAATGTCTTTTTTTATAACGAAAATTTATAAATGAGCAGAAAACCATAGAGTTCTACTTTGCTATGATGTATGGCATATATAATAGCAACTAAAAATACATGCATTGAAAGAAAGAAAGAACACTTTTATTTGGGACAAAATAACAATTAGGTACAAAATAAAAAGTAACAATAATAATAATAATCAAAAATAAATAAAAATAACTTTAGTACTTAAGTAACTTATCAATTACACAAAAAAAAGACATAAAATGAACAATAAGAAAAAAAGTAACGATACAAAAAAAAATAAAGAAAAAGAACAAGTACAATGTAGGTATATGACGTGTCCCAAATAGGTTGCATTGCATGTATTAAATTATATATTACCTGCACACAAGCGTTCAGTATCCCAGATGTAGTTCCCTCGGGTTCCGGATAAGTAACTTCGGAAGCAAATTCAAATCCGACGGGCAAATAACCGGCCATGAAGAATCTGGAAATGCATATATGTATACAGATTTAGAATTTATTTGTAAACAAAAAGAAGACTCTCGTGGCGTGAAGGCGTCTGCTTGTAAACTCGATGGTTTGTGAGTTCGATTCTCAAAACACAATGCTTTGAAAAGGCGTAAAATAAGGAAGAGAGTGTCTTAACATTAGGTTCCCACGGTTCCTGCGGTTCCCTCTGTCTACCCTGCTATGGACGCATAAGCATGATAAATATTATAACTATTAAAAGCCTCTTTCAATCCAGTATTGAATATAGCCGTCGTTATAAAATGTTCATACACTTCTTATAGCGTCAAATAACATGTTTTTAAATTATTTCATTTGCAAAAAGATACTTTAAACACTCAAGGTTTTCTAAAATATTTACGTAAGTATTTTCCTGTTATACACTGTAGATAAATGTTTTATTCATTCAAATTTTAGAAAGAGATAGATTTAATAAAAATATGCAGTACAATTTTATGATAGAAGTAATCTAGAGATCGATTCGTAGAATTTGAACCATTTGCGTTTAATTAAACATCCACGATATAAGAGCCTTCTTTATTTATTTCTATGTTTTTTTTTTTACCTTCACGCTTTATCCCGCTCATGGCAGGGTAGGCAGAGGGAACTGCAGGGACCGTGGGAACCTAGTGTTAAGACACTCCGTTGCTTTGTCCCGGCTTTCTCCGTCCCCGCTTTCCGCCTTTTTCGAGGCATTGCATGTTGAGTGGCGGAACTCAACGTCGCGCTTTGCCTAGTTTGCCAGAGCGAAGAAAATGGAAATGGAAAAATCCATCTTCCCCAACTGGGGATCGAACCCAGAAACCGTCGCGTTACAGGCAGACTTGCGCCTCTGCGCCACGACGGTCCTCAATCTATGTATTTATATTTTCCAGATATTTTTTAAGACACATTTATTAATCAAAATAATATGTAGTTAGCATTTTTTTATTCATTCACATATTTTAAGGGCAAGAAAGTTTGTCTACTTCTTCCAAATAAAAACTGCGTAACTAAACGCCGCGCTTTATCTAAAAATCCAGAGTGGAGAAATAAATAATGTCTATTCCATAGGAGAGACGGAGAAATGTAGTGCAAAATCGTCTAGACTTTCCTCTCTACTTGTTGTAACGATTTATATACTAATACAAATATTTAATGATACCTGATTGCACCTTAGATGAGTATTTTCAAAGTAACTTTCAATACTTTCATACATAATGAAATAAATAAATCGACTTACCCTAGAATAATACTACTGAAGTACACAACAGCTATATATCCACAGTCGAGTGTGAAAGTGAATATGATCATGCCAACTACAGTGGACGCGTATACAGCGAGGGTGGTTTCCTTAAAACGATGGGTTTTGTCCAGAATAAGGCCACAAACAACCGACCCCACCATACCAGCTACCACGATGACGAGGCCTATACGTCCAGCGTCTTCGTTTGCACCCTGGAATCAATTATCAGTTTTATAGTAATTTTATACGTCTTCACGCTTTATCCCGCACATAGCAGGATAGGCAGAGGAAACTGCAGGAACTGTAGGAATCTAGTTAAGACACTCCGTTGCTTAGTCCATGCTTTCTCCGTCCCCGCTTTCCGGCTTTCCGCCTTTTTCGAGGCATTGCGTGTTGAGTGGCGGAACTCAACGCCGCGTTTTGCGAAGAAAATAGAAATAGAAAACTCCATGTTCCCCGAATGGGAGTCGAACCCACAAACCGTCACGTTTACAGACAGATGCTCTGCCTCTTTGCCACGACGGTCCTCAAGCAAAAAGATGGGCTGAAATTTATAAATTAGGAATTACACTCCTTTTTCAGATAACTCAAATATGTATTTTTATTAAAAACAAATGTTAACCAAGTAGAAAAGACAATATCACTTTAAGTTATATTAATATTTTTAGATAAAGATAACGAGTGGATTTCAAGTGACTATATTTCTACGTTTTAATTACCTACTTAATTGTATAAATTTTAGGAGGTACGTATCATTCGAGACGCAGCGTCACAGCATAAAGATGATTATTGTAAATGTAAATCTTCAATTCTCATTTACAGGTCTCACGCTCTGCTGACAACACAATTCGCGACATATAAAGCGAAACTTGGGCGGAAATCGGAGAACGGAGAGTTTTAATAATAGGTTTTCCTTATTCATAACGTTTCTATACGAGTCAATATATGATATATAATATGCTTTAATCATTGGGTTCAATTGTTACATACTTTTGTTTTTTATTTTGTCATTTTGACTGAACAAAGTAATGTACCAATCTAACGATCTCAATATGTAATCTTTAACAATTTAAACCTGAAAAGAGAACCCTTTTAAATACCATACACAGTACACAAGTTAAAAGGTTCTTGAAAAAAAAATAATAGTAGTAAAAATATTTTACACCTTACCGGGTAATAAGTGAGCACTAATTCATTGAGAAGCGTAGAAATAGCGTAGAACACGCCGACGTTGAGGCCAGTAGGAAATGAGGAGTAGGATGTAGTTTCTATTGGTAAGTAGCTTCTTGATGGACTGGAAGAAGTTGGAGTCCAAACTAGATCCGAAGTCTGCAGCTGCTGAGGGCGGAGTTGCTGGTGCTGCTTTGAAGACTGTTGAAAAGAGATAATGTTCAGTTTTTCTTTTCTTTTACAGTTTCACGCTTTATTCCCCTTATAGCAGGATAGGCAGAGGGAACCGCAGGATGGAAAAAATCCATTTTCTCCGAGTGAAAATCGAACCCACAAATTGCCGCTTCTACAGGCCGTATTTTTTTTATGTTTCCACTGTTTATCCCGCACATAGGAGGAGGCAGAGGGAAGACACAGAGTACACGTATAGTGTTAAAACACACCGTTCCCCGTTTTCCGCCATTGAATGTTGAGAGGCGGAACTCAATGCCGCGCTTTGCCTAGTTGTCAGAGTGAAGAAAATGGTAACAGACAAATCCATCCTTCCCAAGTGGAATCGAATCCACGACGACTGTGCTCAAGTATTTTAAAAGTATATTAATCTTTAGGCTTTACCACTTAAGTTTAATTAAAATTACTTGTAAGCTCATTTTTAAGCTTTATAACTTAACTTTAATTAAACTTATTTGTAAGCTTAAGTTACTAATAGGTGCTTAGGCAAAAGGCTTTTCTTAATGCAGATTGTTAATTAATTATTAGTTTCTCTAACCCATTAATATAGATTACTGATGTAAACTTTAATGTATGTAGGTATGTACCTACTTATGTTTTACGAGTAATCGTGCAGATCGTCCTATAAATTTTATAGCTGTAGATAACAAATATTCTATATTTCCATATGATAACTTAGTAAAATTTTAGTTGAAATATTTTTATACCTGTTTGGTCTTGCAATTTTGTTATTTTGAAAAAAATTTTTATAGCTTCACGCTTTCTCCCGCATATAGTTAGGTAGGCAGAGGGAACCATGGGGACCTAGTATTAAGACACTCCATTCCTCGTATTTGACCTTTCAAGTCATTAGGTGTTGTTTGCGCGGAACTCAACGCTGCGGTTTGCCTAGTTGCCAAACATAGGAGAATGCAAATGAAAACATCCATCTTCTCCGAGTGGGAATCGAACCTACAAGCTATCGCGTTTACAGGTTTACAAAGTTACAGTTTAAAATTTGATGATGAGATGAGTTTCAAAATTTTCTCTATATATCTCTTTTCTTTCTTTCTGACCTGATAAACTCACCTACTTAAAGTGATACAAAATACACTTGCATAAAACTATGAAGACAAACAGTACGCTTGTGATGCCAGCAACGAGGTAGAACATGAACTGTAGATCAGCTCCAATTTCTTCTACAGTCCCTTGAGATCGAACTATCATGGGAGGTAACAGGAATCCGAGGGCTACTCCAAGCTGGAAATAAAAAATCCAATAAATATAAAAATTTGACATAAATAAAGTAATTTTTAACAAAAAAGAACCGACTTCAAAAATTAAAAAAGTTCTAGTCTAAAGCAAAAAAGTTAACTAAAAAGCAAAAAATAAATTTCGGCATAAAGTAATACGTTCATATTTTTTCTTTGTTAAATTAAATTAATGATTACTTAAGTAAATAAAAAATATTTTTAACCGACTTCAAAAAAAGGAGGAGGTTCTCAATTCGACCTGTATATATGCTTTTTTTTTATGTTTGTTCGCGGATAACTTTGTCGTTTATGAACCGATTTTGATGATTTTCGTCGTTCTTAAAACAAGTAATACTACAACAATAAATATTTTTTATATAATTTTGAAGTCGGCGCCAAGTAAATACTATAACCTTCTGTATTCTTATCGTATTAAAAAAACTTTGATAGTTAGTAGCTACCGATTCATATATATATTGTAATACTGTTACTGTTTGATATATTTAATAATATTGTGTGTTTGAAACTTGAATTTGTGTACTTAGTAATTTGATATTGTAGTAACGTTGTTGTAGTATTACTTGTTTTTAAGAACGACACAGCTATCCGCGAATAGACATAATAAATGTTTGTATTGATATTTGTTTTTGTTAATTATCTCCAAAAGTGCTGAACCAATTTCGATAAAATTTTAATGGAAAAACGTCTGATGTAAAACCTACGAAATACAACAATAATCATGCAGATCAGTTCATAAACGACACAGTTATTCGCGAACAGAAATAGTAAATGTTTGTGTCGATATTTGTTTTTGTTGATTATCTCCAAAAGGACTCAATCAATTTTGATAAAATTTTAATGGGACCACCTCTGGTATAAGACCTACCAAATACAAAAAGAATCATCAAAATCGGCTCATAAACGACAAAGTTATCCGCGAACAAACATAAAAAAAAAAGCATATATACGGTCGAATTGAGAACCTCCTCCTTTTTTTGAAGTCGGTTAAAAAGAGATCTATATTTAAAAATTATGTATATATATATATATATATATATATATATATATATATATATATATATATATATATATATATATATATATATATATATATATATATAAACAAACAAATAATAAATAAACAAGTTCATAATATTTCAAAATCTTATAATAATACGTGAAGTACGTGAAATCATACCAAACTAACGATCAAAAGCATTTAAGAGATGGCACTTCTAAAAAATACAAAAAAAAGTTTATATTTAAACTTTTTCCATATTAAATTCAGCTTTTGATTGTAAATAATTAATAATTCAAGGTAAGCACGGTAATCTCATGGAATGCTAAGAAGTATCTTCTCTTTTATAGATTAAAAATAATTCTGTATTACTCATGTAGTCATTTTCTAATACTAGATATTCAAATTAAATTTACAAATATTACCAAATGGTTATGCAAATTTATTATTTAAATGACATAACATGTTTATTTACATATACATATATAGCAGTATAACTGTTACCTAATACATATTATATTATATATCAATAGCGTCAGCTGATTTTTATATGATTTTCTATGACGATAGCTGAACATAAAAATCGGTTATTACATCATTTTCATTTCTTATAATAATTGATTATAACACTAACTGACTATAACAAAAACTAATGTAAAACGTGCGAAATTATTATGATATAAAGTTCCCAGCGAGGTAGAGTTAAAAATCTTTTTTATAAACAGACAGAACTTTGTGAAAGTGACAAAAAGCGCGCGCATACGTCAAATGTCATATATCAACCAAATCTAATTGGCTGTGCTAACTTGTAGAATTTCTTTAATCAATTATCTATTAAACTGTTTACGTTCGAACATCAGCTATATTTTTCACCATTCCGCCTTTTTCTTTAAAACGGTACCAAAAGTAAAGTTCTACGTCAAAAACTTACCTGTCTAAGTGTGCGCAATTAAAACGCTTCTACAAATAATGTATTATGATAGTAATAAATTATTGTACATGACATTTACATATATTATTAACATACTAATGATATACACGCGTGAAGATTTAATATTAAATTTGTAAATATATTCGATTTAAGTTAATAAAGCTAATTGAATAACAAAATAAATCGTTAAGTAGTTGTATAAACCTAGCCTACTTCATCCTCAAATCAAATAACAGCCGTCCTTTAAAGGATCACTGCTAACAAAATTGGCCATGTTATATATAAAAACAGCAAATTTACTTTGTAACTACTTAATATGTATATTAAAAGTGTAAGAACGTTTATTATTTAGTATTTACATTTACATGTCATGTTAGCCTTTAAGTGAGACATACTATGTAACAATGATATTATATACGTACAGTGTACAACAATTATATCTTAGTATGTAACGTTGGCTTCCTAATAAATAAAAATAAAAATAAAATAAAAAATATGTTTCTATTTAAAAATAATATACAGTACATAAGGTTTACAAGAACCGCGGAGCAGAGACGACGCGTCTGCCTGTAAACACGTCAGTTTATGGATTAAATTTCCACTCAGGGAAGATGATTTTTTAATTAGGTTCTAGGTTCATATACATTTTCCCATAACAGAATCCAACCGATAGCAATCGCCTCTACAGTCTAATACTTTGCTGCAGCACCAATAGTCATAATGTCACAATGTATATAACAGCATGGCCGTTATCAAAGCAAAAGGGCAATATATTTAAAGCCGAATTACAGAATACTAGTTAAGAATGATCAACAGCTTAGGTACAAGATAATTTTTCCCCTTTCACGATATTTATACGTGCCGTGTAACGCGTGAGGTAGTCATGATTAAATACGAATGACGTAAAGATTTCGTACTACAAAAATACTATTGAACATTGTCAATCTGTCACCATTAATTCAAAAAATTAACCGAAAGAGAAAGAGATGTATCTCTCTCTCTCTTACAAGGATTAATCTATTAAATATTAATTAATCCCTGAAAATTGCGATAACTTATAATGAAGTACCTACATTATTTTATCATAAATATCACTAAGTAATTGCCATTTATTGAACGTCTGCACATTGTTTATATACGGGTAATGAGTTCAAATCAAACGTCACACTTTAATCTCTGGGGCTTTAGAAAACAACTTATATCGTTATCATCTGGAGATCAATATTTATATAACTTTAGAAATGAAGAGTCAGCTAAGCAATAAAATACTTTGTGTTACATTATTACTATCTTAAAACGCAAAGTTAACATATATATGATGAGATTACATACAATCGTTATATTAGAAAATGACATTGCTGTTACTAATGTGATAAAAACTATTTTTTTCTTTTATATAACAAAAATTGTCACTTTAAGAAAATTCCCGCCATCACGTCTGCCTGTATATGCTGTGTTAGTGGGTTCGATTCCCACTCGGGGAAGAAGGAGTAGTTCGATTCCATTTTCGCTTTGGCAACTAAGTAAGCGCGGCGTTGAGTTCCGCCACTACTTAACAAGCAAAGCCTAGAAAAGCGGAACGCAGGGAACGTAGTGTCTTAACCTGCCTACCCTGCTATAAGCGGGATAAAGCGTGAAGCTAAAAAAATAAATATATATAATAATATATGTATGTACCAAGTAATTTTTTCTCTATATATCTTTATAATAGCTTAATATAAAACATCTAGGAAATATATATACATATATACATTGCAATCCGAACCCTTCCTAGCAAATTAAAGTTATTAGGACAGATGAACTGAATCACACCAGACCCCCTATATTCAATTGGATAAACGTTTCCGAATGTGTTCGGCGTAATGGAATAATACTATGATTTGTCATTGCAACTACATATATAGTGTAGTCGCGAATGTTTTATTACAAACCTTATAAGAATGTATTGCCATTTTTATAGTGGAGGACGTTTTAGTAGAGTGAACTTGAAATATCCACACTATTCCATATATGTACCTAACATAAGCCTAACGTGAAATATAAGCATCAAGTCATAACTGCAACACTATTGTGAGATTTTAACGATTTTATTTCGTACAAGTAATATATAGTACTTGTAAAGTTGTAAATGCAATGTAGGCTGATAAATAATAATAATTAAAGATAATGGAAAAAAATTGTGACAATATACAGTTAGAGTAGGATCTTAAATGAAACTTAAAGGAAATATATAAAATTTCAAAGCGATGAGAATTAAATCTGCTACAAATGTTTATATGCTTTCTTAAAATATTTCTTTAAATTGTATCGTAGTTGAAGTACACAAAATTTAGTACCAATACATAAAACATAACTTGTCACAAGTGTCACAAAGCCTTATTAGACAAAATATTAGCAATAAACAAACATTCATTGTTATAAGAATCTAAGTAAACTATTAGTTAACGGGTTTCACAACACAGGTATTTTTTTAGATTTACGTTCATAACAGGGTAGGCAGAGGGCACGGCAGGAACCGCGGGAACCTAATCTTAAGATACTCTATTTCCCGCTTCCCGTCTTTTTGATGGTTTTTGTGTTGGAAATCGAATCCACAATCCAAAATCCGTTTACAGTGCGCCTCTGCGTACACAGTTTTCATCATATACATAGTATTATAAATATTTTTACTTAATTTTTACCATTATATATAAAAATATACTTTTATTCTCATCACACGCAAAAGTCTATTTTTATAATGAATAATTAGAACGTAAATCTTCATAATTTGATGGAAAAAATTAAATTTCCATAGCTTTGCTGTTATAAATCCCTTCGCCGCCGTACATTATGTGCGGTCCTCGCTCCTTATCGCATTTCCACAGCCCTTGTGCCATAATTGGAATAACAATTCCATCAACATATTATTTCACATGGTCCACAAAAAATAACATATATATATTTAGAGATGACCTCGTCGTCAAAAATAAACGTTTTTGTATTTGAATTTATCATAAATATAATTTAAGAGAAAAACATACTAAATATATCTTTTACCTCGTATGTTTTTTATTTTTACTCAATTTTTTTCAAGATATATAGAGTATTAAATCACTTTATCCTCTATTTTCGGATCATTTAATGGCATCGCATAATGAATAGCGGAAATTAAACGTATAAATTAAAACAAGGATACAGAATTTACAAGCCTTCAAAATCTGTTCCGGTCCGCAATTCATGACAATAATTATGTCAACTGAAAATACAACTTATGATAGTTGACAAATTTAAATTTGCAATTGCAATTTTTATTAATTATATTAACACAAAACTTTATCGTGTGTATTTTTTTATCTTCGACCGTTGTGGCGCAGAGACGTAACGTCTGCTTGTAAACGCGAACGTTCAATTAGGAGAAGATGGACTCGCACGGTTCCTGCGATTCCCTCTGCCTACCCTGCTGTGCTAAAGCGTGAAGCTGTAAAAAATATTTAAATATTTCCCTTTTTTATATTTTCCTTTCAATTACAAGAACACGTTATAAGTTCTAACTACTTGCAAGACTTCATAATTTTAGCCCTACGAGACCCTATAGGTTTTCATTACTCCGTGAGTTTAATACAAATGCCGCAAAAACCAGACATAAGCACTCGTATCTTCTGTCTATACATCATAATGCATTTTTAGCTGCATTTTGCATCTTACATATAGCACGATAAGTATTGAGTGTTCAGCGGTGCTACTCAACGCCACGTCCTCACTTATAACCAGAGATTAAGGAAGAAATTGAACCTATAACCTTCGCGTTTACAGTCAGATTGCCTGCTGCACCACTACGACTCTAATTTTCCTCCATTAATAGAAATATAAAAGATTAAGAAGAAGCAGGAAAATAAGTACAATCTGTTTTGTTAATAAATATTACCTTACTCTACCTACTGTTGATGATTTACAGCTCCATTTTTCCTTTACTTAATAAAATAAACTCCTTAATAAGCAGTCGTTCATTATCTTAATTTCTAACACTGGTACATTATTGACGTGACAACGTCTTAAATTAGGTTGCGGCTCGGAGTCACATATGAAAAAGGTAACGTAACGATGTGTCAACTGTCACCGAACTATGATCGGTCCGCCGCGCATATCACTGGACACATGTACAATGTTTTAGTAAACAAAATATATTTTCTATAGTTAAAATTTGTGCAATTTATATTATAATTATTAATCATATCAATAAATATTCTACCGAGAAAAAGACGTTGTCACGTAAAATTTTCGCCCGTAAAACCCACTTTACAGGCAACCATTTTTTTTGTTTGTTATGTAATATTTTCCTTATTTGCAGTATTAGTACGACTATAGTAGAAGGTAGGAAGAATATACATACAAATTCCACGCATATAGGTATATAACAATATAAAATTGTAATTAAGGTGAAAGAGGCATGCAGGTACCGAAGCTTTTGCCAATCCTTTGTGACTACCCAGCTAGGGATGGCACGTGAAGCTATGTAAGCATTTTTTGTCCCCATACATAAAATTCAGTGTTAAGTTCTGCTTATTAAAATTCAATGTACATTCCAACAATGGCTGATCAGTATATAACGTAGGGACTTTTTTCCCTACTAATATATTACTCTAACTGTGTAAAGATATCTGTATATGTATATAGAGGCGGAAATTCATTTATTAAAGGTATGTCATATCAAAATTTTTGGTACTGTTAAAATTAACATAGTTATTTATAATTTTATTGTATAATAAAACCTAACTTGTCAAGTAATATTCTTTATGATATATTTTTTGAATTATGAACATAAGTATCAGTTAATAAGTATTATATATGAAAAGAACCGAATTATGTAAAATTCTACCTTTATGCATTCTAATCTGTTATTTTACTGTGAAAAATGGACTTTTAACAGCAAAGTTCTGGCCTAGCACCGGCATATATATAAAACCCTTTCATTACTTAAAGATTTACAAACAATTAGCCTGTAGGAGAAAAAATAAAAAAAAAATACAACGGTAACGAAAACGAAGGAAATATTACATTTTTTAGTCCAGTTACAAAAATATACTGCGGAAAAATGGCACGAAGTAAAGTCCGTACAATGATAATAACGTTTCACATTCACGCTTTTCAAATAAATTGCTACACGAAAATATAGTTATGCGAGTAGATTATAACGTTGAATTATTCAAATTTTCTTTTATTTCTGTCATTATAACTTAAAAGCTTTTGCACTTGTAAATTTCGTGAATTAAAACAGTTGTTAAATGACCGTTGAAGCTGTATTTTCTTACCTTGGTTTCCAAACACGCCAATACTACAAGCAGATGACACTTGATCGGCTCCAAACCAAACGGCTGCCAAACGTGGAGGTACGTTCAAAATGAAGACCTGGGATATAGCCACAACAGTCTGTCCTGTGAAGCCCAACCAGAACATATCTTGAGGCACGGAGAACACCTTGAGCCATGCGCCTGCGCATGTTCCGAACGATCCAATTATTGTTGTTATCCGAAGACCCTGGGAATAGAAAAATCTTTGTTTTAAAGTTCTTGAAAAGGCTACAATATTAATTATTCTATCATTATATTAGGTAAACATATTGATAAATCTCTCTGTGCTTTGTGGTGGAAGTCAACGCCGCGTTGCATCTTGGTAGAGCAAGGAGGTGAAAACAATACTGAATGTATCGAGTAGAGATTAAATGTACAACAAAATATTTACTATAAGAAAATAGCACAATTTATCTAAAAGATAACGTGTTAAAATACAATGTAAGGATACATTTCTCTATTATCCAATAATAGCTTCACGCTTGTTAGTTTATGTGACAGTTATGTTATTTGCATAGATACACATATATGATGTCACTTTCCACTAATATATAAAGGTTAGTAGTTGTAAGGTTTATGATGAAGTTTGTTCTTAACTATAGTTAATATTAATATTATTGAGGACCGTAGTCGCACAGAAGTAAAGCGTTTGTATACAAACAAGAGTTTGTGATATGATGTATATTTTCCTCGATAAAATTAACTGTTCAATACCAAAAGAACGCTTAAATTAAAATCTGAACTCTTCTTTAGTAATTTCTATAAGAGCTTCGTACCAGCAACTTCAGCGGCGTGGTGTAATGGAAATGACTTAGATATATGACATATATAGTATATATGACATAATGAACATTTAGCTACATCGAGGCTATAAGCCTATACAGAGGGCAACATAAAAAAAATCAATTTAAGCTAAGTTTCTCATGTAACCAAAATCAAGTTGTATAATATACATAATATATACATATAAACATAAACTTATAGATCAAATGATGAAAAGACGTTGCTATAGAGATAATAATCCAATTACATATATTAAAATTTTTTTAACATAAGACCATATCTTAACACAATCAATATAGTATATATTTATATACGTCTGTTATTCGAAGAAATAGAAATTGATAGCTAAAGAAACTATTATTTCCCATCGACTGATCCATTCGCAACTGAGATCAAAAGGTCAACCATTAATTTAATCATTTATCCTGAAAACCCAGTCCATTCTTACCGTAAAGTGGATCATTTCTCATTTTGCGCTCAATTCCATCTTAGCTTTTTGTATAGATTTGCTATTAAATAAATAATCTGTGTTATTAATAAACTAGTTGCCGATCTTTTTTTATAAGGGAAGAATCGTACATATACATACATACATATCTTCACAGCTCTATCCCTAGCAGGGTAGTCAGAGAGAACGGAGCGCCAAACGCTGCGCTCCCTACACACCCCTTTTGCGCCTTTCGTCCACTGTCATAAGCCTCCTTATACATGATCTCCGAGGAGTCCTCATGGATTTTACGTGACATTCCCCCAGTATCTTTGATACTGTGTTTTTGAAATAAAATCAATTAAATTTCATTCAATCAATTTTTTTCATCTTGAGTTTCGCCACTCATTATGTCATGCTTCGAAAGACAGAAATAGAGGTAAGGAGTCTCTCAATGTTAGGTTCCTTAAGCCTTCCTCTGCCTACACTATGTGAGGGTTGGGAATACCTACTGTATTTCGCTCAGGAAAATATTACCGCGGTAATCATAATCATCGGAAAATATATAAAAGGCACCTAAGCAAGTAATAAGTTCCGTTGTCTACGGAACTCTAAAACCTAGATATAAATGGTGTTTTAAAAAATAAATAATACATTCTGTCATATACAGCCGTTTTAATTTCTCTAGACAAGAATACTTTAAACCTCGCCTACTTGGATCTAAGTATTTAAAAACTAATGTTTTATTTCAAACTGTTAGTACGAAAAGTTTACATTTTTATACGTGTGTTATTTTAGACTTGAAGTTAAGAGTAACTAAAACATTTCTAAACAATATTTTCGTAAAGCCGGTATCAAATTACATTATTTAGGAAATTGGATTTATATTGGCATAGAACGACTTATTCTTGACACAGTACATTCTAGTTTTGATAGCACTAACTGAATATCACACAGATAAAAAAAAATAAAAACTAACTAAGTAATAACTAAAAAAAAAAGAGTTAAAAACTATTTCGTTTTTTTACTGTCATAATTATTATATAAAAATCGTTTATGAGCACTACACTTACAATTTTTTATTTCTTTTTAAGTTTGTTTTTTATACTTAGTCTGGCCATAAATACTGTTACTATTCAAAAAAAGAAAATATTACGTTTGAATTTGGAATCTGTCATTTTTATATGATTGCTTGATGTGTTTTCTTATTTTCGCGCCATTATATTGTTAAATATTTTGTTATATTAAAATGGAGTGGGGTGATAAAGAGAACCGAATCGCTGTGATTGCCTTACATAAAGTAGGTATGGAGAAAAGTGCAATTTTTAAAACCCTCCACCCGCTTGGTATTAGTCAATGTTTGTTTACCGGGCTATTGATAGGTACAATGATACCTCCTCTGTTTGTGACAGAAAAAGATCTGGCCGTCCACGTACCGTTCGTGTGAAAAAGGTGATTAAAGCAGTTAGGGAAAGAATTCGAAGAAATCCTGTCCGTAAGCAAAAGATTTTATCTCGGGAGATGAAGATAGCTCCTAGAACCATGTCGCGTATATTAAAAGATGACTTAGGACTTCCAGCCTATAAGAGACGTACTGGTCACTTCTTAACTGATAATTTAAAGAAGAATAGGGTGGTAAAATCCAAACAACTACTTAAGCGGTACGCAAAGGGAGGTCACAAAAAAATTTTGTTTACGGATGAGAAAATTTTTACAATTGAGCAGTATTTTAATAAACAAAATGACCGTATTTATGCTGGAAGCTCTAAAGAAGCTTCGCAATTAGTAAACAGAGTACAACGTGGGCATTATCCCACTTCAGTGATGGTTTGGTGGAGTGTTAGCTATGAAGGGGTGACTGAGCCATATTTTTGTGAAAAAGGTATTAAAACGTCGGCACAAGTTTATCAAAATACCATTCTTGAGACGGTAGTTAAGTCTTTAACTAACACCATGTTCAATAACAAAGAATGGTGCTTTCAACAAGACTCGGCACCGGGTCATAGAGCTCGATCCACCCAATCTTGGTTGAAAACTAACGTTCCGGACTTTATCAGCACTGAAAACTGGCCGTCGTCAAGTCCTGACCTAAATCCATTGGATTATGATTTATGGTCAGTTTTAGAGAGTAAGGCTTGCTCTAAACGCCATGATAATTTGGAGTCCCTAAAACGATCCATTCGGTTGGCAGTGAAGAATTTTCCTCTAGAAAGAGTTCGTGCTGCTATTGATAACTGGCCTCAACGTTTAAAAGACTGTATTGCAGCCAATGGGGACCACTTCGAATAAACATTGTATATTTTTAATAGTTATATATTGATGTATTAAACTAACTCACTATGAAAGGAATAAATGTTACGTATAAAAAAAAAATCGTGCTTTTCTTTATAACAATATTTATGGCAAGACTAAGTATAATATGAAATAGCAGCATTACTGTAGAAAAGTAATAAATTGTTTTATTTAGAGCACACTAGAATCGACCAACTTTATATAAGGCATACATATATACTCGTAGTGCAGGTAAAAAAAACACATATCTTAAACCTAGGTTAAAGATAAATATGACATTGT
Organism: Dione vanillae; assembly: GCA_037178615.1. NCBI lineage: Eukaryota > Metazoa > Arthropoda > Insecta > Lepidoptera > Nymphalidae > Dione > Dione vanillae. Next base: position 322,003 of record JAZFAU010000055.1, read on the forward strand.
AAAGTGACTGACACAAAGTTTCAAGTGTTATCCTCATGCTTATCCTGTTGTTGACAGCATTATATTTAACGTGTTTTGTTAACAATTAACTGATGTAAGTGATGCTTCAATTTTCAATAACGCTCCTTGAAAGTTTAAAGAATGATATGTATATGTATATATATATATATATATATATATATATATATATATATATATATATATATATATATATATATATATATATATATATATATATATATATATATATATATATATATATATATATATATATATATATATATATATTATATATATATATATATATATATATATATATATATATATATATATATATATATATATATATATATATATATATATATATATATATATATATATATATATATATATATATATATATATATATATATATATATATATATATATATATATATATATATATATATATATATATATATATATATATATATAGATATATATATATATATATATATATATATATATATATATATATATATTATATATATATATATATATATATATATATATATATATATATATATATATATATATATATATATATATATATATATATATATATATATATATATATATATATATATATATATATATATATATATATATATATATATATATATATATATATATATGCATGTGTGTATATATATTAGTTTAATTAAGTATAATACTCCATCATTTAAAATAATCACCGAACATAATATTAATATTTTGACAAATTCTTAAACATTACAGACTCATTGCAAGGTCTTTTAGAAAATTGTTACTTATAATTTTAAAAGGACCTTGTCTTAAATCGGTTTTAAGACATTGGTTTGTTTCTTTTTCCGTGTCTAAGTTTTTTCAAAGAACAAAAGACATGTCAGAATAAATAACAACCTTACATTGTATGATTAAATAATAATCATCTTTTCTTGCTAATTTAATAATTATTAATAATATTCAAAAATCAAGTTGACTTTCTTATGTCAATTTTATTCAGTCATTCAAAAGGCGGAAAATAGAGAACTGAGTGTATTAACACTCGGTTCCTATAGTTTCTGCTGTTCCTTCTACCTACCCCGCCATGTTGTGGGATAAAGGGATAAAGGGAGACATTCTGAAGCGATTTAATTGAATTCAATAAGCGTAATTTTATTTTTTATATATTTCTACACATTTTAAAGTCAGACCACTTTGAGGATATAGGTTTCTTATAAGATAATGAATTATTGCATTTTTCCCTCTTTGGTTCCCTTGGCATTGACTTTTCTTAAAGGAGAAACAAGAGAAACGAATGTACAGATCACCTGATAAAGTAGTTAGGTTTTTTTTTGAAATGTCATTAACACAACACGCACTTGGTTCGCACCCTTTTTTAACTTATACTATATGTTCTTATCATAAATATGAATTATATCAATATATAACATATAGTATATAATTAATATTAATCATAAAGAACTCTTATCTTTACATTTTTTTTGTAGTTAGGTTAGGTAGAATAGAGTTTTAGTGTCCAGGTGACAAAGATAATATAATGGCCGTACTCGTAACGTACAATTCATAAACGCTGTAAAGAGCGCACAACTAAAAAACGTCTACACCAACGCAACGCCACAGTTTCTAGCCTTTCAAAGGCTTTTTTTGGTTTCACGCCTTATCCCGCACATAGCAGAATAGGCAGAGAGAACAGCATGAAATGTAGGAGCCTAGTGTTAAGACACTCCGCTGCCCGATTTCCGCCGTTTCGAGGGATTGCGTTTTAAGTGACAGAACTCAACGCCGTGCTTTGCCTACTTGCCAGAGCGAAAATGACGTAAATGGAAAAATCCATCTTTCCTGGGTGGGAATTCTACCACTAAACATATAACCTCTTCAATTCAGGGCAGAAAGCGGAGAGTGGAGTGTAGTTTATTTCTGTCTATACTGACTGACTAAGTGAGAAACGTGAAAACTTTAAACTACCCAGTAGTATGTGTTTATATTTCAATGTATGTTTGTGATTTTGTTCGCGAGAGTGAACTAGTTTTTAAGGAAAACTAGCGTATACCTTCCCTTCTTGACCTGTATTCTGTAAGACATTGTGTATGCTCTTTGACTTGAGAAAACATTTTAAAGCACCTTTCGTTAGACGCAAACGTCATGTTGCTGCAACTAAGAATTCAAAAGAACTCTTAATATATATTTAAACGAGACAAATTAAAATTTGAGAAAACTCTTGTGGCGTAGAGACACAGCGTCTACCTGTATACGTGTTTTGTGGGTTCAATTCCCGCTCAGGGAAAACAGATAAAGAAAATAAACTTGTCTATATGATAAATTTATAAAATTTAATTATTATTTAGGAGAAAAAAATCACCGTTCAATTAAGCAATTCTAATAAATGAAGCTTTTTGAAAACCTTCGACTTAGCACGAGTGGTCAAATGGAAATAACAAAGAGCTTTGTATGATAACACACATATGTTCCGATAAGTCGCATCGCAGTTATAAGGGATTACTTACTTCTTAATAATTAGATAATATGATATGTTATAATTATAGCCTTATTAGGTAATAGCCTTCTTTGAAAAATAGATTTATTTTTAATTCTAATTTCGGACGAATAGTTCAAACGCAAGAAACAAGCTTTACGATATTTGTACAAAAGCTTAATTTAAAAGAATGCAGATTTGAAAAAGCTTCAATAGTATTTACTATTAGGAACTAAAATGTATTTCTACTAAAATTTTGTAGTATATTGTTAACTTTTACGCTTGAACAGAGCGCGAAGCGATTCTAAAGCGTCCAACTTTAACGATGAAGATAGTTTGAGTCTCATTTTACGACACTTCGGAAACCTAAGGAATCCGCTTTTCAATATATTGCTTTTATTGAAGTTTTAAGGGTTCAAATCCGTTCGCTACTATTAAATATTTAAAATTTTTTCTACACTATCAAAATTAAAATAAGTGGGACATCATCTGACTGCTTTAGTTATTTTATGTCAATTATTTCTAGTTTCCCCTCCCCATTTCCCAAAAGGCTAGGATTGAATGCGAGGGTTAGTAGAGGTCGGTCACTCAAAATACAATATTACGAAGTAAAGGGCCATATGGAGAACGGGTTCTCTCAACATCAGATTCACTCTGCTTCCTCTCCAATCAAGCGTAACATAAATTAATAATTTTGATGTTATTATAAAATACAGTAAACTTTTTTATTTTTTTATAAAATACAGTTAACTTTTTTTAATTTATTATAAATGCTAATATAACGTATTATAAACATGATATTATATTATTTATTGTTGTTGTTCATTGTGAATATATATATATATATATATATATATATATATATATATATATATATATATATATATATATATATATATATATATATATATATATATATATATATATATATATATATATATATATATATATATATATATATATATATATATATATATTATATATATATATATATATATATATATATATATATATATATATATATATATATATATATATATATATATATATATATATATGCATATAATTCATTAAGTAATTTTTCCAATTTAATATTATATATAGGTATCTTATCATACTAAGTTTACCACATTGTATATATATATATATATATATATATATATATATATATATATATATATATATATATATATATATATATATATATATATATATATATATATATATATATATATATATATATATATATATATATATATATATATATATATATATATATATATATATATATATATATATATATACACAATGTGGTAAACTTAGTATGATAAGATACCTATATATAATATTAAATTGGAAAAATTACTTAATGAATTATATGCCACTAAAACTTACATATAAAACAAGTTAAACATTTTTTATATTTATTTCACCCTTTTAAAATAAGTTGTAAAACTCAAATTAGTATTAGTAATATATTCCATAAAAATTCTGATCAATAGAAATGAATTCTGGGACATTTTTATTTGAATCTAACGTTTTATCTCGCTCATATCAGGATAGGCAGAGGGAACTGCAGGGACCGTGGGAACCTAGTGTTAAGACACTCTATTTCCCACTCCCCTCGTATTTCCTTTGGAAATGTATTTTTGTAAATATAAAACTTTCTCGAACGACTAAATTTATCACTGAAATTGCATCAAAATCTTTATGCAGCTTAAAAATTGCATTGCATTGCATATGTGTAAAGCAAATGTAAATTAAGTATAACAAATATAGTACAAATTATATACCACTTAATATCCGTGAATGTTGAACTTGAACGTGTAACAAAATGTAATTACGCACAGCTAAGCGAGGAGCCAGCTCGTTTAATAAATGTAGATCTATCGAATTTTATTACCCGACGTACCGGAGTTACGCCTCATTAACTGCTGTGCAGAGCACGTATACGACATTATTTTTCTACAATGTGTTTACCAACGGCGAAGTGTCCATACAAAACTATTTATATTGGGCAGCTTTTTATATATTTTAGTAAAATAAATTCATTTAATTCATAACTCATAACTTATAATCAAGTAACATAATTCCATTTACAAACTACCGAGGACCGCCGTGGCGTAGAGGCGTAAGCGTCTGCCTGTAAACGCGACGGTTTGAGGGTTCGATTCCCACTCGGGGAAGAGGGATTTTTCTATTTCCATTTTCTTCGCTCTGGCAACTAGGCAAAGCGCGGCGTTGAGTTCCGCCACTCAATGCGCAATGCCTCGAAAAAGGCGGAAAGTTGGGACGGAGAAAGCAGGAACTAAGCAACGGAGTGTCTTAACACTAGGTTCAAATGGTTCCTGCAGTTCCCTCTGCCTACCCTGCAATATGCGGGATAAAGCGTGAAGCTAGAAAAACAAAAAGAAAAAAAAACTACCGAACCTGAAAAACTTCAGTTTATAGTCCTTTTTACTAACAAATATACATCCTAAGCGTCAAACGCGTAACTCGGTGATTTTTGACTTATGCAATTAGAGGCGTTGTAACGTCTGTTCTACTAAGGATAGAAAAAATACTTAAACAAAACATATGAAAATTTGAATTTTCTCCAAACAGGAGGCAGAAGGCGCGGGTTCAAATCCCGCTGCGTTTAAACTTTTACATTTTTTCTTTAAATTTTGTTTAAATGTGTGAATTTTTGTTATACACATTATGGTGAAATTAAGATATAAGTACATAGTTACATATGTTTATAATGTACACACGGTTAGTTTATTATTAAAAAAAATATTTCCTTATTTATAATTGGTCAAAAGATATAATATGGTAAACGTGTACGACAAGTGATATACTCTACGAGATCTTTACGTTTTTTGGGTTTGAGATCCTTCCTTAACGAAATTTTATTTGAAAAATTTGAAATATGTTACAAAAATTTATTCAACAAATCTAATATCCGTAAAGAAAAACCAATAAAATAACCCAAGATGTATTCAAGAAGGTTACAATGGGAAATACGTAATACTCGTATAGCTAAGAAATGCGACATCATCAAGCGCGAGGTTCAATCTAACAGATGTAAACAATGGCTGGTTCTTTACCTTTAAAAACATTTATTTTTCTACAGGTACAGTGTATTTAGTTCTATTTGAATTAAATAAAAATGTATGTAAATTAACTTTACCAAGACCAAAATTTGATAGACTTACTGCGTCTGTAATTCGATGGCATCGAGTAGTTATAGAAGTTAAATTAAAAAAACGTATATTTGATGGAACGTACTAAGTCTTACGAGTTTCTAGTCAGGGTAAAGAAATATATACATTTGTATTATAATGTGTACAAAGAAAAATATAAAAATTAAAGCGGGATGTAAACCCGTGCCCTCTTGCAAACCGTGCTGGAGCTCTGGCCACAGAACCATTATATGTTTTGATGTGAGGATTAGCACTTTTAAGTTTATTAAAATATTTAATTGAACCTGCTTTATCTGCCATCAGAGTATCTGCGAACGTACATAAGCCTTATTTGATATATATCTACTTGACGACAGGGCAATGCCGTTCGTACGAGCTGTAGTGTATGACCTAAAACTGAATCTAGACATTTTTTATGCACATTCCGATGGGAATGAGCCTTTAAAAAATTATTTCCTGAGTGAAAATCGAATTCACCAGCGCCAGCATCTTCCACTGGTCCACAACAGCCTCTGAATTTATAAATTTGAATTCCAAAAATACCAAACGTATACATTCGTATATAAAATCAAGTTAAAAATATTTTAGCTATACAAATACATACATATACAAAAATTCTATTAATTTAAATAAAAAAAGATCAAATACAAAAGCACAGTAGTAAATTTGAAACGTGTTCGTACGCAACCCGCTCCGGTAATTACTAACAGCGAAACCCGTTCACTTGGGACGAGGAGGATACAAAAACATTTCTCGAGTTGTATACAACTGTATATTACAACATATTATATCATATATTAAACAAGTTTGAAATCATGACGGTGCTGTTAAAAAACCATGTCTCCAAAATAGGAGGTTATTCTACAGGAAGTTTTTTTTAATAATTTAAGAAAGAAAACGAGCTGAAGGTGGCAAGTGACCACCTGCTGTTAAGTGAACACCCTCGCCCATAGACGTTGCCAACCAAATACCCAGACCAAACCCCCTTTATGGGCTTCTGGAACTCTAACTCACCTGACGAATCACAGCAGCACTAATATGCTGGTGTTTCACAACGGTATTCTGTGAGAGCGTGGTAGTTACCCGGTTCTTGGCTTTTTAGAGCTGCTGGTGATAGTGTAGCTTGGCTCTATCACAATTAACTGTGTGTGTGAATATGAGTTTTTGAAGTATGTATACGGAAAATTGATTTTAAGACTAACGACTGATGTATTACTTAGCTCTTGCTGGACAAAATGCTTGAGACAGAAGATTCGTGAACTTATAAACATATGAATGCTTATTAGTGTATAATGTCGATTTGAAGCTACCGTGGTACAAGTTTCGTCTGCCTGACTGAATATTGGATTCAAATTTCAGTTGAGGGTAATAAGTATATGTAATTTTCCAATGTTATTAGTCGGTTTTTAACTTTAAGTAAACTTTGTTGGGTTTCCAAATTTTTTTGAAAATAACTTTAATATTTTATAAACAACAGTTTATAAAAATCAATCAATAAAAGAGTATACTCAATCAATAAAAGATATATAGATCAATATAAATAATAATAAAAGATATATAGATATATAGATATAGGTAGATCAATAGAGTAGACTCAATCAATAAAAGAGTAACAAATAAACATAGTTTAAAAAAATTATAAAACACGCTTTTTAAGTATATCAAACTAAAAATAAACAATAATTCTTAAAACAGTAATGATAGAAAAATACTAATATTATTGTGAAAAAGCATGGGGCGCTTTGTGTCATATTTTCCTATTGAGTTCGTCATTCCTTTTCCCATTACCTTCTCGAATTCGAATCTCTCTACTCGAATCTCTATAAATGTGCACTATATAGTTTCAGTTGCTTAATGTACGAAAAATATGACACAAAGCGCCCCACGCTTTTTCACAATAATATTAGTATTTTTCTATCACTACTGTTTGAAGAATTATTGTTTACTTTTAGTTTGATATACTTAAAAACCGTATTTTTTTTTTAAATTATGTTTATTTTTTATTTTTTAGTTCAATTTGGTACATTATTATTATATTATTGTTAAGTATTTCTTTGTTATATAAATAAATTACTACTTCGAACCTAGTGTAATATTCGATCTGTTTAAATCTTAAGTCAGTCGCAAATAAACAGCGTATAAGTGAATACATGTCGTGGTTTTCTTTAAAAAACATAATCGTCTTGCAAGCTAATATCAACCTTAACACCAAAACATATGGTCGAATTCGAGCCGCATCGTGAACTAATTACCTGAGCTACGATCGTCCGTCGAGAACAAAAGGAACCGAGACCCGAGCGATAACGATGAGTACAAGTGCGGAATTATTAAATATATTAGAAGATATTGCAACAAAATTAAAGAAAACTCAAGTTAACTTGAAAAAATGTCCGAAATCACGCTTACAAAGGGTTATGTCGAAGCAAGAATTAAAGTTATCGAAGAGTATTGGTCATCTTTTAAGCAAACTCACGAGGATTTAACTCGAATAACGCCTAAGGAACAAAGGTCAATATTACCGTACTTCGTTAACGAAGATTATTTTATTTACGAAGACTTGTATTTGATATTGGTGGCAGATTTACGTGATATATTAACCTCATCTTCTGGATCATCTGTATCGCAAAATACAAGTACAAGTTCGAACGCAAATAATTCAGACCAACTCATCAGGTTGCCGAGAATTGAATTACCTAGGTTTAGCGGAAATTATGAAGAATGGCCTACGTTCCAGGACTTATTTGTTTCATTAGTCCATGAAAATACTTCATTAACTGATGTTCAAAATTACATTATTTAAAGACTAGCATATTTGTAGAAGCTGAAACATTGTTAAAACACGTAAAAATAACACATAAAAATTATGAACAAGCATGGAGTATTTTAAAGTCGAGGTATGGTAATAAAAGATTAATAATAAACTCAGTCTTGAAAAAATTATTTAATCAGAAGAAAATTAATTCTCAATCGTCAGTTCAAATAAAAAATTTATTAGACGTCACTACAGATTGTTTAAATAATTTACAAAATTTAAATATTTCCACGGATTCTTGGGATCCTTTAATTATTTTTCTGGTGGTACAGAAGTTGGACCCAGAGTCACATAAAGACTGGGAACAAAATGCCTACAAGGAAGACACAGAAGAATTACCTACCTGGAGTGATTTAAAGAAGTTTTTGCAATCAAAATACCGCACTTTGGAACTTGTAACGTCATCGGGCCCACGTGAAAAACCTGTGAAGGAACGATCTTTTCATGTTGCTACGTCATGTAAAAAATCTTGTTATCTATGTAAGGAAGACCACGCACTTTGCCACTGCAAGGAATTTTCTAAACTGCAACCTACTGAAAGATGTAATTATGTAAAGAAAATCAACCTCTGTTTTAATTGTCTAGTACCGGGACACTCAGCACATCAATGTAGATTGTCCCAGTCATGTAGGATATGCAAACGACGCCATCATACTCTTCTACACGATAAGAAGAAATGTGATACTCCAGTATCGTCGAGCTCAATTCAACCGGAGGTATCACACCACGTCGTAGAAGAACAAGAAGAAGAATTGCAAGTCAATACAATGGTAGCGTCTCATTACAGTATTGGACAAAACACGGGTATAGCACTACTAGCGACAGCAACGGTAATAACTAGAAGCGAGCAAAATCATACAGTTGTTCTACGTGCGCTAATAGACCAAGGTTCGCAGGCATCGTTTATAACGGAGAAGGCGGCTCAAATGCTCAATCTTAACAAACAATTAGCGAGAGGAAGTATCATTGGAGTAGGATCTACAAAAACAAATGTTAGGCATGTAGTTACGCTACAGATAGGTTCCATTTGGGATTCTAATTTTGAGCTTAATATACAGGCTTATGTTATGAGCAAGCAACTTACCACTAAGATCCCATCCAAAGCTGTATCTGTTCACCAATGGCCACACCTAGAAGGGCTCAACCTGGCAGATCCTAGCTTCCATACACCAGGTCCTATAGATTTGCTTCTAGGCGTAAAGGAATATGCACAAATTCTACAACAACCCCTGATCAAAGGCCCAGCAGGTTCTCCTTGTGCACAAAAGACACACTTGGGTTGGATCTTGTTTGGAGAGATAGACAAGAAGCAAGAAGAAGAATCATTTTTGGTTCTCCATCATCAAGTAGATGTGGACAACATGCTGAAATCACTGTGGGAGATAGACACTGATAAAAAAGAAAGCTTACAAAAGAAGAAGTAATGTGTGAAAAAATATATGAGGAGACATATACAAGAACAAAAAAAGGAAGATATATTGTAAAATTAGTTTTTAAAACAAATAATCCAATATCAGTTGACGGGAACACTAAGGAAGTCGCTACAAAAGGTTACTACAATTAGAAAAAGATTTAGAAGATCACCACAGCTGAAGAAGAATACATTAAAGTTATGAAACAATATTTAACACTGGAACATATGGAAGAAATACCTGAAAATGAAACAAATAAAGAAAGAGTTGTATACTTACCTCACCATGCAGTAGTCCGCGAAGATAAAGACACGTCGAAAACACGAGTTGTGTTTGATGCTTCTGCGAAGGGCTCGAACTCCGTCTCACTTAATGATGAACTTCTTTTGGGGCCACAACTCCAAGAAGACATGAGGAATTTAATTATGAGATGGAGAATGAAACGTGTATGTTACGCAAGTGACATTCAACAGATGTACAGACAAATTATGATATATGAAGAGGATGCCGATACCTTTCAACGAATTCTCTGGAGAGAAGATTCATCAAAAAATATTAAAGAATATCGCTTACTTCGCGTCACGTTTGGTACTGCTTCTGCACCTTACCTTGCAGTTAAAACTTTGCATCAAATCGCCGAAGACGAAGGCAAAAATCATCCTAAAGCTGCGCGAATTATAAAAGAAGATTTCTATATGGACGATTTGATGTCAGGAGATGACACAACACACAATGCAATCATTACAGCAAAGAAATATCTTCTATACTAGGAAAGGGTGGATTCAAACTTTCAAAATGGTCATCGAATTGTCCTGAATTTATGAGATCCATTGAACCCAGTCAACGAACAACTCATGCACATTTGGATATAAAACTGGATGGTACAGTCAAAGCACTTGGATTGATTTGGAACTTAGGATCAGATGATTTCACATATCGATGTAACTTACCACTTCATCAAACAAATATTACGAAAAGAATAATCTTATCAGATATTCAAAAATTATTCGATCCATTAGGATGGATTTCCCCAATTATAATTAAAGCTAAAACACTCATACAAAGGCTATGGGTAGAAAAGGTGGATTGGGATGATAAATTAAGTCATAAATTAGAAAAAGAATGGATGATTATTCGTGAAGATTTTAAAAACGTTGAACAAATTCATATTGATCGATGGCTTGGAACAATTACAACTGACACTGAAATACAAATCCATGGTTTCAGTGATGCCTCGATGCAAGCATATGCAGCAGTCGCATACATTCGAATAAAAACTGCAGATGGCTTCATCAAGACTAAGCTTATTGCTTCGAGGACTAGAGTCGCACCATTACGTACAATATCTTTACCACGATTGGAGTTGTCAGGAGCATTGTTGTTATCAAGATTACTGAAACAAATCGGACAAGCAATGAGGATACAGATGACACAAATGTATGCCTGGACAGATTCGTCGATTGTAATTGCGTGGCTGTCTGGGGAACCGAATAGATGGAAGCCATTCGTAGCAAACCGAGTAGTAGAAATTATTGAAAACCTCAATAATAACCGTTGGTATCATGTTTCGTCTGAAGAAAACCCGGCAGACATAGCGTCCAGAGGAATGTTACTTGCTAACTTGAAAATGTTGATCTATGGTGGAAGGGTCCAGCTTGGCTTTCTGAAAAAGAAATAAAATTAAAACAAACAGATGCATATACAGACCTGGAAATAAAAAAAGAAAAAATACAAATTAATTTAAAATTACAACAGGAAGAGGAAGCAGGGAAGGGATTAATTTCACAAATAGAGGAATTTAGATGTCTAAAAGAATTGTTAAAAACTATTACCTACTGTCGAAGATTTTTAAATTTTAAAAGAAGCTTAGAGAAAGTCGATGAAAATTTTACAACAGAAGAATTAGAGAAATCACTTTCGTCCTGTATTAAATTAGTACAAAATGAAGAGTTTGGAAATGAAATAGATAGATTAAAAGGAACAAAGCTGTAAGAGGAAATAGTACTATTAAGACACTCAATCCTTACCTGGATGCGAATGATATCCTCAGGGTGGGCGGTCGCCTCCGGCATGCAAATTTAAATGAACTAGCTAAACACCCTATAATCTTAGGAAACAAAAGTAAATTAGTTACCCTGATTGTTGCCGATGCACATGCTCGAACGCTGCATGGAGGCGTTCAACTGATGCTTTGTTACTTACGTAACAAATATTGGATTATACGAGCCAAGGGTTTAGTGAAGACATGCATCCACAAATGTTTGATATGCGCGAGACAGAGATCAGTTTACCGGACTCAGATCATGGGAGACCTACCCAAGCAGAGAGTTACTCCTACACGGGCTTTTCTACATAGTGGAGTGGATTTTGCCGGTCCCTTTCAAATATTGATGTCAAGGGGAAGAGGTATGAAACTTCAGAAGGCATACATCTCAGTCTTTGTTTGTATGTCAACTAAAGCCATACACTTAGAGTTAGTAGGAGATCTGAGTTCCGAAGCATTTATTGCTGCATTCAAACGCTTCGTATCTAGAAGAGGGAAATGCATACACATATGGAGTGACCAAGGAAGAAATTTTGTAGGAGCCAATAAGGAGCTAGCAATAGCCTGGAAAGACGCTAATCTGACATTTGACGGTGACATAGCAAACGAATTAGCATTAGATGGAACTCAATGGCATTTTATACCACCTTACACACCAAACTTCGGTGGCTTATGGGAGGCTGGGGTCAAATCAGTGAAATACCACCTAAAAAGAGTACTGACCAACAACCTTACCTTCGAAGAAATGTCCACGGTAATGTGCCAAATTGAGGCTTGCTTAAACTCTCGTCCGCTGTGTCCTATAGACAATACGGATGCAGATTTGATAGAACCTCTTACTCCGGGCCATTTCTTAATCGGAGAACCACCAATTGTCGTACCTTCACCAGACTTTAAGAATTCAAAAGTACATAATCTATCAAGATGGCAATATACACAGAAGTTGCTCGGTGATTTCTGGCGAAAGTGGCAACAAGAGTATCTCTCGAGATTACAGCAACGTCCTATATGGCTAAAAAAGACTGAGGAATTAAAAATAGGCGATATAGTCTTAATAAAGACCGATGGTTTGCCTCCCGGCAAATGGTCAATGGGACGTATTGTAGATAAGCATCCTGGTGACGATGGATGTACGAGAGTATACAGCGTAAAATCTGGTAATAGTGTAGTAAAAAGACCAATCACGAAATTATGTCATTTTCCAGTTAGCACTGAGTAAGGTAGAACCTTCATTATATTTTGTTATTCTTATTGTTAGTATTGTTTTTTTTTTTATGATTACTTGTTTGTATTTTACTTGTAGTTCGTTTAGCTTATTCAATTCGCTTAGAGTACATATGTAATATTTTGATTTATATAAATGCATTTGTCAAGATTATTGGTAAAAGGACCTGATAGTCCTTTTGGTGGGCGGAATGTTAAGTATTTCTTTGTTATATAAATAAATTACTACTTCGAACCTAGTGTAATATTCGATCTGTTTAAATCTTAAGTCAGTCGCAAATAAACAGCGTATAAGTGAATACATGTCGTGGTTTTCTTTAAAAAACATAATCGTCTTGCAAGCTAATATCAACCTTAACACCAAAACAATTATTTAATTGAATTTTTTACTTTTTTTACTGGTGAATCAAATCAAAATAATATGTTGTAAAATAAATAAAAAATAAATAACAATAAAATAAAAATCAAATAAAAATAGACGAAAAACAATATTTTGTTTTCACTGGTACGGACGGGATTCGAACCCACGACCACAGCATCTAAAGTCACTGCAATAATCTCTGCAACTCCGCACCTTAGACCACTCAGATAACGAGACTCATACGCTAGTAGTATATACTGACAACTCATATAAGCCACTCTCAGTGCAAGGAGAGTTACTCAGTTACAAGTGAAACTAATAAAAGCGTATTAAAAAGAGTTTAGAGGAATTGTATTGTTCATTTATTTATATGTTAAAATAAACACACAGTTAGAATTATGTCAAGGAAATTCTACTTATTCCTTATAAGAAAAATAAATCTTGTTAAATCTTGTTGTATTCATTAAAAGAAGGCTTTATATCTTTATGACGGAGATTAAACTTGCTTGGCACGTGGTAGTTTGTAGATAATAAAATTTTGTTATAATAAAATAATATAAATAATTAATAACATATATTTATATATGTTATACATTTTTCCATATATTTTTGCGAGCCTAAAATATCTGAACTTGTCACAATTTAACTCTCTTATTTTAAAGTTTTCCCATGAGACGAATAAAAATGTCCCCTGTACCGTGTCACTGTGTCGTGTGCTCGATGCCAGTACAGTGTAAACTTTTACATTGAAAGCAACAACTGCTGAAAGTCCATTAGTAGCTTTATTTGCTTTTTTGCAATGTGCAGTTCGAAGTTTGAACAATAGAAATAAATTTATGTGTTTTTGTAAATTTTTCTAGATTAAGAATATGTTTTACTCAGGATTTACATTGAGAGTTTTTTAAAAACCCTTTTATACACTAGTGCCATTTTTAGACTTACTAACTAATTTTTAGCTTTTTACTGAGTTTTTAGCTTTACACTTTATTTTACGGGTCGCCAGTGAAACTGAAGCGCCAAACGCTCTGATACCTGCATACCTCTTCTGCCTCGTCCACTATCATTAACATGCAGAGGCAACAAGAACGCAAGAACCTAGTGTTAAGACACGGCGTTCCCTATTTTCCACCTTTTTCGAGGCATTGTGTGTTGAGTGACTAACACAAAGCCGCGCTTTGCCTAGCATTGCTAAAGCGATGAAAACAGAAATAGCAAAATCCATCATTCGCGAGCGGGAATGGAACCTATAAACCGTCGGGATTACAGACAGACGCTACGCCTCTGCGCCACGACGGTCCTCAATTTTAAAATATTCTATATTACAAATTAAATATAACATTCTACATTAAGAAACGAATATTATGCTTTTGGAAGGGAACCGTAAAATATAAGGCACCCGGAAATAAATTGTACAACCCAAACTCGGACCCTTTTAAATGAGATGTTTAGGGAAATTGACACTTTTGAGTATCGCTTTCTCGCATTATACAAGTAATATTTATCATAAGAACATATAGTTAAAATTATACATTTTAAGTTAAATACATTTAAAAAAAGTAAGGAGAATAATAAATTTTATTTATGTCTGTATATTTTATAGATATTTGTGATTTTGTCAAAGGTGAAGGATTTACTGGATCTCTTTTAAACATGCATTCCTCTTTTGTGTAATGCTATCACCTTTTCACCGTACATTCTCCTTTGTGTGTACTCCATTGAACGTGACATTGGCGAAGTGAATTGTGCTCAACTGGTACGCTCGGAGCTCCATAAATAAAGAGAATGATGAAATTTTAATTATCTATAAGCAGATGACATTGGTCGACCTTCGAGGACAGTGTCAATTATACTGCAATAAGGTTAAAAACAAGAGCAAAGTAGATATTAGTGGACGAGGTGAAAGAACCGCAGCGTTTGACACTCTACGTCTAAAGAACTGCAGGAACCATATGAACCTAGTGTTAAGACTCTCCGTTGTTTAGTCCCTGCTTTCTTCGTCCCCCGTTTCCGCCTTTTTGGAAGCATTGCGTTTCGAGTGGCGTAACTCAACGCCGCGCTTTGCCTAGCGCCAAGACGATCCTTTATATATATTAGTATATATTATATGTATATATAATTGTAATAATATATAATAATATATATAAATATAATTTGTTTCATTTTATAATTTATTTCAAAAAATAACCATTAACGTACGTGCTCGACCTTCTCGGAATATGATTTGGACGAAGTCGTTTTATACATAGTATCTTTACTCGGTAGTAATATTGTTGTTATAAAAAAATATACAATTTGTATTGTGCTTCGTCTCATAAAAACTAATAAGCGGATATTACATTTTTTCTCACACAAAACATATTCGAGCAAAGAATGTGATGACGTGACAATTTTAATTTTATACTTCAGATCAAATATCCATGGGATGTAAAATATATACATGGAATGAAAATGAAAAAATAAAATGGTTCCTCCAATGTTTATTGTATTATATTAAATGATAAAGAAAAATATTTTTGTTCGCTTTACATTTTATTGCGCTCTTATCAGGGTAGGCAGATGGACCGACGAGGTTATCGTTTCCCGCTTTCCACGAGTAGGAATCGAACCTACTAATGAAAATTCATTCCTCTAAATGTGCACTGCGCTACAATGGCCTCGATATATATTTAGTAAAGGGAACCGCAAGAACTGCGGGAACCTAGTGTTAAATCACTCTTTTCCCCGCTAAAATAAATGTAATATCTATATATATATTTTTGTCAATCAATTCATCATCTACTCACTACTGGTTAGCAAAACCCAAAGTCGCGGAAGGACCATATTGGTCAGAATATAAATACAACAGTAATTTATATGTGATAACATTTTCTAAGGTATTGCGTCATAAATTTTTAAATATATATGACATTTAAAAATAAACACTAGTCAAGTTTCTCATGATTATTATTTTTGCATTTTCATATATATTTTTTACAATATATAACAAAAATTGTATCATTAGTAGATATTTTCCATTTTGCTAGAAGGTATATATATATATATATATATATATATATATATATATATATATATATATATATATATATATATATATATATATATATATATATATATATATATATATATATATATATATATATATATATATATATATATATATATATATATATATATATATATATATATATATATATATATGTGTGTAATGACACAATATATCATTTTATTATTTAAAATTTGCCTCACATATATTGTCTGTGGCAGATGAAGCGCATTTGACAAATAGTAATTAATGGTGGATGTTAGAATATATTGTTAAAAGTAATATTATAACATCTTATAGAAAGATAAATATAAAGATTCTTGAGGATTCGATATTAGTAAACTTTAAATGTCGTTTCTTTGTATTTTCAGGTAATGTTCTTAGTAAAACGATAAATAACGACGAAATATTGTAATATTGTTAAAGCTTATTAAATAAAATAAATCTTTGTATTTTCAGAGAAACAATTTGTGGTTTATTTAGAAAATCCTCAACAATATCTTATAAAATGACATTTTTGTTAACAAAAAAATATGAACAGACTGCAATTTGAGTTTACGATGACAGCGTCCGATGACGGCAAGTCTAATGTGTTAGCTATTACATCAATTACTACTGAAGAAGGAAAATGTTACGTTTTACCTGAAGATTTAAAACCAGTGAGTCACCATACAAATATCCTGGAAAAATTAATAGAAACTACGATAAAGAATGAAAGTCAACATAATTTAAAGAATATTTCAGAGAAATTTATTATAGAAAAATTTACAACTAAAAATACTAATGCAGGGCAATGGATAGATAATTTTGAAAAAGAATGTGAGCGTTTTGATATCACCAAAGTTGAAACTAAAATAGAAATATTGAGGTTATTCATGGAAAAATCTTGTTTAGACTGGTATAGCTCGATGCTCATTAAACTTACAATGAATTCTGACTGGAATGAATGGAAGGAAAAATTTGTAGAAACTTTTAAGAATCAAGGATGGGACGTAGTTTCATATGCTTACGCATTCAGATATAAAGAAGGACTATTAATTGACTATGCTATAAAAAAAGAACGTCTTATGCTAGATATAAACAAATCTGTAGACTCCAGTAACAATGGCTTTTAAAAAAGGTGAAAATAGAAAATCCCGTTTATGTATAGATTTCAGAGAATTAAACAAAATTGTTGTACCACAAGCTCAACCTTTCCCATTAATAGATGATTTAATTATTAAAACTAGAAATTGTAAATATTTTACTACACTAGATATAAACTCAGCATTTTGGGCAATACCACTACGAGTTGAAGACAGAAGTAAAACAGGATTTGTTACACAAGATGGCCATTTCCAGTGGACCTGCCTTCCTTTTGGCTTGAAAACATCACCAGCAATTTTCCAACGGATTTTAAGCAATATTCTAAGAAAACACAATCTCACTGCATACTCTGTAAACTTTATTGACGATATTCTGATTTATTCGTCCACCTTTGAAGAACACCTAAGACACATAAGAAACGTATTAGAGGCAATATTAAAAGAAGGTTTTAGATTGAAATTTCAGAAATGTACCTTTGCTTCAGATTCAGTAAAATACCTTGGTCATATAATTCAGGGTAATTCAGTAAGACCACTAAAAGATAATTTAATCTCAATAAGAAATTTTCCAACCCCTAAGACGCAAAAGAATATTAGACAATTTTTGGGAAAAATCAACTTTTATCATGAATACATACCAAGAAGCGCAATTATCTTAGACCCATTACATAATTTATTAAGAAAAAATCAAAAGTTTGTGTGGTCAGAAAAATGTGAAGAATCGTTTAATCAAATAAAAAGATATTTATGTTCTCAACCTGTGCTAGAAATATACGACAAAGATTTACCAATAAAAATTTTTACTGATGCATCTTCAGAGGGTGTTGGGGCAATATTAAAACAGACACAACTTGACGGTAAAGATAAACCTGTGGCATATTTCTCAAAAAAACTGAACGAATCTCAAAAACAAAAGAAGGCTATTACTTAGAATGTTTTGCTATGAAAGAAGCTGTTAAATATTGGCAGCATTGGCTCATTGGAAAACAATTCACTATTTATTCAGATCACAAACCTCTAGAAAACATGAATATTAAATGTAGAACAGATGAAGATTTGGGTGACCTTACATATTATCTATCTCAATATGATTTTACTGTAAAATATATCCCTGGTAAAGACAATTTAGAAGCTGATTGCTTGAGCCGCAACCCAGTATTAGAATCAGAAGATAATAAAGAAGAACTATTGAAAACAGTTAATTTAATACAAATAAAAGATATAATTGAAGACCAAGAAAATAATGAAAGCATAAAAGAAAACAAACAAAGCCTGATACACAAAAATAAAATCTATTATAAAAAAACAAAGAAAGATGAAAAGATTATACTCTCAGAAGAATTTAGTAAAGAACTTATAAAAAAGGTTCATACAGATTTATGTCATATTGGTATCAGACAATTACAGAAGAAAATAAGTCCAATATACACAGCTAAAAACCTAACAAAAAATATCATAAATAGTTGCAAAACATGTGAAATATGCATAAAAAACAAATCAAGATGTCAAGGAAAATTTGGATTAATGTCACAACTCGGACCAGCAACAAAACCATTTGAGATAATGTCAATGGATACTATCGGTGGCTTTGGAGGCTCTAGGTCAACAAAAAAATACCTACACTTATTAGTAGACCACTACACTAGATATGCATTTATTGCGACTTCAAAAACACAAAATGCAAGTGATTTTATAAAATTAATAAAAAGAGTACTAGAGACAGACGAAATTGGATTAATTCTGACAGATCAATATCCGGGCATCAATTCAAGAGAATTTAAGCAATATTTGCAGGAAAACTACATCACACTAATATTTACAGCTGTGAATACTCCATTCTCGAACGGATTAAACGAACGATTAAATCAAACAATAGTAAACAAAATAAGATGTAAAATAAATGAGAAAAATAATAAGAAAACATGGACAACATTAGCAAGAGAATGCATACAGAAATATAATGAAACAGAACATTCTGTTACAGAGGTTGCGCCAAAATATTTACTAGATGGTACAAATGTCAGTATTCTACCAAATGAAATAAAAACAATTAAAAAGGAAAACGAGTGGATTGCTGATAGAAAGATAGCATTAGAGAATACAATAAAATCCCACAACTACAATAAGAAAATATTTGATAGAAATAGAAAAGTTTTAGAGTTGAACATAGGAGACAGTGTATATATAGAAAACGGAAATAAACTAAATAGAAAAAAATTAGACGAGCTAGTAATAGGCCCTTTTAAGATAATAGACAAAATATCAAACTCTATTTATAAGATTGACACGGGCAATAGAAAAACAGAATCATCTTTATTCCATATAACAAAATTAAAACCTGTAACAACAGAAGAAGAAGATGAAATAGAAGAAAAGGATTATGATGATAACTTATGAGTACTTATGTAGACATATCATTGAGAATTTTCTCTCTTAGGGGGGGAGATGTAATGACACAATATATCATTTTATTATTTAAAATTTGCCTCACATATATTGTCTGTGGCAGATGAAGCGCATTTGACAAATAGTAATTAATGGTGGATGTTAGAATATATTGTTAAAAGTAATATTATAACATCTTATAGAAAGATAAATATAAAGATTCTTGAGGATTCGATATTAGTAAACTTTAAATGTCGTTTCTTTGTATTTTCAGGTAATGTTCTTAGTAAAACGATAAATAACGACGAAATATTGTAATATTGTTAAAGCTTATTAAATAAAATAAATCTTTGTATTTTCAGAGAAACAATTTGTGGTTTATTTAGAAAATCCTCAACAATATCTTATATATATATACATATATATATATATATATATATATATATATATATATATATATATATATATATATATATATATATATATATATATATATATATATATATATATATATATATATATATATATATATATATATATATATATATATATATATATATATATATATATATATATATATATATATATAAAAGAATAAAACGGATACCTTAGCGGGGCCGCACCAAGCTGGAAGTACGATGGTTTGCATTCTTTCTTCACCCGAGGAAATTAATTAATTATATTCATTTCTCTGTTCTTTACACAAAATATGCGGCGTTTAGTTCTGCCACTCAACACTTTAAATCCTGAAAACCGCTTAAAATTGGAAACAGAAGATTTTTCACCTGGCTCTCTTGGCTTTCAGTAATGGAAGACGACTAACTAAATCATTCTATTTAGTACAATAGACGAAAATTTCCGAATAAAACTTCGTTTTACACAAATAACAATATTTGCGATAGTTACATTTGAATCGCGCACAAAAAACGAAATTTAATAAATTGAATTTTTGCTACTAACAGTATTCAGATGGCGAAGCAACTAAACGAGAGTTTGTAAACTTGTACCGGCACCAAGCCGTTCGTTCAAATTGCCGTAAATTTTAGTCCAAGCATTTTGGTAATGTCGAGCGCAATATAAAACTTTTAATTGTATTTTTTTTGCGTTTTTTATTAATTAAACTTTTATAACGGACAGTGATCGCGGTGGACACTTTTATATATATTTTTTACTAAACAATGTTTCCTCAATCTGATTTAATTACAAAATATCTGTAAGATGAATATTAATAAACATTTTTCCTTGTCCATAGCTGACTTTTCAAACGTGTGTAATAAATTCGTCATACACATATCTATATTTATTTATATCTTGATATTGTATAGATTGTATGGAGAGGACCGTTGTAGCACAGACGTGTAACATCTGTCTGAAAACACGATGGTTTGTAGGTTCGATTCTCACTCGAGGAAGATGAAATTTTTCAACTCTGGCAAGTAGGCAAAGCAACTCAACACGCAATGCCTCGATAAAACCGAAGGCAGGGAGAGGAGTGTCTTAACACTAGGTTTCCACGGTTCTCTCTGCTGCCCTGCTATGCACGGGATAAAGCGTGAAGCTATAAAAAACAATAAAAAATGTTATATATTTTGAATTTGTTTGATTAGATACATCAATATATCTATATACAAAAACTCTATATCACTTCGATGAGATGCATCTGCGGTCTGAGTTAGCTCTAGTAAGGAAAGAATACCTACTGGTACGTAACAGCCGCAGATAAATGACATGTAATGAGACCTAATATAACATAATGCTAAGAAAACAAAAAAAACATAAATGTAACTCAAGGTTTAATTACTTATTTAAATACATGAATACTCTTCTTTATAGTTGGATGTAAGGAATTTGAATTAATAAAGTCAAGGCAAGTGTGAATTTGAGATAAACATATTATAATATGTCCTTCAGAAAAAAATATTAATAAATGAAAATTGATAAGTTTTATAGTGGCTGTTTTTCTTTCTGAAGCCCAAAATGTTTAATAGTTACAAATCAGAATAAAGGTCGCAAGACGTAATGAAAGCATCGACAGATATGGTAACCAAAATATATTAATATAAAACCTATGACTTTGGAGTAGACGGAGTGAGAACGAACTATTTAACATAGCATGGATTTGTCCATCATATTGTAGAGAGGCCCAAAACAGAGTTTGAGACTTGTGATCCAAGTGTAGTTTTTAAGATCGCCTACAAATTTTGAGCCTAGGACATAAACAAAATCTGGCTTGAATATGTCCTACACACATATATATATATATATATATATATATATATATATATATATATATATATATATATATATATATATATATATATATATATATATATATATATATATATATATATATATATATATATATATATATATATATATATATATATATATATATATATATATATATATATATATGAAATCAGAAACAAATTATCCAAATTTAAACAATAATATCATATAAACATATGAGTATATATAGATATAATCATTATATGTTTAATGCACTGGCAATTAAGATTCCTTCAGTCGTCATACAATTAACTTTATAGACACATATTAACGTGCGCGGGTAAGATATATTTTTAAGACTAAGTAGTTCATTATCTCAACGTGAAGATTATGACTCCATTCTTTAACTCAAACATAAGATTGTAAAAACAAGACTAGGAATTTTTTGTTTATTTACTCTGCATATGGAATTTGCGAATTTCCTTTATTATTAAGGCCGTAAGCGTTCTAGTAAAGAAGTTAAAAAATAATTAGCTTCAGACTTTATCCTGCACATAGCAGGGAAGTCAGAGGAAACCGCAGGAACTGAAGAAACCTAGTGTTAAGACACTCCGTTCCCCACTTTCCACCTTTCGAGGCATCGTGTATTGAGTAAAGGAACTCTACACCGCGCTTGCCTAGTTGCTAGACCGAAGAAAATAGAAAAGAAACAATCCATCATTCATGAGTGAGAATCGAAGCCACAAACTATCGCTGCTCTTTTGAACCACAACAGTTTGTTAACCCTATTAGTAAAGAAGTTATTTAAATTGTATCTAATATAATATAATGGCAAGGAAGCAACAAAGTTATTATATATTATATCAAGATGACTATGATTATCCAAATGCATCTTCATGTTCATATATAATTTTGTGGTAATTTTCTATGATTTGATTGTTAGATGTGTTGTGAGTAACACGACTCATCACTTGACAATATTTTTTTTAATAATATATACCTATATAAAAAAATATATACTAAATATGTACTGATATATTTAATATGTGTTACGCAAAACGACAAGTAAGAAATTTTGTATACAAATTGTTTATGTACAGAAGAAGTATTTAATTTTCAAAGAAAAAAAGATTTTATATTGATATAATATTCTTTAAAACCTTTTAACCTTTTTGACAAATCATCTAACTGCTAATTAACGTAAATTTCTTTAAAATCAGTATAACATCATCATCTATAAAGCCTTACATTATGCCGGAATCACGATTAAAAAGAAATATCAAAATATAATACAAAACATGAGAATTTTCAGTATTTTTATATAAATTATTCATAGAACAAGTCAACTTTTTAATCATGTTTACTATCACAGAGCAGTATTTTTAGTAAAATATATTTTTATATAAACCAGGTGCATTTGTGAATACAAATCACTTCGATGAAATTCAGTGAGATCAATGCTGACCTAATTTGGAAAGTAGGCAGAGGGTCAGAATGGCAACGAGATAAAACTGTCATAGAACAATATTTTCGATATTTTTAACTCTCAAACGCGACTGTTTGTGAGTTCAAATCTCATAAGGGGAAGGGGCTTTCTTCGTTCTGGCAACTAGGTAAAGGTAAAGCGCGACGTTGAGCTCCGCCACTCAACACGCAATGTTTACGAAAAGACGAAAAGCGAGAAACGAAGTGTCTTAACACTAGGTTCCCTTACGGTTCCCTCTTCGTAGTCTGCTATATACGGGATAAAGCGTGAAGCTATATTTTTATCTTTCTAAACAACAAATAGAAAAATTTTTGACATCACTCCATACAAAATCGTCAAATCAACTGTTTCCATACACATACAGAATGCTTTGTTGAAGTACTAATAAAATTCCAGATTACATTGTACTGATGAACAACAACAAAGGAAATCTGAGTACATTTTGTAATATGAGTATACAAGCTTGGTAATAATCAGGAACATATAATACTTATCGTAATTATTTACACTATACTTTATTTTTCGACTTTAATTTTCACGATTTAACTCCTTTCCACTCTCCGCTTTCCACTGTTATAAGAAATTGCAAAATAACTAAAATCAAACGCAGTAGATTATGTTATTATAGAGGACAATTGTTGTATATTGCCCTAATGAATAAAAAAATTAGCAATAACATTGGCAGAAATGGACTAGAAATATTTGATAAAGAATTCTCACAGTCAACTTGTGGATATCAAATAAAGTAAATGTAATGTTTTCTGAGGAAAGATCTACAACCATAGATTTACTAGCGGAACCCTGTGCAGTCACGATTGCTTTTTAATATATTAAAGTTCAAAGTGTTTTAAGGTACAAAATCCTATACGTTGGCTTTCAAATTGAACTGTAATAAATCTAACTTAGCATATCCATTCCGTCTCTTTGATGACGTGATAAGGTCAAGTGCAGGTCCTTTGATCTAAAAGGCAGATAACGGTGAGATGGGATGGAAATGTGACATTGGATGGTACTTAGTACTAAAGATAGTTGTTTCTACGTGGATATAACTTTATATACTTATATAATCTTTTGACGGAAGTTCAGAGTTCAATTTAAAATTAGACTAATATTTACTTAGTAGTAATGTATAAATAACGTGGAATATTCCAACAAATATATTATAACTATTCTTAAAAATTGATCTTTTTGATCTAAAACTAAATTTCTAAAATAAACGCTTATTTTCATTAATACAAAAGTGGCTGATATTTTGTTATTAGATCAATGTTATTCAAATTGATTACAATACATATAGATGAATTGATGCTTAAAAAATTTAAGTATTTTCTTACTAACTACAATACAACAGCTAGTCTATAGAGCAAAAAACACTAAGAAAAGGTTTATGGAAAAACCAGTGGCAGCAAACGTGTATGTAAATATGTTTATAAAAATCTCTAAATAGTTTCAGTTAAGTTTATACTCTAAGATTACTTGCGTTTATTAAACGGCTTCTACAAGTCCTGGGATTAAGAAACTGGATGTAAAATTGAACATTTGATATGCCTAGAGAGAGATTATGTAGACTTAAATCAGTTTTAAGGATTTAAAACCGACTCGTAAGGCTGAAATTAATTTTAGGCTTAGTATGTACTTTAATAAGTATATTGTATATATAAAAATATGTTAATAATTAGATATAATGATATCTTTTTAAATTGTGGTGTTGGTAAACTGAACTAACAGTGATGAATTCTTATTTCGTAACATGTTTTCTGTAGTATCTTTTTTTATTTCAATATTATTCTATAATACTTAACAAAATAGTTTTAATAAGTATTGTTGCATTATCATTATCTGATGCGAAGGTCACAGTCCCATTAAATTGTTATTTATAATATAAGTGAATCGTCAGTCGTCATCGTCGTCGTCAGCCAATCGCAGTCCACTGCTGGACCTACGCCTCCCCAAGTTATTATTATTATTATTGGCCTCCCCAATGAATACCTTTTGATAATTAATATATAGGAATGTAGTAACAATGGTCTTAGATGACAATAATACTATAAAAGCGATGAAAGTATGACAATCGGGATTGTTGCACGCAGACCTCTCCGTATTGAAAGGGAACTCTGAAATATTGTTATTAAGTAATTTATGTCATTTAATGTCCAAATACACTCGAAACATATGGTCTATGTGTGTTTCAATGCTTTTCTTTAAAGTAAACTAGCCACTTCTGGGTTCTAACAGTATTATTATAGCTAAACTTTCTATTTGACATAAAATTTAGTGACAAGACACTTCGTTTACAACTTAGAACTCGAATTTGAAACATTGTGAGCTATGCGATGAAACTCTTTGTTGTTCTATTGGGTTTTATATTTCCCGTGTCCTACTTTCAACATTTTCCTGCATCACACCACCTTTTTGTTAAAAGGTGGTTATACTTTGGAAAAAGAAATAACGTCATAATATAGCTGTTATATGCTTAATTCATTTGTATTCCAATTTTAACCACATTTATATACATATAGCATGTACTTAGAAATGCATATATATAAACGTTTTACAGACAATAACATTAACTATATATATATATATATATATATATATATATATATATATATATATATATATATATATATATATATATATATATATATATATATATATATATATATATATATATATATATATATATATATATATATATATATATATATATATATATATATATATATATATATATATATATATATATATATATATATATATATATACATAAATAAAAAACATAAAAACGCACGGTTTGCAAAAGGCGCGGGTTCAAATCCCGGTGCGTTCACATTTCTAAAAATATATACTATATGTAACTGAGTATAGAGTTTAAATTATGTTTTTTCAATACACCTGTTAAAGAAAACAAATAAACAACAAATATAATGTTAATAATTATATACAACATACAAAGACTATGTGTAACGAGTGACATTGTAATACAATATAACTGTCATTGATATATCGCTCTTAAAATTATTATATTAATTACAAAATAACGACAGTTAGGGTTTTCAGAACTCTTGCACCTAGTTAAAAGTATAAATCATAGACTTTATGTTTATTAGTGTACTAAAAAAAAAATAAAGTATATTGTACATATGCATAAATATAACTTGAAAAATCCTTTTAGTTTTTGTAGGTTCGATTCCCATTCGGGAAGGATAGATTATTTCATTTCCATTTTTTTACCATGACACTCAACACGCAATGTCTCGACTAACGGAAAGCGGAGAGTGTCTTAACACTACGTTCCTACAATCATGAAGTTCCCTCCGCTTACTCTACAAAGAGCGTGAAGTTCAAAAAAAAGAATCGTTGAAACAAAAAATTGGTTGCCATAGCAACAGATTAATCAAATTATACAAAATAGTGTATTTTCAAATATTTATTGTAATAATTAAAAGCCTTTCTTTCCCTCTTTAACGCGTATTAAATAGGGTCCAAAGTTTCTTATCCCTCTACAACATAAATTAACATACATAACTTAACGTCTCTCATACTCTGTCCGACCAAGTGGTATATTATTCAATATCTACATTTTAGAGCCTACATTTGGGACTGCTGCATTTAAAATAAAGCGGAGTTGAGTTCCGCGATTCAACAATTAGAGTACTGAGTTTTTACAAAACTGAGTCTTTCCTAATCTTACTATGCGGAATAAAGGCAAACGGAGTGTCCTAACACTAGGTTCCCACGGTTACTGCGGTTCCCTCTGCCTGCCCTGCTAAATGCGAGATAAAAGCTTCAAGCTACAAAAACAAACCTGAATGTAAAAAAAATAAAACTGGATGAAAACAATTTAAGTGAAGCAATTTATAAGACTGCGCTAGAACATTTTTAGAAACCTTAGAAAAATAGTCTTAATTAAAATTTTCACGTATGAATTGTTCTCTAGTGACCTGTTTTACAACCTAGTTTTAAGATAAAGTTTACAGCAGCTGCAACATTTTTATATCATGTGTTTAATTTATTAAGCCATTGTTAATGTAATCCATTGTTTCAGCTATTATATATTTATGTAAAAGAAATGGAATTTGAAATAATATAAAATATACATAATATTATATATGCAAAAAAGTTGTCATCCTAAAAGGATTATTGCATCTTTATGTCCATCTCTCACAGTCCATTTGCACCTAAAAATAGCTTTAGTATAAACAGTCTGAATTTGGGACCAATATGCTTTTACGCGATTCACAGATGAAAGTAAAACGTTTACGTGAATGTCACAAATAGTATAGATTTCTTTGTCACATGCCTTTTGCGTTCTGATCATATGATCTTAAAAGCTAAATAAAAAGCTAATTAGTAGATAAAATAAATGACACTAAATAATACCGGAACCCTCGATAGTTCACGAGTCCAAGTCGGACGGACTTAGATTTTCACCATTTCCGGTTTGAATATGACAAAAAACGGCTGCAACGTTTAAATATAAACAGAAATAGATAAAGCTCAGTAATTATAACTAATAATAAACTATAGTTAAATTCAATCACAGTTCAAATCAAAGGTCAGGGTAGGTTCAACTCCAGTTGCGGCATTTTTTTACAAGGCTTGATCAATGTACGGAAAAAACCTTACTTATTCGTGACTTATTTATCTTACTGTATAACATCAAGACAATTTATTATTTTTAATATTGTTGGGGATTTCCCGTTTAAGGTATTTTTTTGTTATTACTAATTATTTACTTAATATCTTATAACACCTGTCATTAAAAGAAATAAGGATATATATATATATATATATATATATATATATATATATATATATATATATATATATATATATATATATATATATATTTTCTTTCTTTTGCTTTTCTTAATGTCAATGTGTCGAAATATTACACCTATATTACATGTACTATTTATCTAATAAGATTATTGCCAAATGCAGGCTGACGATTATGAGATACAAAATATTTTACAATATATATATATATATATATATATATATATATATATATATATATATATATATATATATATATATATATATATATATATATATATACATATATATATATATATATATATATATATATATATATATATATATATATATATATATATATATATATATATATATATATATATATATATATATATATATATATATATATATATATATATATATATATATATATATATATATATATATATATATATATATATATATATATATATATATATATATATATATGTTAGAATATTTTAATTTGGGACTTACTGACTGACACGCCTTATCTAAAAACTATAAGAAGTAATAATATACAACATTTATTATTGACATTATAATAACTTTATATCAGTTTTATTTTATGTTTTTAAATTTGTATATCCGAGTGATATATGGAACAAGTATGGAAAGAGCCGTACAGTCCATACAAAAAAACTAGCTAAAAAATCTTCCGTCGATGAAAGACAATCTGTTGTTTGAAGAAGAAATGTAATAAGGGTGTACAAAGAGAAAATTTTTCAATATGGCAAGAATACAGATACAAAAAGGAGTTTCACTAACAGATATTAATATTAAATGGAGTGAATATGTATATAATATTTATAACATTTTAATTAAAAGGCATCTTCGGCTTTAGGAGTTGAAGCGTCCAAGCTCCGTCAATATTAATCTTTATTAGGGTTAGAAAGTTACTCAATTTGCAACTAAGAGATACCGGACTTACTTACTAAATATATTTATATAAATAATGTAAATAATGTAAATATATTTTAATTTCAATTTGTATAATAATTTATAACAGTTTGTATTGTCTATTTTATAAACGAATTTTTTAACAAGTTAAAAATTAAAATATTCCCCGAGTTCACTTTCCTCGAGTTGGAATCGAACTCACAAACCATCGCGTGTATAGGCAAACATTCTACGCCCCAACTGTAGGTATACCAAACTTTAAGCAACAAAAAACACATAAAATACTGTGACTGATCATAAAATATATGGAAATAAGATTTCTCATCCCAGCTTATTAGATCTATTCTTGTCTCCAGGGACTAAGCTCGTTATCGGGCAATTTATGTCCACTATGAGGGAGAATACAATTTCCTTTAAAGACAATTTTCTCCGTAAGTGATGGACTGTTGTGGTATAATATTTTTGCTTACGTAATATTTGGGAGAATATTTATTTAAAAAATGAAGACCGTCATGAAGCAGAGACGTAGCGTCCGCTTGTAAACGTGACGGCTTAGTGAGCTCGATTCCCATGAAGGAAGGTGGATTTATCTATTTTCATTTTTTTCGCTCTGGCAACTAGGCAAAGCAAGGCGTTGAATTCCGCCAAAAGGCAAAGCCATCGAAAAAAGGCAGAAAGCTGGAAACGGAGCGTCTTAACACTAGGTTCCTATAGTTATTGCGGTTCCCTCTACCTACCCCGTTGTGTGCGGGATACAGTGTGAAGTTATAAAAAAAATATAATGGGCCTCTTTGTTTCATTTCCCTAGAGGCACCCATTTCAGATCACATTTCAATCCTATTTTGATACAGTTTCTAAAATTGTCATTTTCCCGTAGAAATATTTTTTGTATTTTTTGTTTTTTGTGTAAGCCTAATAGTTAACATTACAGATATTCGATCCGTATTTTACTCACTTTATATTGGTTATTAACATTAATTTACATTAATAAATTCAAAATAGATACTCGATTTTAATCTCGTACCGATTTATATTTTAATAATATTTTCATAAATTATAATCTATATTTATATATACAGTTATTAATCACAAATGCAGCGTTTATATTTACTTACAATAACGATTCAAAAAGAATGAAGTACAATATTTTGTATTTTATTTTATGGAATTTTATGAAAGTGTATACCTATCATAATATTTCTATAATGTAACCTATATTCCTATTTTATAATAATATCAAAAGGCTTTTTCCCATATAGCAAGACAGACAGAGACCTAATGTTAAGAATTACGACATTTTATTTTCCACTTTTTATACAATTTTCAAGAAATTGCATATGAAATGGCGGAACCCAACCCCGCGCTTATACAGTTATTAATAGTTTACTAAACCTAAAAGTTATATGCATCATTTAATTCCGCGAGACCCTACACTATCTTTTGAATTTTCGGGTATTGAAGTTTCAAGCAAAGAGTGAGGCGTCACCCCCAAGTTACTGATGTCACTTTATATCACATCACTTCTCTACCTTGCCTACAAAATGTAAGAGACACTTGAATATAAGGTGAATCGTTGACAATGTCAAGTGCTCATCTCGATTATTAAGTATTAAACCATTTAAAATTCATTCTCAGCTAGAAAGCCTTTTAAATATTAACAAGCACTGTATTGGCATTGTCTCGATTACGAACTAAACTGATAAATAAATGTTAAGAGATTGTGGACACAATATAGATTAAAATATAGTAAATTTAACGATTTTTTCAGCTTTACACAGCAGTGGGCAGCGAGAATAAAATTTTAGTGTCAAAACTCTCCTTTCTATTTTTACCATCCAAATAATAGATCTATACAAATTACAATGTATTAGAGGTTACTGAAGATTTATTTAAGTAATTAATTTTTAAATTTATCTTCTTCTTATAAACATATTTTTTTAATACAACTCTACAAACGAACAAAGTTAAAGTATAAAATTAAATTACTTTAGTAACTCTCGACAAGCCAATGTCATCCATTGAATGAATTTCTTACGCTCCAACAATTTTGTTTACATTAATATTATTCAAAAAAACAATTGATTCATTTCAAGCTAAATAAACAAATAACGAATCTTGTAGGTAAAAAAATTCGAGTTGTTTTTTTATGAAAAAAAACCTTACATTTAAATTTATTTCTTGTACAAACTATTTTTAATATTGTATAAATATATATATATATATATATATATATATATATATATATATATATATATATATATATATATATATATATATATATATATATATATATATATATATATATATATATATATATATATATATATGTATATATATATATATATATATATATATATATATATATATATATATATATATATATATATATATATATATATATATATATATATATATATATATATATATATATATAAACTTCTTCCGTTGCTGACTGACAATCGAAATAAATTACGTAGCGCCTGAAATTTGATATGAACTCTATCATTTCCTCCTTTCTTTCTTCTTGGGGAGGAATTTCTTCAGGGGACAAAACAGGATTTTAGGTTTAATAGTTTACTCAAGAACATGCGGCCTTTTTTTGGTTTTTATAATTGTTAAGTACAAAAATTAATTCGACGACATATTTTTATAATTAAATATTCATGAATTAATAAGCTTAATAATAAGTTATACTTAATATCATTTACTTTAATTTATGATATTTATTAAATTAAATCACTACCGTGTGTTGTTTTTTTTATAAAAAAAAAAGTATTTGGAAAAAATCTTCCTTTCTGGCAATATATAATATGTTTATTTGATTTATTAGTTTTAAGTCAACAGCGTTTAATTCCACCACTCAACGCCTAGTGTCTCGTCCACTCAAATCGTACGAAAAGTAAAGCTATTAGCTTCTTTTTTTTTGTTTGCAGTTATCAAATGAATAAAATACAAGGAGGTAGTAGTAGATACTTACAGTCTTATCCAGCAGATAGCTTCCCGGGAAGATAAGTGGTATGTAAGTTATCATGTAAACCATTGAGGTCCAATATACAGTTAAACTGTTTACTCCATAGTATTTAACGACAGCGTCCTGTATAATACTGTACTGTAGCCATTGCATCGCATTCGTAGCTGAGTACAATACGAAAATGAACAAAACAAGCCATCTGATTCTATAAACTTTATATTCGACGGGAGATTTCTTCGGGGAATCCCCTAAGCCTCCCTTCTCAGCAACGCCGTCCATCACGCTGCCGCTGACTTCTAAATTCTTTAAATCCGTCATTTTTTATATTCAATTTAAATATGGCACATTAATAATCGTTAAATTTATAATATTTTAAATATAATTTAGGCTTTATATATTATTGTCTTAATTTATAAATATTATTGTCAAATTTCCCGCGTATTTTGGCTTTAGCGAGCGAGCGAAGTGTGCGAAACGCGCGGCCGCCCGCACTCGACTGTTTTCAATTTTCCTCAATCACGCCTAACGTTTCCTTTGCACCCTAGTGCTCTGATAACCAAGTAGAATAGACGAGATATACAAACATATATATGTACAGCTGTACTCTCGCAACGCCTAAATAATTATATATTATATACTAATTAACAGATTATACATATTTGAAATACCTATATAAATATAATAAATATTAAGATACTACTGAGATACTCTTAGTTGATTTACTAATTACAAAAGGACTCAAAATAAAATAAAAATCAAAAAATATATATTATAAAAATCGAGGACCGTCGTGGCGCAGAGGCGCAACGTCTGCCTGTAACGTGACGGTTTCTGGGTTCGATTCCCAGTCGGAGAAGATGGATTACTCTATTTCCATTTTCTTCGCTCTGGCAAACTAGGCAAAGCGCGGCGTTGAGTTCCGCAATTGCCTCGAAAAAAAAAGGCGGAAAGCGGAGACGGAGAAAGCAGGGACTAAGCAACGGAGTGTCTTAACACTAGGTTCCCACGGTCCCTGCAGTTCCCTCTGTCTACCCTGCCATGTGCGGGATAAAGCGTGAAGCTAAAAAAAATATTATAAAACATTGACATAGAGTTATTTTGTAAAAAGTTAGTAAGTAGTAAAAATTATAAGCATACAATTAAAAAAATAATATGTCTATGATTTTCCTAGTATCAAGACTAATTTCTATTATTCCTTAATTTCAGCCTAAATTTCAAGACTAGTGTCTACGGAAGTTAACGCCGTTAATTAAGAAATGAAATGATTGTAAATCTAAATTGGGTATCGAACTAACAACCGCCGATCTCTATAATTTAAAATATTATATAATTATCAATTATTAAAATACTTTCCAAGTACTTCGTAATTAATTAACGGTTGATTTTTTAGTTCTTAATGATGAATAAATTTGCCTGAAGCTATTAGAAGCTACGTTTAAAATTTCACTTAGGATCGGTTGAAGCTTTGACAGAACTTTTATTTTTATCTATGTCTAACTCTACATAGCTTCACGCTCTATCCCGCAAATAGCAGGGTACGCAGAACCATAGGAACAGTGAGGATATAATGATAAGACACTCCGTTCTCTGATTTTCGCCTTTTTCGAGGCATTACGCATTGAATAAAAATCCATCTTCTCCGAATCGGAATCGAACCACAAACCGTCGCTTTTAACAGAGGACGCTTTGCGTCTGCGCCACGGCGGTCAACTCTATATAATATGAGATAATATTAATTGCTGAGTGTCTTCATAGAACAAACTCTACCTATTCATGATAAAAAAAGAAACTAATTTATTTACAACATTAAGTACTTGTCCTTTTTAATTTTATATAATGTTTTTAGCTATCTGTATCAGGCTTATAGGCAGAGGCTTAAGTGTAGAGGTTTCCGTTGAGTCTTAATAGGTAGTACAGGGTTCATACTAGTGAGTCTTATTTAAGCAGGACTCTTGCTCTGCGCTCGGATGGTCTGCGTAGATACATTTTCCAGTGCCAAAAAAGTAGGTAGATGCAAACAAGCATTTAAAACCTCCATATCTCTCACCTCTCTCAATTTATTAAACATTGGTTATCGAAAGAAGGACTAAGTTCCTTCTTCCGTCCGTCGTTTTAAATCTTCGTACTAGAAGGAAGAAACTTAAGTAACTAATTTTTTTTAAAAAATAGAAAAATGTAATAAAATTAAATATTCAATCATTTTATTGACACATTTAATATGGATTTTTTTAGCTTCACGCTTTATCCCGCATATCGCAGGGTCTACCCTGCGAAGAAACTGCAGGAACTATATGAACCTAGTGTTAAGACACTCCGTTGCTTAGTTCCTGCTTTCTCCGTCCCCACTGTCAGCCTTTTTCGCGGCATTGTGTACTGAGTGGCGGAACTCAACGCCGCGTTGTGCCTAATATGGAAATGTAAAGACATAAAACAAAATAATCAGCTATAACTAATTGTAATGTACCTCCAATACTTAAATGTATAATATATACCTACTTATATACTTCTTTAAAATAAATAAATGATAAAGTAGTTAGAGGTTTTGGTGTAATATTTTTTTTTAATTAATTCTAGTTTTTGCAGAATAGATAACATTATTATGTATATAAAATATACATAATATATACTAGTATTATAAATCCTAAGGCTTTGTTTTATTTAGGACGCTAAGCTCAGGAACTGCTTCGTGGATTTGAAAATACAGTATAACCAAGGTGTTTTCTTTATTTAGCCCACTTTACCTGCGACCAAATTTACCACAGACTGACAATCCCTTCTTTTTCTATGCGTTACGATATTTAACGTCAGCCTTTATACGTAGTGAGGTAATCAGAGAGGACAGAACGCCAAACTCTGCGGTCCCTATATACCTTTCTCGACAAATCCAAGCCACCTGACGACGTTCTTCTGATGCGTCATGAAGTTGCAGGTAAAGAGATATTTTAATATAAATCCTTTTATAAATGACAAATTTCTATGAAAATTTTAGGTACATTCTTTCTTTTTCTAATATTTAAGTTATCACAATAAAGATATCAATCAGTTACTTTTGTCATAACAACTGAAGTAATAAGAATATTACAAAATTTTAGTAAAATTACCATATATTACCTCGATAAGTTTACAAACACGTAAACTAAAGTCGGTATGGCACGTGAATGTGAAACATTCACTTCCCAACTCGCCGGTGTGGAACTGTTCCAAAACAATTTCATACCAGCAAAGTACACGTAGAATGTCCTACTGTTTTAGTTCGTTAATACGTACTGTAGTGTTTATAGTATGCAATGGCTGGGTTTATTATTTGTATAAAGAAAAAGGTGGAAAGCAAGGACGGAGAATACAGGGACTAAGCAACGGAGTGTCTTAACACTAGATTCCACGATTCCTGAAGTTCCTTCTGCCTACAGAAAGGGTGAAACAAAAAAATTTCATTATTTTCCCACATGTAAAACAAGATTTAGAGGGCCATCATGGAGTCTTGTCTGTAAACGTGGTTTGTGTGTTCGATTCCCACTTCGATCGATCTACTATTATAAATAAGCAAACAATTGTTGTACCAACACATATTCATTTTTAATGATATGTGAATTTTACAGGAAATTTATTTATGTACTAAATTCTTTTTCTGTGTCGCTCTGTATCTCGGGCATATGTTGAATAAAAAACTAAGAAATAAGAAGTAAGTTAGTTATAGGTTCATAACAAAAAATATATCCTCAAGAAACACATATCTATGTCAACCATCGAAACGATAGAGACTGTACCATCAGTGCCTCAGAACCAAAAAGAAGGCAAAGTAAATTAATGTTAAAGCACTTTACTCTTATACTATTTTCTTACCTTTTTAGAAAACTTTGTTCCTTTTTTTACTTAATTAAGTTGGGAACGCAACGTTTTGACCTCTTACTTGGGCAAAGAAATGACAATAATACCCCAATGAGAATCAAATTCCAACTGTTTCACTATCATCAAAATCTGTGCCGCTGCGCCACAAGTGCCTTAATTACTTAAAAGGACTTTAGCCTTTAGACTGAAGGGCGACCTGACAGGCCTACTATTACTTATAAAACAACTTAGGCAATGTAACATTTTGTGCTTTGGCGTCTCGGAACAAAATTCATTAGTCTTCGAAATTTTAGGGTTAGCGCAGACAGAAGTATTTGTCAATCTTACATATTATTTCAACTAGGAGGTTACCAGTAATCATAACTCTGTTTTTTTTGTAATTTTAATTTATTTAATAAGTTTAATATGTGTGTGTAATATTTTTCTATTTCTTCATTACTTTTATAAAAATTAAATACATATAATTTGCGTGTAATGTGTGTAAATATATTATTTAGTACATTTTAAAAAAAATCAGTATTAATTTTTTTAGGGAGAGGGAACTACAGGTACAATAGGAACCTAGTGTTAAGACACTCCGTTGCTGGTCCCTGTTTTCTTCGTCCGCGCTTTCCGCCTTTGTCGAGGCATTGCGTTGAGTGGCGGAGCTCAACATCACGCTTTGCCTAGTTGCCTCAGCGAAGTAAGTGGAAATAAAAAAAAATCTATCCTCCCCGAGTGGGAATCGAACCCGCAAACTACAGTTTACAGGTAGACGCTGTACCTCTGTGCCAAGACCGTCCTCATTATTTATTTTTGTTCCAATTATTCTCAATAAGGCATAGGGATTTGCCATTCCTTACTGTGCTCAATAATTTCCATTAAGTGACTGACAGTAAATTACGATGAACATAAGTTTTTCAATTTTTAGACTACATAATAGAGAAGATCTCTAGTTGAGGACCGTTGTGGCGCAGAGGCGTGTACCCGTAAACGCAACGGCTTGTGGATTCGATTCCCACATGGAGAAGATGGACTTTTCTGTATCAACTAGGCAAAGCGCGGCGTTGAGTTCCGCCACTCAACACACAATAAAAAATAAAAATAAATAAAAATATATTTATTGACAATGTCTCGAAAAAGGCGGAAAGTAGGGACTAAGCAACGGAGTGTCTTAACACTAGGTTCATATGGTTCCTGTAGTTTCCTCTGCCTACCTTGCAATGTGCGAGATTAAGTGTGAAGCTTAAAAAAATGTCAATAGTTCATTTAAATATATCAGCCAACTACAGTAAAATCTTTTCAATTGTAATAGTTGGTTAGGTGAAGCGCGGAGTATTATTCTGCATTTAGCAATAGCCTTTTTAAACTGACACTCGTACAGCAAGCACAAGTCCCTTTCAAAATGCCCTTAGCCCTTCGCTTCATAACGATAAGTCCGGCAATGTGAATCTTCTCATAATCTCATACCAGATCCAACTTTCGTACACACAAAGGGACACAAACTAATACAAAACACTTTGTCTCAAGTCCCTGCCATTCCTTAGATATGTAATTAAACTGTATGGAAAGTGGAAAAGCGTTCTCAGCAAATTGCAGAGGTCGTTAGTCGAGCAGCTGTCTCGAAAATGTCTCCATAATTAGACTTAATATATAGGATAGAGTGGGAAGAGTCGAATTATACCTAGCAACTTATAGATATATGAGATGATTATAAATTCCATTTGAGTGTTTTATCACTATGTTCCAAACACTTTAAATCCAAATTCTATTTGATTTGTTACTACCTTCGGTTCTCTCTGCAACTCTGCTTAAAAATTAAAATGAATTTAATCATTACATAAAAGATACTTTACCATTATCTTCCCATTTTATTCACGTTCTCGTTTTATATGTAAAGTAAATGCCTCTTGGTTGGCTAGTGCGAATATTTAAATGAGCCACTGCCATCCTTTAGACTAATCTGAAGTTAAAATGTTTGTTTAACCATAGTCATACCCTATTTTAAGACCTTGAAGAAAACGCTTTCATTTGAAGTAATTTTCTTAAAACTTTGAAAAACATATATATCCATTGGTTTATTCTATACCAGTTAAAGGAAAAGAAAAAAAGAAAAAACATCACTATCCCATAAAACTCGTATCTTAATATACTATCGATTTTATATTACATTATGATTAAATATAGTAAATAATATTATGATTCTCAATGATTATTCTTCAATAAAATAACTTATTACTTACTGAATCGATAAGAAAAATGTAATTACTTAGCTAAAAACTATTTGCGCCTGCAAATTTATAATATCAATTTCACTGCACTGTAAAATGATTACACGAAACGCCTGCTCACCTTCTATTGGCTATATATCTCCTTTATGCCAGATGCGATATCTGTCAAGTTGTAGTACATTGAGTAATAAATTGTAGGTTCCGCTGTTAGTTGACAACCTGCTACGTCGAAACGTGATTACAAGACAGTTGGAATGGCGGCTTATCTGGGAATGGAATTAGGACGAGAAATACCTATATGTTATAGAGGTAGAAAGTTGTGGATATGTATATAATGGTAAATGCTTAGGTGAAATAAAGACGATATTTGCGTTTTCTGAAATAACAAAAATTCTTTTATTCACATCATTCTTTTTAGTATACAAAAGTTTTACTATAATTAATTTTAGTCTTACTTTAGTTTACTCTATTTTCTTCTTACTTTATTTTAGTCTTACTTTACTTCTAGTTCAGTTTAGCCTTTACTTCTAGTTTAAATTATATTAAATTATATCATACTTCTACTTAAAATAAAACATGAGAATATTTTCCACGTTTTTCTACTGTCTAAAATTTTATCATCGCTGTCACTCATGTCACACTCAGCGCTAATAGTTTTATAGGTTTATATGATGTGCATAAACAGTGTGTAGATATGATATCCTTTACATGTATATAGAATATACTCGTAAATATTCCTTTCTCCATTTTTCACTTCATGAGACATTACGTGTAGAGTGGCGAAACTTAATGCAGCAATATCTTTTAATATTTAATAAAAATAGCATTCTCTCACGCCAAACAAATTGCCCCTTGTAATAATCTTTGTGTAGTGGAAATTTTATAAATCACCTTACAAAGATGCTAACAACGAACGTTGAATATAGCGTATAAGTCGAAAAAAGCATGGTTTAGTTGTTAAAGCGTTAAAGCGCTGAGACGGTTTCCATTTGACGTGGATTCAAATCCCGATGGGCTAAAAATTTTATATGTTTTCTTTCAGTATTTTTCCTATCCATAGTGTCGATTGACATTTTAAAATATTATAGAATATTTTTTAACTGAGCGAAAAATTTCACAGTTTAAAGATACACAAATACATGGCCATACAACATTAATGATTTAAACTGTCAAAAACATACATTAACCTTACACATAAACCCAATTACTTACAACAATACGAAATGAAAAC
Organism: Dione vanillae; assembly: GCA_037178615.1. Taxonomy (NCBI): domain Eukaryota; kingdom Metazoa; phylum Arthropoda; class Insecta; order Lepidoptera; family Nymphalidae; genus Dione; species Dione vanillae. Next base: position 361,730 of record JAZFAU010000055.1, read on the forward strand.
ACGCCTGAAAATGATATTCACACTTTCTAAGCTTAATAGCTCGGCACTTCGGTCGCCGTATATCATCCCTCCAACCATTGTGTGTGAGGCTGTTAACATTGCCAGATAATAGATTCTTTCATACACGCGTTGTATTTTAAATTGTTACGATATATTAAAGTATTTTCATATAAATTTACCATGATGACGCGTTAGGACAGTTTGAATAGTGCACGTTCGAATCCCGCCATGTGAGAATATTTATTAAAAAAATAATCTATCTCTGTTTAGTAAGAGACAACATTGTGGATACCAACAATTCTTCTTCAATTCTCCTCTAGTCGTTGACTGGAGAAGAATTGAAGAAAATTTGTAAATGGCGGAATACAGACAAATTAATAGAACAAAAGGTAAAGTAACTAAGTTTGACCATCTCAGTTTAACTGGGTTTCCTCTGCCGAAGACACGTAAAACTAGACGTTAAAAATTTGTTTAAGCCAAATATAATACATCCAAAATGAAAATTCCTGCTATTAACCTAAACCACTTGTCACTATGATATATTATACTCATTTTAAAGTCCATACATCACCCTCTCATTACTGTGACAGAAAATGGCCAGAATTAATGACCACTTCAAAAATTTTAAAGGGCCACAAAAAGGAAATCTGTTTTTTCTATCATCTTTTAAATACATATATTATTTTAATACATATATTACTATTTAATATTGTAAATTTGTATATCTGTCATATTCGACTAGGGGTTGCTTGCGATTTCTATTTGTGTGGACTTTATGGTTCATTCCCTATTTATTTTATTTATCAACGAATTTTAACCTCGAACCCTAGATTCATTTCCTTTTCCATAAGTAACTATAAGAGGACGCCGTGGCGCACAGACGTAGGGTCTGCTTATAAACACGAAGGTTTGTTGGTTCGAATCTCACTAGGGTAAGGTGGATTTTTTCATTTCCCATTTCTTCACTCTAGCAACTAGGCAAAGCAGGGCGTTAAGTTCTGGCATTCCTGTGGATCACAGTTCCTGGTGTTACCTGCCTACCCTGCCATGTGTGAGATAAAGCGTGAAGCTATAAATGGTGGTTGGTTGGATGATTTTCGTATTTATTATAGTATAAAATGTTTACTTCTTATTTTTGAATATTACAACTAGAATCATGATTTGGAACAACTATTGCATAATGTCCTGTGTTCATATTTTTATACACTCTTCGAGACTCTCTAGTCTATTACAGTTCCATATCAATCTGATATATTCCAGACAATGGACATTCATACGGGTCACCTGGAAAGTGCTCGTTATTCCCAACAGATTTTGTCAAGAAATCATTTTCTAATTTATTTATTGGAGCTGATCTTTAAACATTTACGTAATCCAGTCTTCAAAATAAATTGATAACCAAATAACACACTAACTATAAATAGTAGTAATTACTTATTCTATATAATAACAATAATTTTAGGCCCCTATTTTTATCTAGGTCTAAATACCAAAGAAATAAGTCGTATGTAACATATAAGCTTTTAAGCTTTATGATTTTATTTTTATCTAGGTATAAACACCAAAGGATGAATTGAAATTCAGAATCCTTTAAAATAAAATGCGAGACACTTCACCCGTAATATATTATTCGCAAATGTGGGGTATCCGTTATCCACCACATTTTTCATTATCCTATATACATATATTCCGTCCTCTGTCCGTTTATTTGAATTGAACTTTACCCTTGTAGCAGTTGTAGGTTCGATTCCCTTTCAAATAAATTGGGGCACGGAGTATGTTAACTCCCTGCCTACCCTGCTGTATGCGGGATATACCTTGAAGCTTTAAAATCTTTTTTTATTATTACATATGTAAAGATGACATCGTGGCAAATTTGAACGATTCTAAGTTATTTTTATTGCAAAGTAAAAAAATTAAGAAATATTGAACATTCACGTTTTTTTTTTGAAAATTTGAATGTTTCTTCTTATTTCCTTACATATAATGGCTACGATGATGAAGAGTAAATTAATACTACTTTAATTTATAATCATCCCATAAGTGACAATGTGTGCCTTTCATATAGTTACAAATACTAGAGTTCTTTAAACAAAAATCTAAAAAAGTCTTATAAATTATCAAATATATTAAGATACTGGAAACTGTAATGAGTAAATCATTAGTCCAAAATTAAAGTAAATGAGAACAAACCTATTAAAATTCCAAAAACAATGACTACTTGTATCAAAATTAAAAATATGTGATCTAGTTCAGATTGTTAACAGGGAGATGTATTATGAAAATTTAAAATCTAAAAATATGTAATAATACTGAAAAAATTGTATCGTAAAATCTGACGCTTTGATCAGAATAAGAGGAATGGCATTAAATACAGTACATAGTAACAAACTGACACACCGTAATCGATACTAGTACGGTGTGACGCAGATAGGTGATAATAACTGAGGCGACAAAGTAAGCGAACAAGATCTTAGACAGAGGAGGCGTAAGTAATAGTGAATAACTAAACCAACTATTTTAACAAAAAAGTTATGTTTTAAACGTTACGTTTCTTTTTTTTTTTCAAACCGACGAAAGTTCGATTGAGAATGGAGCCGAAGGGCTTCCGCCAGAAAATGTTGACTTTTTATTTCCTAATATTACTTATTAGATATTTATTATTCCAAAAAAAAGTTCTCTGAATAACACTTTCTTTCTATACTCTCTTTAATTTTTACAGCTTTTTCCCACACGTAGCAGGCCAGGTAGAGAGAAATACATAAACCGTAGAAACCTAGTGTTAAGGTTATGTTCTCCGCTTTCCATTTTTTTGGAGGCATTTCAAGATGAGTGGCAGAACTCAACGCTTCTTTAACAATTATGAATTAGTTTACTCTATATATTTTATTAGTATATAGCTATACGCAGATAATAGGTGATATGGCATCTTAATGTGTTGCAGGTGATTTAGAGTTAAACATTCCAAAACTTTAAATATTAAAAATCATTATAAAGGAATTATTATTTCATTTTTTTAATCGAACGGTCGTGTAATGAGTAGAATACTCTCGTTATTATAGTTTTAGTTCTTGATATCTTTATATATAGTGTCAATTGAGCAATCAATTCGCCAATGTCACATTGAATCACACAACACTTAACGTTAGTTGGAATAAACTACACGGGGTCAGAAAATTTTAAAGAACTGTAACAAAAGTTACAAAGAATTTTATAAAAGACTGTGGATACAATTTTTTGATGTTTTTCGAACTCGAATTGGCACAGTGCGATAAAGATGAGATAACAAAATTATAAATAAATTTTAACAATAATTAAAATCGATATTTGGTCGTTATAACAAAAAAAAAATATTGAATTTGAATAGATTACAATTAATTACCGAATTATATTAATGAAACAGTATGCTCAAAACGACATTTAGCTAACGTAGCAAAAGCAGGAAGCGTGCCAGTGCATGAACTTTGTGTCAAAGGATGCTCTTGGAAAATAGCGTTACAATACAATTTACACCGACAAAGTGAAATAAGCTACTGAAATATGAATATTGAGGCCATCGTGGCGCACTGGCATAGCGCCTGAATGAAAACGTGGTAGTCGTGGGTTCTGAAATATCACTCAGGGAAGATGATTTTTTTCATCTCGAAAAGGCGGAATGCGTAGAATGGAGTGTCTTAACACTAAGTTAAATATAATAAAGCGTGCAGCTATAAAAAAAAATTTAGTTGTGTTACGCTGGTAGGTGGTGATATAAATCAAAGAAAATATGGTGTAGTTTGTTATTTCACGTGTCTTTCCCTTTTTGTAGACTTATAAGCCGAAAGAAATAAGTCTCCATTTCAGTTTTCAAATACTTCAGCCAATTGTATATTATGAGCAAAATATTTTTGATGTATTTTTCTAAGTATTACTTATTTACTGTAAAGTGTACTAGACACTCAATGAGAAAAATATACAAAAATAAATTAAAGTATTAAAAAATAATACTACCTCTTGTCAAATAATAACCTGTCTTCAATATATTTTTTGGGTAGTGGTCATAAATGAACATTTGCCAACAAAAACGAAAAATTTATAGCATTAAAAGTATTTCAAGCTAAGCTCGTTACGAACGTATGGCTTAATTGGCGACTAGCAATTGAACAGGAAAGATGAGGAACAGGTTCGAAACAAGCCGAGACGAAATAAATTTCAAAGTTTAAAAACATAAGTAATAAATTTGAAGAAAGAATTAAAAACCTTCACATTATAACTCCATAATCATAAAAAAATAAAACAATATTTACTAACGATTCAGTACATAATAAAAAGCTTGTAACAGAATGGCGGGATTATTAAAGTATTCCTTTACACTTATTAAATTATACTTTAGACCTATTGTCATACAAGATTATACTATTGTCATACAAGAGATTACTACAATCTTTACAACGATCAAAGATGATATAGTAAACAGCTGAACTGATAACAATGTAGATATCGCATCATGTAATTTGGCATCGCGTAAGTTGAAACATTTCAAATTGCATTGTAGTAAAAAAATAATAGTTTTTTTTTAAATAAACCTCTAAGTAAATTACACACATAATATATATATATATATATATATATATATATATATATATATATATATATATATATATATATATATATATATATATATATATATATATATATATATATATATATATATATATATATATATATATATATATATATATATATATATATATATATATATATATATATATATATATATATATATATATATATATATATATATATATATATATATATATATATATATATATATATATATATATATATATATATATATATATATATATATATATATATATATATATATATATATATATATATATATATATATATATATATATATATATATATATATATATATATATATATATATATATATATATATATATATATATATATATATATTATGTGTGTAATTTACTTAGAGGTTTATTTAAAAAAAAACTATTATTTTTTTACTACAATGCAATTTGAAATGTTTCAACTTACGCGATGCCAAATTACATGATGCGATATCTACATTGTTATCAGTTCAGCTGTTTACTATATCATCTTTGATCGTTGTAAAGATTGTAGTAATCTCTGTATAATCTTGTATGACAATAGGTCTAAAGTATAATTTAATAAGTGTAAAGGAATACTTTAATAATCCCGCCATTCTGTTACAAGCTTTTTATTATGTACTGAATCGTTAGTAAATATTGTTTTATTTTTTTATGATTATGGAGTTATAATGTGAAGGTTTTTAATTCTTTCTTCAAATTTATTACTTATGTTTTTAAACTTTGAAATTTATTTCGTCTCGGCTTGTTTCGAACCTGTTCCTCATCTTTCCTGTTCAATTGCTAGTCGCCAATTAAGCCATACGTTCGTAACGAGCTTAGCTTGAAATACTTTTAATGCTATAAATTTTTCGTTTTTGTTGGCAAATGTTCATTTATGACCACTACCCAAAAAATATATTGAAGACAGGTTATTATTTGACAAGAGGTAGTATTATTTTTTAATACTTTAATTTATTTTTGTATATTTTTCTCATTGAGTGTCTAGTACACTTTACAGTAAATAAGTAATACTTAGAAAAATACATCAAAAATATTTTGCTCATAATATACAATTGGCTGAAGTATTTGAAAACTGAAATGGAGACTTATTTCTTTCGGCTTATAAGTCTACAAAAAGGGAAAGACACGTGAAATAACAAACTACACCATATTTCTTTGATTTATATCACCACCTACCAGCGTAACACAACTAAATTTTTTTTTATAGCTGCACGCTTTATTATATTTAACTTAGTGTTAAGACACTCCATTCTACGCATTCCGCCTTTTCGAGATGAAAAAAATCATCTTCCCTGAGTGATATTTCAGAACCCACGACTACCACGTTTTCATTCAGGCGCTATGCCAGTGCGCCACGATGGCCTCAATATTCATATTTCAGTAGCTTATTTCACTTTGTCGGTGTAAATTGTATTGTAACGCTATTTTCCAAGAGCATCCTTTGACACAAAGTTCATGCACTGGCACGCTTCCTGCTTTTGCTACGTTAGCTAAATGTCGTGTTAGATTTTGAGCATACTGTTTCATTAATATAATTCGGTAATTAATTGTAATCTATTCAAATTCAATATTTTTTTTTGTTATAACGACCAAATATCGATTTTAATTATTGTTAAAATTTATTTATAATTTTGTTATCTCATCTTTATCGCACTGTGCCAATTCGAGTTCGAAAAACATCAAAAAATTGTATCCACAGTCATGCCAATTCGAGTTCGAAAAACATCAAAAAATTGTAACCTCTAAGTAAATTACACACATAATATATATATATATATATATATATATATATATATATATATATATATATTATATATATATATATATATATATATATATATATATATATATATATATATATATATATATATATATATATATATATATATATATATATATATATATATATATATATATATATATATATATATATATATATATATATATATATATATATATATATATATATATATATATATATATATATATATATATATATATATATATATATATATATATATATATATATATATATATATATATATATATATATATATATATATATATATATATATATATATATATATATATATATATATATATATATATATATATATATATATATATATATATATATATATATATATATATATTATTGTTAATGTCTATAAAATATATATTTTTGTTAATGTCTATAAAAAGATAATAGAGGTAAACTCTAGATGTGGGATTTCGTCTGAATAATGCGAAGGCCAATCTTATCTACAGAATCGGCTTTAAAGTGACACTAAATGACAGGTACTATCAAGGACTGAAGTAGGCGTGAAAAACGTGTTCTGCTAAAAAGGTAGTTTACAGGTACGAGAGGCAAAGGGAATCGCGGTCACTGAGGGGATATAGGTATATATTGTTCTTAAATGTTATATATTCATATGTACATCACTTATTAAAAAAACTTATAAAATTTGAACAATAATTAAAATCGATATTTGGTCGTTATAACAAAAAAAAAATATTGAATTTGAATAGATTACAATTAATTACCGAATTATATTAATGAAACAGTATGCTCAAAACGACATTTAGCTAACGTAGCAAAAGCAGGAAGCGTGCCAGTGCATGAACTTTGTGTCAAAGGATGCTCTTGGAAAATAGCGTTACAATACAATTTACACCGACAAAGTGAAATAAGCTACTGAAATATGAATATTGAGGCCATCGTGGCGCACTGGCATAGCGCCTGAATGAAAACGTGGTAGTCGTGGGTTCTGAAATATCACTCAGGGAAGATGATTTTTTTCATCTCGAAAAGGCGGAATGCGTAGAATGGAGTGTCTTAACACTAAGTTAAATATAATAAAGCGTGCAGCTATAAAAAAAAAATTTAGTTGTGTTACGCTGGTAGGTGGTGATATAAATCAAAGAAAATATGGTGTAGTTTGTTATTTCACGTGTCTTTCCCTTTTTGTAGACTTATAAGCCGAAAGAAATAAGTCTCCATTTCAGTTTTCAAATACTTCAGCCAATTGTATATTATGAGCAAAATATTTTTGATGTATTTTTCTAAGTATTACTTATTTACTGTAAAGTGTACTAGACACTCAATGAGAAAAATATACAAAAATAAATTAAAGTATTAAAAAATAATACTACCTCTTGTCAAATAATAACCTGTCTTCAATATATTTTTTGGGTAGTGGTCATAAATGAACATTTGCCAACAAAAACGAAAAATTTATAGCATTAAAAGTATTTCAAGCTAAGCTCGTTACTAACGTATGGCTTAATTGGCGACTAGCAATTGAACAGGAAAGATGAGGAACAGGTTCGAAACAAGCCGAGACGAAATAAATTTCAAAGTTTAAAAACATAAGTAATAAATTTGAAGAAAGAATTAAAAACCTTCACATTATAACTCCATAATCATAAAAAAATAAAACAATATTTACTAACGATTCAGTACATAATAAAAAGCTTGTAACAGAATGGCGGGATTATTAAAGTATTCCTTTACGCTTATTAAATTATACTTTAGACCTATTGTCATACAAGATTATACTATTGTCATACAAGAGATTACTACAATCTTTACAACGATCAAAGATGATATAGTAAACAGCTGAACTGATAACAATGTAGATATCGCATCATGTAATTTGGCATCGCGTAAGTTGAAACATTTCAAATTGCATTGTAGTAAAAAAATAATAGTTTTTTTTTAAATAAACCTCTAAGTAAATTACACACATTATATATATATATATATATATATATATATATATATATATATATATATATATATATATATATATATATATATATATATATATATATATATATATATATATATATATATATATATATATATATATATATATATATATATATATATATATATATATATATATATATATATATATATATATATATATATATATATATATATATATATATATATATATATATATATATATATATATATATTTTTGTTAATGTCTATAAAAAGATAATAGAGATAAACTCTAGATGTGGGATTTCGTCTTAATAATGCGAAGGCCAATCTTATCTACAGAATCGGCTTTAAAGTGACACTAAATGACAGGTACTATCAAGGACTGAAGTAGGCGTGAAAACCGTGTTCTGCTAAAAAGGTAGTTTACAGGTACGAGAGGCAAAGGGAAATCGCGGTCGCTGAGGGGATATAGGTATATATTGTTCATTAAAATGTTATATATTCATATGTACATCACTTATTGAATAAACTTATAAAATTTGAGAAACTTTAATATTTGCGGTCGTATCCAGTATTTTGTATAAAATTAAGTACAAATATAAGTTACACACGGTTTTTATTGTGAGATAATTTCCCATTTACATTTTTTTTACCTTCATGCTTTATCCTGCACATGGCTAGGCAGGCAGAGGAAATTGCAGGAATCATATGAACCTAGTGTTGAGACACTCCGTTGCTTAGTCCCTGCCTTCCACCTTTTTCGAGGCAATGCGTGTTGCTGAGGTACTTAACCCTCAAATAATAATAATTTTTTTAAACATGTACGACTTGTACCAAGGTATGTTGTAACGTGATAAGAGTTAATAGTTTCAACAGATAATAAATACTATGACTAATACAGTTCATTCATCGACACTCATCGAAGTAGACAAAAAGATCTTACTTAGTGCTTAATCACTTTGTTCTTCAATTAATTTATTACTTTTTATCTAATATAAACCAAAAGCATGCCAAGACAAGGTTTCATACACATACATAAGCATTGCATACATTTCCAAAGCATATTTTTTGTTTATAGTAGTTTCTTAATATATTAATGTGCTTAATACAAAGTTATATTATTTAATTGATTTTTTGTGCTTTTTTTAATTACTTAATTAATCACTTTTTTAAATTTTTTAATCAATTTATTAAGAAAATATTGACGTTATATGACTTGTCTTTAGTAGAAAGTCAAGGTCAAAATAATTTTATATAAAATAAGAAATTTAAATTCTTGATTTTTTTAACCGTAAAATAATTTATTCTCTCCACCAGTTCGCTAAAGTTAATGTCTTAGATCTGAGAACAACCGTAGCAAGAAACTCAGCGGGACATTCTCATTTTTGTTAATTTGCCAAAAAATTACAATTCAACAATTCTTAGTTATGGAATCTAGGGCGTCTTATCATTTATGAAATCATTAACATGATAATAACCTTTAACACACAAACGTCGTTTCACAACTATTTTAAATTGTGATATAGAACAATCTTGAAACTTTTCTGAGAGCCTACTCTAAAAGCATACTGTGCTATGAAAGAATTGCGGATTTGATAGTAAAGGTATAAACATATAACATATTTATTTCTATAGCATACTACAGGCCAATATAGTTAGATCATACTGCTATTATTTTATGTTAAGGTATATATAAAATTTAAATAGGTTGATATGGTTCCTGCTGTTCCCTCTGCCTACCTTGCCATGTGCGGGGTAAAGCGTGAAGCTAAAAAAAACCAGATTCTTATTCCAACAAATAAAACAACCATTAATTTAACCTAAAATACAAAAAATGACATGCAAATAGCAAAAAAAATAAACTCACCGTCTTATCCAGCAACCAGCTACCAGGAAATATCAAAGGCACATACGTTATCATGTACACCATGGACGTCCACGATACAACGTTACTTTTGACACCATAATACTTCACTATAATGTCCGATATTATAGTATATTGGGTCCATTGAAGAGAGTTCGATGCCGAGTACAATACAAAAAACGCTAACATAAACCATCTAGCTTTATACACTGTATAACCTTCCGAACTCTCCATTATGAGACCGTCCATAACACTCCCGGCTACCTCATGTTTAGGTTCCTCGTTTGAGAGAATTAGCTTTGTACTGACTGAATTATGGATTCCATTCTGCACGTTATCACTAGCTGTCATTATTTTATCACAAACGATAGGCCTCGGTAAGCTGGTTGATCTTTAATCTGTATCAATCTTTATTGGTCCCGAATTGCTTAAGTCTCCCGGATTACACTATCAGTCTTTTGGTGAAGCAATAAAATGATAAAATTTAAACGATTCGCACTGTTGTAAGTTCACGGACACTTGTTGGAAATACAGTTATATATTTTTCACGAACTGTCTAAGGAAGGTGATGCCATCTCTTTCTGATTTACAACTAAAGTATAGGTGAGAGTGAAACGAGTGTGTTTTAATTGTTACCTCAAGTCAGTATTCACGTGTTAATGGTAAGATACTTGGGCACGTGGAAAATTACTTGCATAGTAATTAGAGCAATCGCCGCAACCACCTTTGAAACTAGGTCGTGTTACCTCATATAAATAAATATTTTTAAAACTATATAATATTGTCTAAAATATACGACGTTAATCTTTAAAACTAAACAAGGGGTTTCGATGCGGTTTTTTTTTAATAAATGAAGCGATTTTAGGGTATTGTTAGGAAAAAAATGGGCAATAAAGTATAATAATATAATTTATTAGATACCTCTAAAATTATATATACAAATTATTATTATTATATAGAAATAATTCATTCCCTCGAGTGGGAATTGAATCCGCAACTGTGACGTTTACATTAGACACTGTGCTTCTCGCCTCTTATAATAACAAATTAAATGATATCTAAATACATTTACTATTAAAAATCTATAGCAGTACAGTGAAGCAGCGTATGACGTTTTCCCTATAATAGTAAGTTCGATTGCCAATAGCGGCGAGTACTCGTTGTAATTATTTTCATTCTACACTTTGATGAGATATCTTATCATTGAGTTACTTCACTACGAAGCCGATTTCACGCGTAAAACGGAAAATTGAAAATTAAAACGGAAAAGAGTGTTTCAGAGCCAAAACATACAACATATATAATAATATATTACGTCATAATAGTACTATTACTTTTTTTTAGCTTCACGCTTTATCCCGCACATGGCAGGATGGGCAGAGGGAACCGCAGGAACCAGGAACATATTATTAAGACTCTCTGTTCCCTGCTTACCGCCTTTTTCGAGGCATTATGTGTAGTGGCGGTACCCAAGGAATCGAACACCGTGCTTGCCTAGTTGCCAGAGCGAACAAAATGGTAATAAAAAATTCATCTTCCCCAAATTGGATTCGAACCCACAAACCGTTGCGTTTACAGGCAGACGCTGCGCCTTTTTTCCACGATAATCCTCGTAAAACTTTTTTTTTTTAGCTTCACGCTTTATCCCGCACATGGCAGGGTAGGCAGAGGGAACTGCAGGAACCATACGAACCTAGTGTTAAGACACCCCGTTACTTAGTCCCTGCTTACTCCATCCCCGCTTTCCGCCGTTTAATCGTAAAACTTAACATAAAATATAATGTAAGTTGTATATAATGTAACGCGATCTGTATTCAAGTGTCAAAAGGACCTTCAAAATTAGTATGATTATTCTATTAGGCACGAACGATCGAGTTTAAATGGAACCACTGAAGTGAAAATTAATGTAGGATCAGCTGAAAATTTCAGGTAAATTTAAATATTTCATTTAGTAAAAAAATTACACTCAAAAAGAATTATTTCAATTGTTTTATGAAATTTAAGTCTTATTTCTAATATATAGATATATAATATATACACATATAATGATAATTTTATGATGTTTTTGGCCTTACGTAATGTACAATAAATAAATAAACCACAAAAAAAAACAGAAAACGTTATATTTTTAATTCTCTAAAAGAAAAAAAAATTAAAATAATTTATTACACCGAGTAGGAATCGAACTCGCAACCGTCGCATCAGCCGCTGTTGCACTGTGGCTTTACTATGGCTACTATTAATTAGCTTATATGGCCATCATCTATATTTTTTTTAGCTTCACGCTTTTATCCCGCATATTACAGGGTAGGCAGATGGAACCGCAGGAACCATATGAACGTATAGGTTCATATGGTTCCTGCGGTTCCAGCCACATTCGATGTGGAATTTTAGTAAACAAATCATGAGTCATCATAATTAGGGTTGATACACTCATAATAAAAAATAACAATTATTATAATTACAACTTTATTAATTATAACATAATTTCCTTTTCAAACACGAAATTTTTGATTTAATATAGAATCCAAAAATTTAATTTAGCCGGCAAATATATAATATATATAAAAATTACCTTAAAATAAAAGTTAAAAAATCTTTAATTACTACTAAAATATTACTACAAACCTAACAACCCTATATTTTAGCACTGACGTAAAAAAATCGCAGATTTGTAACATTTGGAACGTTTTTTAAGCAGTCGTCTGATTTAGGAATTATTTATACCTTCCATATAAAAATACATTATATATATACTTCAACAATTTAAAAACAACTTAACAATTTATACTTAATAATATATCATTTAAATTAAACATTTAACTACTATGATACGATGTAACTACATAATTATGATAGAATTAATGTTAAATGATTTATAAGACGCTCTTAATTATAATAATAATAATAGTATATTTGCATTGTTATTTTAAAAAAGATATATTTGAAAAAAAAATCCTACAAAACACTTTTTAATCTTCCAATATATAGTTCTAATAAGTAATAATAAATAATGTAATTTTTATTTGATTAAATCATAAGATGAATCATTAATTTATAATAAATAATTTTAATTTTATATTATAATAAAAATATATCCTTATCGCCCATTCCTAATAAAATATAAAATATTAATGCTTAAAAAAACATCTATGTTTTTTAGTATCTATACTAATACCTATATAGTGTATTACACTTAAGTAAACATACTAATACATACCAACAGACGTTGCTCTTTCCAGTATTAGAGCAATTGTAATCTCAAACCTCAACTAAATTGACCCATTCAAATGCACAAAAATATAATCTAAATCAGTCCTGTCGTTTAGGAGGCGATAGATAAAGTTAATCAAGCGGATTATATAACTACTATTATTTTTGAGATGTACCTACATTATTCCAGATGATCATAAGTATTATTATAATTATAACAAAGAATGTAATCATCAATTTAAATTTTCATTAACATCAAAAATAATTGTTGTACATATTTCTAAAAATGTTTTGAGCATCTGCTTGACGTTGGTTGCTAAGCAACGCTTTGTTATTAAACATTCCACATCGAATTTGGCTGGAGTATAGGTTCATTATTCTTAACACTAGTGTTAAGACACTCCGTTGCTTAGTTCCTACTTTCTCCGTCCCCACTCTATATTTTCTCTATATTTTCCAAAACAAAAATTCTGACAGCCTTGCTATAAATACTTTCCTAGCATTTTTCTAGCAAACTAACAATAGCGAATATATAAAAACCACATTCATCGTATATAGAATTAATATTGATCATAAAAAACTCTTACTTTACATTGTTTTTTATTTTTGTTGTTACTTAGAACTAAGGTGGAACTGATAAGCGAATTATATAAATTTGTGTACTTTCTTTTTAGTGTTATAAAATAAAATTTACTATAAAGTGGGGTCACTTGATGTTGAGGGGCACAGAATAATGACAAAAAGTGAGCTTTGATGCGAGTTTTAGCTTAAATATTACAGCCTGTCCGCTATAGTGGAAGTAGTGACCGCTTCGTTCCTGTCTTTCAAGGATATCTTTATGAATTTAAGTCAGTAACCATTATTTAAGTATATTTAAACAGAATTAATTATTACTCTATACATAGAAAAGTTATTAAACTTGTATTTTTGGTATAGTGCAATAAATTCTATTGTAGAAAATGTTGTTTTGTTGAAATGGACCGTCGTGACGCAGAGGCTCAACGTCTGCCTGTAACGCGACGGTTTCTGGGTTGGATCCCCAGTCGGAGAAGATAGATTTTCTATTTCCACTTTCTTCGCTTTGACAAACTAGGCAAAGCGCGGCGTTTAGTTCAGCTACTCAACACGCAATGCCTCAAAAAAGGCGGAGAGCAGTCGGAGAAAGCAGGGACTAAGCAACGGAGTGTCCTAACACTAGGTTCCCGCGGTCCTTGCAGTTCCCCCTACCTATACTATGTGCGGGATAAAGCGTGAAGTTAAAAAAAAAAGTTTCATTTGCAAAATACTTAAAACTGACGTAGCACAGTCACGAATTCGGTTCCTATTCGGGAAAAAATATTTTTTTTCGCTTTGCAACACCAAATGGGATGTTACATGTAACTTAATATGCAATAATTCACGTCAGAGTGGAGAGTAAATCAGAAAACGGAGTGTTAAGACACTAGTTGCTCTATTCTGACATGACAAAATATATAAACAAAACACAAATATATCCCTTTCAGCGTTTAAAGCCACAAAAGTATGAAAATTTCACGATAACATTTTTATGTAAACCGTATTTCAGTGGGAGCTGAGCTCACTTCGACGAGTGTTACTGAAGTTCATAAAATGTAATGGCTCGATGCTAAGCGACTAATCTTTCCACTCTATTTCAGATGGATATTGAAACTAATGCGCTAAGAAAGTAAGGTGTTTTAAACGTTTTGTACGTCTTTTACTTATTCATTGAAAATGAAGATCCAAAAATTGGAAAGTACACAGAAAATAGAAAATGATATTAAAAAAAACTTTACTTAACTTTACTTAAAAAAACTTTATATATTGAGGACCGTTGTAGCGCAGAGGCGTAAGGGTCTGCCTGTAAACGCGACTGTTTCTGGGGTCGATTCCCACTCGAGGAAGATGGATTTTTCTATTTCCATTTTCTTCGTTCTAGCAACTAGGCAGAACGCGGCGTTGAGTTCTGCCACTCAACACGTAATGCCTCGAAAAAGGCGGAAAGCGGGGACGGAAAAAAAGCAGGGACTAAAGCAACGGAGTGTCTTAACACTAGGTTCCTGCAGTTCCCTCTGTCTAACCTGCCATGCGCGGGATAAAGTGTGTAGCTTAAAAACAAAAATTAAAAAAAATACATAACAAAGTGTTTTTCTGTATTACATTGTATATCTTTCTTTTCGGTTCCTTATATTCGTGAAATTGCTAAGGCTTTCGAGATACATATTTTCAAATGTTTCATATAAAATAGTTCAATTTACCTCTTAAAATATAATTTGAAATATATCTATAAGTAAAAACATAATTTGAAAGATGTCTTAAAAACATAATATCTTTGTGACCGCAATGTTGGCAATATTCTAACAGTTATGTGGCTTGACCATAAAAAATCTGTTAAACGCGACTCGCGAGTGCAAGTAGTACACTCGCACACGGTTTCCTAATAATTTCATGACTATTTATTGTCTGATTTCAAATACTTCTAGTTAAATCAAATGTTGTATTTCGTATGAAATACTCATAAATTGCATATCTTCTTGTACTATAACATGTAACTACTTGCCTTAATTCAAAATACTTATAGCGGAGGAAACTTATTTTGCGTTTTAAGCTAACTATGTAAATGTGTGTATACTTTTGATGGCACTGACTTAGAAGCTTGATATTTATTATTAATATAAGCTTAATATGTCCTCGCGATATTCAGGAAAATGGTCTTGACATGCAAACCCACAAATGGACAACATAGTGATCGTGAACTAATATAAGTAAATCTTTTTTATTTTGTAATACCAACTTAAAAACATTAAACAACTCGCAAACTTACTTTTTTATGAGAAATTCAAGAAAAAAATATCCGGTAGTTCACATCTTTACATTACGACTTTCTAAGAAATAAGTAACTTAAAATAATTTATGAGTTATATCTTTGAAGAACTAACCAATTAAAAATAAACAACGAGATCCATTCTGCTCATCGACTTTGAAATAACTTTGATAAACCAATAAAAAGTATACACTTGTCTTATGTCTTTTTAGCTTTTTATGTACACATTTAAATTAAATTATCGTATAGGTATATTTCTTATAACATATTATCATTTGTTTGCAATAAATGGCAGTAACGATTAAGTTTAGTGATTTTTAAATAATCAAATACCGTCGTGACGCAGAGGAGCAACGTCTGTCTCTTAGCCCGACGCGCGACGGTTTGTGGGTTCGATTCCTCACTAGGGGAAGATGAATTTTACTTTTCTTCGCTCTGACAACTAGGCAAAAGAGATTAGATTCCCACTGTTCCTGCGGTTCCCCTGCCCACCCTGCTATTGTTAGAATAATAAAAAAATTATTAGTAAAGTGCGATTAGTACTAATACGCCGAGGGTTGGGTATTCAGTTGAGGAAAACAATATTTATAAAAATTGACAAACTTAAACTTGCGGTCGTATCGACTCGTTTTGTATGAAATAATATACAAATATAACTTTGTTTGTTTATCTTCTTCTTCTCTTTATTTATGGCGTTTCGAGCGTGCCAGTTGAGCACAATTCACTTTTGTTTATAAGATTTCATCATTCCATGTCGAATTTAATCTATGAATATAAATCAATGAAAGACAACTAGATATACGGAGCTACCAAGTTCAAGTTTGCGGCCGTATGCAATCATTTTATATGAAAAATGTTAGTCTAAATTTGTCATAGTTTTTACTAAGTCAACGCAACCATAATATAGGCATAAATATTTACGCCTAACTTTTTTTTAAGAAGTTTTTAGAAAATCCAGACATTCTAGAACATACAAAAACTATACAAATTGTCTGTTATAATATACGTAATTTCAATTTGTGAATTTTGTATGTAGTATAAAGTATAGGCCACCGATGTATGTAAGACGAGGTACGAACGTCAAAAGGGAATTTAACAAAGGGATTTTATTATATGATTGACCAAGTATAACCGGATTTGCTTTATCAAGAGGGTTCTTGGACAAAATAATTAGGGTTCTAGTAAAATACAACTCGATTAGAATAACTATGCAAAAATTTTACACCATGTAAGTATATGTATATATATTTTTACTATAGTTATATGTGAACACGCCACTATTAGGAACCTAAAAAAGGACTATATTACGTTTCCTTTAACTCACTATGTCATCCTTTATAATTAGATTGAAATCTTAGAATATGTTATGAATGAATATGTCATATACAGTTTATTAGTTTTCACTCATCCGAAGCTGCAGTTAAGAAATAATTATGTGAAAAAATATTTATACTAAATATATTATAAAAAAAACAATAATTTGATTATAATTTACACTTGGAAAGCGCATTATACCTATATGAAATAATTTTAAATTCATTATTATTACTTACGTACATTTTAATATAATATAAGAATATAAATTAATAAGTTAACTATATAAATATACATCAAATACTTCTTTAATTTACGTTTATGTTAACATAATCAATAATAATAATATAAGTAATTTTTCCTGTGTAAATAATTTAAGGCGTTTGTCAATGACAGAAACTACCGCAAAAGAGATGGCATATCCTAACCTGTAACAGCTGCTTCCTAACACTAATTAACTAAAAAACATAATTTACCTTAAAGTTCACTTTTTATATCACATTTATAGCAAAAAATATACAAAAAACGGTATAAATATTATAAAAAAACACACACTGAACTCACAACACTGTTAAAATGACGAAATAACGTCGTGTACAGGCACTTATAGTTGTGTGACGGACTGAGAAATTGATTATTGGAAGTAGTTTCAATTTAACTTATGATTCGACATTGGTTATTACTTATTGATTAATAAAACACGTGAATGTTTTGTTTGTATTTTTAGGTTATGTATGTATAATGTATACAGGCTAGCGGCGGAGACGCGACTAGGTGGCGAGTGCGCATGCGCGTTTTTTGCCTTTGACTTTTGAAGTTCGACAATCGGCGTTTTCATTGTTTTTGTTTTTATCTATATTTTTTATATTTATATAGGTTAAGTTAAGCTTCTTTTTCTAATTCAATTAAATGACAAAATGGTTTTTATATTTATTTATGGTTAAACTTGAGGAATATTACTGTTTGTGTAATATTTTCGTAAACTACACTTATTATTAAATATTAATTACAAGTCAAAACTAATTGTACGTAAAGTGAAAGCGGAGAACGGAGTGCTTTAATACTTTATTCTATTTGCTTATAAGTGTTAAGACTTAAGAAAAGTCTTTTTATTATTTATAACAGGCTAAAATGTGACAAATATTAATGAATTTAAATAATCATGATATAAAATATATTTTGCATATTTTAAAATACAGTATTTTCCGTTTAATAATAATTTCGTGTGAAACACGCACATTTTTTATTGTGTATTGCATATTATTTAATTATTAGACGTTACAACTCGCAATATTTCATATAAAAGAAATATTTATTAATAAATTAGCAAAACTTAAAAAAAAAACTCGAACGGCGGGGCTCGAACTTACGCCCGTTTGAATACAAGCCAAGAATAATATTTTCACACTTTGTAGTAAAAAAATAATATTAAATTAATATTTTATTCACCAAAAGTTAATAATAACTTTTATCGATTCTCATTCTAAAAGATTATTCACTGAATACATATCAAAATTTGTAATCATATCTTACTACATCTTCAAATATAAAAAAACCGGTCAAGTGCGAGTTGAACTCGCGTGGAAAGGGTTCCGTGCACAATATAGTGAAATATTTCCCCTGAAAACGTTTTTTCCCTAAATTTTTTATCGAATCTACCATTTTATTTTCAATTTATGAAATCCTTATAGCTTTTCCTGTAATCTATAAGCCATAAACTATTTTCAGTAATTTTTTCAAATTTTTCGGCCCAGTAGTTTCGGAGATTGGAGGGGGGGGGGGGGGGGGTATTGGTCAATTTTCGGCTTTTTTCATGAATATGATCGAAACTATTTATTTTAAAAAATTAAAAAAAGATATATTCGAGATCCTGATAACAAGCCCTTTCATTTAATATATAACTCAGTAAGGTTAGCAAATTTTTTTTAATTACCTAATTTATCCCCCGAAAATTACCTTTATTTCAAAAAAATCTTTTTTACGTAACACATCTGTGTTCGGGTCAGGGCATTACACCATCCTGCCAAATTTCACCTGATTCGGTCTAGTAGATTCAGAGAAAATTGGCTGTGACAGACGGACGGACAGGAACACGAGTGATTCTATAAAGGTTCCGTTTTTTTATTTTTGTACAGAACCCTAAAAATCACGCCATATGACTTGGGCAGCGCTTATTAATGAAATGATCCCGTCCTACACTTGCCCGTTTCCTTATCCAATGACATTGTATAACCAATAGCTACAGTTAAGTGCCTTATATTAATAGTAGTGAACTCCCAGCGTACAATTTTTTTTATTACCTTTATACTTTTTAAGGATGGTAAAATTAAAAATTTAAGCTTTTTTATTACAAGACACAATTTTTGAGATTGAAGAAAACGCGTGCAAATGCGTAACAATTGGCTAATCCAATTGGCTAACGTATTAAACGTACTTAAGGTAGAATTTATTTAGTCATATATCAATTGAACTGTTCAAGTTCGAATTTCATTTCTAATTCCAACATATAATATGTTAATAATTACTTATATCGTATAATTTTAATAGATTTAAATATGAGATGGGAATAATAAATTAAAATAAGCTCGTTGCTCAATTTCTAATACTTGTAAATATAACTTTTTTATTAGTGTTATTCCGTGCTAATCAGGAACTCTTCCCTTATTTTACCAAATATACTTTAAATATATTTTTAAGATAAGAAAAACTTTTTAAAATAGCAAACTTTAAACCTCATGAAAATCGTACAAACCCTTTGTCCAAAAAGCCATATGTTCTGACCGAGCTACGTCGAATTTTTTTTTCTTGTAACTTCACGCTTTATACCGCACATGGCAGGGTAGGCAGAGAGAACCGCAGGAACCGTGG
Organism: Dione vanillae; assembly: GCA_037178615.1. Classification (NCBI taxonomy): domain Eukaryota; kingdom Metazoa; phylum Arthropoda; class Insecta; order Lepidoptera; family Nymphalidae; genus Dione; species Dione vanillae. The sequence goes on from JAZFAU010000055.1 coordinate 382,168, forward strand.
GAACCTAGTGTTAAGACACTCCGTTGCTTAGTCCCTGCTTTCTCCGGCCCTGTTTTCCGCCTTTTTCGAGGCATTGCATATTGAGTGGCGGAAGGCCGCGCTTTGCCGAGTTTACCAGAGCGAAGAAAATGAAAATAGAAAAATTCATCTTCCCCGACTGAGAATCGAACCTCGAATCCGTCGCGTTACAGGCAGACGTTGCGCCTCTGCCCACGGCAGTCCACAAATCGAAATATTTATGTAAATATATAAGGTATTACAATGTTTTTAATATTTTTTTAAAATAATTACATTGCTTTCAGTTCTCCATATTGTCCCAAAATATTCGATAACGCGCACCGAATAATTGAATACGTTAAAATTCAATTGTCATTTGGGCAGATACCTGAACATTACGAGCAAGCCTTTAAAAATTAATGGCGGTGCCATGTGACAGTAATATCTGTCATAATTTAATGGTATAACGACTAGGATAATAAAAGAGATTAGCGAAAATAAATAAAATGAAAAGGTCACCGTGAAGAAGGTTCTTAAAGAAAACATAAAAAATCTGAACACAGAGAATTGAACCCGCGCCTCTTGCAAGCCGTGCAAGCACTCAGACCACTAAGCTATATATATATATATATATATATATATATATATATATATATATATATATATATATATATATATATATATATATATATATATATATATATATATATATATATATATATATATATATATATATATATATAGGTTAGTGGTCTATATATATATATATATATATATATATATATATATATATATATATATATATATATATATATATATATATATATATATATATATATATATATATAGGTTAGTGGTCTATATATATATATATATATATATATATATATATATATATATATATATATATATATATATATATATATATATATATATATATATATATATATATATATATATAATGTGGATATCCAAGAAAAAATAAAATTTCTCGTAAATTTGGTCATGCAAAAAATTACACATCAAAGATGCGCCTTCACAAATATTTTAGCAAAAGGTCTTAAGAGGTGTTTGCCTAATACTGCAACTTAGGAAATATTAACATGTAAAAAATTAGCAAAACTTTATTTTTTTAAAAACTTTGTTTTTTTGCCGGTTTTGTTTTTAGCTTAACGGCTTATCTTGCAGATGTTAAGGTAGGCAGAGGGAACTGCAAGAACCATAGAGACCTAATGTTAAAATGCTCCGTTCACTTTCCGTGTTGAGTGACGGAACTCAGCATCGTGGTTTGCCTAGTTGCCAAAGCGAAGAAATTGAGAATGGAAAAGTCTATCATCCCCGAATTGGAATCAAACCGCCGCGTTTACAGGCAGATGCTACTTCTCTGCGCCGCGACGGTCCTCAGTTTGAATTTACCAAGTAAAAATATTAACATTCAAAATAATAATAATCATATATATATATATTATGCTATGTTCTCATTTCCCTGATTGGATATAAAATCTAGAATGGCTTTTATTATAAGGACACTAAAACTCCATCGTGGTAAGTTCATAGTACCACGATGGACGTTTAGCATTGAGTTTTGGATATTATATTTCTTATTTTATTTTCACTATTCATTTTGCTACTTTCACAACTATGAAATATAGTTAACTAAGATGTATAATATAAAATATTGTGAAATAAAAGAACATAATAAAACCGTCGTGGCGCAGAGGCGCAACGTCTGCCTGTATCGCGACGGTTACTGGGTTCGATCCCCAGTCGGAGAAGATGGATTTTTCTATTTCCATTTTCTTCGCTCTGGCATCTAAGGCAAAGCGCGGCGTTGAGTTCCGCCACTCAACACGCAATGCCTCGAAAACGGCGGAAAGTGGGGACGGAGTAAGCAGGGACTAAGCAACGGAGTGTCTTAACACTAGGTTCTTGTGGTTCCTGCAGTTCCCTCTGCCTACCCTGCCATGTGCGGGATAAAGCGTGAAGCTAAAAAAAAAAAAAATAATTAAATTTAAAAATAACTTTTCATTTACACAATATTAAAAAAATATAAATACAAATATATACTCTATAAATATTGACAAAAACATTGATTGTAGTCCAAATGACTTACATAGAACATACACATACACTTTATGAGATTATTTTCACCTGTGATATAACATATGTATATTAAGAGGCTAATCACAACAAGGTAAAATGATGAGTAAATTAATCGAATGCTAAAAAGTTTTCTTTATGGAAAACTAATAAAATAACAGTACACAGATGAGAGAAGACAAAATACTACTTTTATTCTAGAAGTAATCTTAACACAAAATTATGACGGCATAAAATTATGAAGGGGTGGAAACCGGAGTACGTAGTGACTTAACACTACGTCCCTACAGTTCCTACGGGCCATGACTATGTGCGGGAAAAAGCGTAAAGCTAAAAAAACGTAGGTAATACCGAAGAATTTTTGACTGGAAAACTTCTTTTGTTGCATAGCTAACAGCATGGCGATGCTTGTACCTGCTGTAAATTTCAATGACAACAGATAATTAATCAAACTAACATGATAGAACCTCAAAAGCCACACAAACGAAGCTGTGGGCGGAGATATATCCTGGCATATACTCTTCGAAAAAGGCAATACATTCCCTTTTTATAAAAAACATCAAGCTGACGCCAGCGTCTGGGAATCTTAAAAATACTAGGTATATACCTAACTTACACACAAGAGGAAAAAGAATCTCTGATTGGCCAGGGGTGGAGACAAGAAACAGGTTCGAAGGTGCTGACTATTCATGAAGCTCAGGGCCTGACCAGCGAGACCAGCAAATCGGTCAAGCTGCAGCTACAAGATATTGTAACACATGCGGTCGTAGCAATATCGTGACACACTAACAGCTGCACCTATTACAGCTGGGGCAAAGACGATGCAGTCAATAAGACTAATTCGTAATGCGACAGGCACAACAACTAAAAGCATTGTAGAGTACAATTTGAAGATGGCCATGAAAGACAGATACGCAGAGGCCACGCCTTCCATAATAGCGCACATGTCTTAATTGTTTGCAATTTTTGTGTGACCCCATCATCAAGTAACACTACCTTATTGTATTATTTAATTTTATTTATTACGTTAGAAATAGAGTACATAAATTAATTTATTTGCTTACTAGCCATGGCATTAGTTCTAAGTAATAACATGTATAAACAAAACGTTTCTTCTTCATTTTTTTCATCATGATTAATATTAATTCTATATATTATGTATTTATATTAATATAATTAATATTTATGATAAGAACATTTAGTAAAAGTTAAAATAGGTACGGACCATGAGTCTGTAGTGTTAATTACATTTTAAAAAAAGGAAAAACCTGTCTATTATAAATATTGAAATGAAGCTTTCATCAACCCATTCACCGTGCCGTTGTGAAAAGCACTCCACTCCGCATATATCAATTACCGCGCACATATTGATTTAGGTAAATCCAGTAGCTTACAATTTGGGTCAGGACGAGGACATTGGCTCAAACAAATTGAATTGGAATTTTCATTGGTTTCAATAAGCTGGATGTATATTTAGGCAGGCTGAGTCCAAGCGAATTATACGTGGACTAAATCGTTGATTGTGTTATGTTAGGCGGATTTATGTGTGAAAATCTCAAAAATCGCTTAGAATTGTTAAGAATACGCCCCATACAAGCATTTGCACTATGTAGATGATTTTTAGTAGGCACATCTAACTGACGTGCGTCTTAATTTGTTTTTAGCATCTGATATAGATTTTGCCTAATCTCAGAACGAGATGTAACGAGATGTATTTCTAAACGTCCAGGTAAAACAATTTAACAGTTTCTTTCCATAGATAACGGCACTTATCTTGATGGCGGAAATATGCTTCCTATATAATTTTATACTAGCGCAAACAACAGGTTTAGAGAAATTAAGATTATAAGTAGAATTATTACAACATTCGACATTACATTACATTATTTAAAAGTTTAAAACGTCGTGGCGCAGAGGCGCAACGTCTGCTTGTAACGCGACGGTTTCTGGGTTCGATCCCCAGTCGGAGAAGATGGATTTTTCTATTTCCATTTTCTTCGCTCTGGCAAACTAGGCAAAGCGCGGCGTTGAGTTCCGCCACTCAACACGCAATGTCTCGAAAAACGCGGAAAGCAAGGACGGAGAAAGCAGGGATTAAGCAACGGAGTGCGTTAACACTAGGTTCCACGGTTTCTGCAGTTCCCTCTGCCTACCCTGCCATGTGCGGGATAAAAGCGTAAAGCCAAAAAAAAAAGAAAACTATTATATATAATATAGAAATCAGTCAATTTCAGCTTGATAATAGATTAAGTTAATGAGTTAAGTAAGCTTTTCGAATCCGCCAAACTATAGGCCTATCGCTATCACCTCCCTGCTCTTCAAAGTTATGGAGAGCTAGCTAATTTGGGTGGCTAGCTTTCTTACCGGGCGATTAAAGTCGCTGTTGACGGTTTTTGCTCTGATTATTTTCCCGTAAATGCCGGCGTCCTCCAAGACTGTGTGCTGTCCCCCATGCTTTTCCTTCTGCATATCAATGACATGTTAGAAGATTCTAACATTCATTGCTATGCGGATGATAGTTCTGTGGACGCCGTATACTCTGGCCGTGCAAGTCTTTCTCGGGAAAACGTCGACGATTGCCGAATGAAACTTGTATCTTCTATTGAGACCTCCCTCAGTAATGTCTCATTATGGGGTGAAAGGACTCTTGTTCAATTCAACCCCCAGCAGACTCGAGTTTGCGCGTTAACCACTAAAAAAACCCTTTTGTCGTGTCACCAGTTTTTGAGAACACTTCTCTTAAAGGCTCGCCTACTATCAGTATATTGGGGCTCAGTGATTTGAATGACTGTCAGTATTGCGATCATTTGGATAGCAAGGCCAAGCTGGCCGCGAAGAAACTGGGTAGAATAGCCTACCTGCGTCAGTGTTTCCAGATAGATACGACATGGTTACCTTCAAAAAGCGCTTCTACGTCCACCTTAAACGCCGACAACGCTCTTGTAACACCTCTGCTGTTACACAGGGCCGTGGGCGTCGGTGATCACTTACCATCAGGTGACCCGACCGCTTGTTTACCTTGTCCTTGTAAAAAAAAGCTGCAAAATAAAAACAGAACTTTCAAACTATGTCGATTACTTGCAAATTAGGCTCCATCGCATAATTTTAACGTAAATTATAATTATTGTCGAATAAATTTTTTAATTTTTCTATATCTGTACCTATATTTATTTATTTATTTAATAGGCAAGCCAACGTAACATACAATGTTACCTATTACAAATAATATAAATTATATTAAAAAAGCGAATTACATTGTACATCACACTTACAGGCTAGCTCAGCATGATTAAAAATAAAAAAACAACAAGTATTTCAAATCAGCAACCCTACACCAAGTTAAATACAATATCAATAGTAAAAACATTAAATTACGCACATACATTAATGACAAACATAAAAACTTACAACTAAAACTAACAAAGGCACACTAAACAAAATTAATCAAGACAAACAATAACTATATAATTTAAAAATAAACTAATATTTAAAAGTAGTGAATATTTCTTTTCAAACATTACAGTCACTTCTTACATTTATTGTAATATTTTTTTAATTTCTTTTTAAATGTTACTATAGAGTCTCTAAAAATATCAATATTGGCTATGTTAAATATAGAATTGTAAGATTTCACAACTCTTTTTAAAGGGGCATTTGTACCAAGGTTAGTCTTTACCATCCTGCTAAAAAAAGTGTATTTATTTTTTAATTGAGCTCTAGCATTTGCCCTCGGTAAGTAAAACATAATTTTTGATAGTAGTTCGTTGCAATCTATTTCTCCATTTATAAGTTTATGTAAGAAACAAAGATCCAACATATCCCTACGATCGGATAGGGAAAGCGTTTTGTAAAATGCCAATATATAATATCTTGACCATAATTTTAAGAAAAAATTATGATTGTTTATTTGTGAAATATAGTAAAGTATCTTAGTATAGTAAGTTTAAAATAATAATTAATCTGAGAACGTTGGATTTATCTGGAGGAAAATCGATGGACATGTACAACAAAATAAACTAACATATAAATATACAGTAGTCAAATATAGAACATTCACATTTTTAAAAGTCGATTTTTAAATACTGTATAACGTTTAACTGTATAGATCCACTTCATCCATCGAATTTATTACTTTAGATCTGGTCGTGTCATGTCTTTCAGTTCCATACGGATTTATTGGATACGACTAACGAATCAAAGCAAAAAATATTCGATACGCTAACGTGAAAACCGATAAAAAATAAAAAATCTACTATTCTACACGACAGTGCAGGACAAAAAAAGAGAACATGATGCTGTTATTATATTGAAATAATAATTATTGATTTTTGTGACTAACTGTGCAAGTATAATGGACGTAGTGTTGAAAAGCGCTACCATTTTTTTGAAGTGTTAGGTGTTAAGTGGCGGAACTCAACGCGGCGCTGAAAACAGTGGTATTGTATTTTATTCCCAACCATCTTTCTTGAGCGGGAAATAAACTCACAGACCGTCGCATTCCGACGATGCTTCATGATACGATATATAAAATTTAGCATTGTTATCAATACGAATAGATTTGTTGTTAGCTGAAATAAAACAAAGACGTATAATGTTCATAATTTATTTTCACCCTATTATATAATGCTAAAGTGCATGTCATCACCTGTACCTGTAAACTCTCAAACACATAAGATGCAAGTACTATGAAACTAAAGCGATAGCCTCGAAAACTATCCTATCAAATAGCGGATGCGCTAACTTCCGACAACAACCACACTGACCTACATGTACTTTGACCGATTAAATCAAACGTTTCAAATTACCTGTACTATTAGTTTACTATTGGATAACTTTATATATATATATATATATATATATATATATATATATATATATATATATATATATATATATATATATATATATATATATATATATATATATATATATATATATATATATATATATATATATATATATATATATATATATATATATATATATATATATATATATATATATATATATATATATATATATATATATATATATATATATATATATATATATATATATATATATATATATATATATATATATATATATATGCGCTTTATAGCAGGCAGAGAGACCCGCAACAACCGTAGGAACCTAGTGTAAAGACACTTTGTTCCCTGCTTTAACGGCGGAACTCAACGCCGCGCTTTATATAGTTACTAGAAAAAAGAATATGAATTTTTATATTATTGCATTTTGTATTAAAGAAAGATAGATCTTATGACGTGTAAAGTTTTCAATTGTCGATTGAACATAATAATAACAACGTGCTGCCGCCGGTTCTAAAGAAATAACCATCAAGGAGCTCAGCAGTTGCTTTTTTAATGTGAAAGTCATTTTACAATAATATAATAACTTGGCTTACCAGCTACGTTTGCCTTAACCTCCTTTGTTGCAGTCGCCTCAAACGACTTACGACACTTACTATACGACAAACTCACAACTCTTCAATAGACAATCAATCACTTCTTATCTTATCATTAGAATTACATATTTAAAATACATATGTTTTTCTTCAAGTAACATTTTAAATTCAAAAGCTATCACCCTGTATATAAAATATTGGATACTTTATTTTGTCCTGAAGTGCTTGAATAGAACTGAATTGTGAATTTATTACATTTTTAGTCCTTTATTTCAGTCGCCATTGTTCACTGAGTACCTGAAATATAGCCTGTGATTTAATTTGTAAAGTCATCGAAGTGAATTTAAAAATGTTAAAAGTGGCGTTACAAGAGCTGACTTAATAAAATTTTATGTGTGTATGAATATGAAGTGTTTTTACGAAATTAACGGCCATGTCTGATTATAAGCACTTCTGTAACAATTCATATATATATATATATATATATATATATATATATATATATATATATATATATATATATATATATATATATATATATATATATATATATATATATATATATATATATATATATATATATATATATATATATATATATATATATATATATATATATATATATATATATATATATATATATATATATATATATATATATATATATATATATATATATATATATATATATATATATATATATATATATATATATATATATATATATATATATATATATATATATATATATATATATATATATATATATATATATATATATATATATATATATATATATATATATATATATTTAGTGATAAAATAATTTATTTTCTGTACAATTTCACACACACACACACACACACACAAATACAGACTCCACTAATGTATCATTTACAATTTTTTCTCATTTTAAAAACGCTGTGTGTTGTGTAACGAAATTAAACGCCGGACTTTCTCAACGTCTAGATGATACATCTCATATTGATGATGGATATATGATGATGAAGATAAATACATGACTTTACAAATTAAATGAGATAGTTTTGAAATAATACAACTTGTATATTAAGATGCGGAATCCCTGGCAAGTTGCGTTGTATAAATGGGCGCAAATCATTTACATTTTATGATTTTATTGTTACGAAAGTGTTTAGTATTGAAATTAATATTTAATTATTTAAATCAGTAAAACCTATTTGTAAAAATATTGAACAGAAATGTCGGCTGTCAATTAAATAAAAGGACTTAAATATGTAAAGTTGGTCTCTTCTGTATTAACTATCGTACGAGAATAAACCAATTGTAACTACCCTGTTATTTTATTGTGAAAAATGGATAAAAATGAAACCCTGACCTAGCGCCGACATATACTTCTCTGATAGTGAGGTGAAGTTACAAAAAAGACAATTAAATTATATATTATTATTACATGTGTATATTATAAGTGCCATCACTATGCTACTGTAATGTTTATAGTTAACCATTTTTAAACGATTATTTTCTTTATTGTTCCATACATTCGTGCCATATTCATTAAAAGGATAATTAGTGTTGGCCTTTTAACAAAATGTAACGGCAATACTTTAAACAAACTAAGTACAATATATAGTTAAGTCACGAAAGCATTTAACATTTGCATACAAAATAAATACAAAATATAGTATGAAATATTATTTAGTATCTATCGAGGCTTGGTAGAACAGCGTTTGGTAACGAGATAGCTGTGGGATCGATTCCTTGTGTGCAGAATGTATTCATAAAAAATATATCCAACTTAATTTTAGATCCATATTTAGAAAATTAGAGCATTGTCTGGCGCAGGGACGCAGCGTCTGCTCGTAAAAGCGACGTAGTGGATTCGATTCCCACTCGGAGAGGATGGATTATTTGATTTCCATTTTCTTTACTCTGGCAACCAGTAAAACTAAGTAGTAAAGCGTAGCTTTGAGTTCCACTATTCAAACAGTAATAACTCGAAAGCCGGAAAGCAGGGAATGGAGTGTCTTAACATTGGGTTCCCACGTTTTCTGCGAGTTCCTTTGCTTTATCTTGTTACGTTATGTTAGTGGAATAAAGCGTGAATCTAATTAAATTTAATTTTTTTATATATAAAAATCTTTCAGTTATCATAGGAAAGTACTAAGAGAGGATTTTCCGAAATTTTAATGGAAAGGTTAAAAATGAGATGTTACGTTTTAAAATTCACGCAAAAGAAATTGAAAGTTGCAGCATCTCGTATAATATATTCGAAAAAAAGATGCAGGCAACAAACAATAATTACGAAACAAGATTTTTATAGCGATGTTCCAAATATTTATTTTCTTATTAAAAACATCACTTTTCATGTAATAAAAAGAAATGTTAAAAGTTTGATGATTTTAAAACGTAATTATAACAAATGTTAAAATGTACTTATCTGCGCATCGCGGCGGCTGCGGAGCGCTCGTGAGGCTTTCATTCACTTTACGTATTGTAGTAACCATGATATCGTTGAGACCTGATAGAGATATATATATATATATATATATATATATATATATATATATATATATATATATATATATATATATATATATATATATATATATATATATATATATATATATATATATATATATATATATATATATATATATATATATATATATATATATATATATGTATATATATATATATATATATATATATATATATATATATATATATATATATATATATAAGCTAAATGCTAAATATATAGCTCTCTCAACTAGGTAAAGCGCGGCGTTAAGTTTCGCCACTCAACACGCAATGCCTCGAATAAAGGCGGACAGTGGAGGCTGGAGTGTTTTAACACTAGATTGCTACGGTTCCTGCGGTAGCATAGGAATAAAACAACATGTATAATACACTTTTACATATAAATATACATTATTGCAAATTTAAATATTTAAATTATTTCTTTTAATTTATTAGTTAAAATGGTCACCCTTTTGCCACTTGATTCTAGTGATAACAGTGCCACCGTCATCTGCGCTCGCGCAGTGCGTCGTGCGCCCGCGTTCACCGTTCGCTGAATAAGCACTGAATCTTGGACTTTACGTAATAATATACAGTGACTAAATTTGATTGAAGTGAAAAATTTTGTTTCGTGTATGTGATTTAGTATTGTTATAAAGTTTAATTTTTTTATGGAAAATATTACGGGATTGGAATGTGATTGATTTAAGACGCTTTTAGGGAGTTTAATTTAAGTGTCCCATCTCTTGAGTTATATATTAATCCAATTTAAATATAAAAAAAAAAATATTTTAAATTACACAACTAATAAGTAAGTATAAATTGTCTGAAAAGAAAGATACGCTTATTAGACCACAGTTATTATAATAAGTCAAAAACCACATTTTTTGTTTTAATTTCACGCTTTATCCCGCGTATTGTAGGTTAGGTAGAGAGAACTGCAAGAACCATTTGAACCTAGTGTTAAGACATCCCGTTGCTTAGTATCTGCTTTCTCCGTCCCCGCTTTCCGCCTTTTCCGAGGCATTGCGTGTTGAGTGGCGGAACTCACCGCCGCGTTTTACCTAGTTTCCAAAGCGAAGAAAATATTATTAGAAAAATCCATCTTCCCAGAGTGGGAATTGAACCCTCAAACCATCGCGTTTAAGCAGACGCTTACGCCTCTGCGCCAAGACGACTATATATTTATTATATTTACCAATAAGTTAGTGTAAATTGTCATACATCTTTAAATATTGCAGCTAAAATAAGACTTTTATATAAATTTCACGACAGCAAACAGTACAACTATCTAACAAATTCTAGAATCTAATGTGTCATTTTTACAACGGCGACTTTGTTGACTCAATTATTCATTCCTAATGATAACTTACGTTTTTACGTTTAAAGATATAAGATATTTGGTACATTTTAAATGTAATTATTTCAGAATTAAATTATTTCAATATTATATTATATTTTTGGTAATTCAAAGTGTTTGCCAGTAGTTTGTGATCAGAAATAGACTCTCTGGTATCCAGAATTGTACAATACGTATATTTACTGAGATACTCATGTCTCTAAAATTAACTTAATATATTATTTTTCATTATTATTAATCTGTATTAATAATAATAATAATGAATAAATTCTGTTACTTAAATTTTCTTGTCTTCTATTTCTATTTTCTCCGTTATAATTTGCTTATAGGTAAAGAGAGCAAAGTAAGTGAGCATTACGTGTACATCGATCGGAGTGATTCTCGATTTTAATATTCTTGGTATATGTTGGAAACAATCCCAGCGTTAACTTTGTCTAATTAATCTATATCCATATATAAAAGTTTATCGATATTTAATGAAATTATTGACAGTGTACAAAGACAAAAACTGGAATACATCATTTGCATATCTTAAAAGAGTCGGGAAGCAATGATCTCTACGAAAATTGTATACGATAAGTTAGAATGACGTTTGTGAAGTGATCACAATAGGTTTAGGGAAACCTGGCTGAGTTTGTTGTGGGCTCTTCTCACCAGACCGCGCTTGGAACCCTCGTAACCTTAGTTTTAAGTCGTGGAGTGTGTAGGTTTCAGAGGGGCTCAATTCGATATTTATTATCAAATTGGGCTCCTCTGACACTCCTACGTTCGCTCTATCTGACGTACACAAGTGATCATCATATTGATTCTAAGTGGAAAATAAATAAATAAATAAATAGATACAATTATTATCATTATCGATCAGTCTATCCTCATCTGCTGGATCTTCAAACCCTTGTCAGTAATTCCACCCAGTCAAATGGCATTCTACACTACATTCAAAGGTGTGACATCTATTTCCAGATGCGTTTAGTTTTCTCAATTTGTTATCGGTTTTGCCTATAACGTGACCAATTCACAACAAGCGTAGTATAATATAAATATGAGTATACCGCGCATAATTCAATTTCTAACTAAAAATCTTGAAATAATACTAAGATTTTTTGAACAAAACTAAAATAAAATTGTTTATTAGCATAGTATCACAGCCTTTACAATGTCCACTATGTGCTGGATATAGGTTTCTTTCAAGGATTTTCATGACGATCCCTTCCGGTTCCTTACATGCATCTAGTGGCTTCCGTTGGCCAGATCGAGATATAGGATATTAATTGTTAGAGCTTTTAGCTTTAGCTTTATTGTTAGAGCTTTTAGCTTTATTAATTGTTAGAGCAACACGTAATCCTATTTAAAAATTTATACCGGCAAAACTGTAAAGATAAGATTAGAGAAAGACAATATAGTGTTAAAACACTCTTTTCTCTATTAATGAAGACAAAAAATGAAAAATTGAAGAGAAATATACAAAGAAAGAATATAATTAAACGCGTCGCCGCTCACGTACTAATTGTTAAGTAATTGCTTCGTAAATTTAAGAAAGTATTAGTTAAGATACGTATCTACTACAAATGTATATTATTTCAGTTTTCACATTGTTTTCTTTATGGGGAACAATCCTTAAGCGTGAAGAGAGCAAGTTCAGCAGGTCCATGATGGTCCATCATTGAGAGTAGAAGGGTCTAGACAAGAAAAAACACACACACATATATATATATATATATATATATATATATATATATATATATATATATATATATATATATATATATATATATATATATATATATATATATATATATATATATATATATATATATATATATATATATATATATATATATATATATATATATATATATATATATATATATATATATACACAAACATATTACTCACCATATACATAGAACAAAGTAAGTAAAATTAAAAACAAAAAATTACAATATAAGGCAACTACTTTCTCATTATTAAAATATGCTAAGAACGAAATTAAGTATACAGACTAGATTTTGTTGTTCTAAGCAAGTCAGGAGGAAAAGTGAAGACTCATTATGATAGAAAGTCATTCGAAATTATAACGAGGTTTCTTAATGCCAAATACTTACACTCCACAGTAGCGTGTTAAATTATTCTTTTTGAAGACCATTATAATTGGCTTCACGCTTTATCCCGCACATAACAGGGTAGGCAGAGGGAACCGCAGGAACCGTGGGGATCTAGTGTTAAGACACTCCGTTCCCCGCTTTCGTTTCGAGGCATTGCGTTTTGAGTGGCAGAACTCAACGCCGCGCTTACCTAGTTGCTAGAATGAAAAAACTAACGTCTAACTAACGTAAACGTTTAGAGTCAGAAGCCATGCCACTGCGCCAGAATAAAAATTATATCTTTAATTTCATCAAAATTTATTTTGCATTACTTTTTTTTATGGCTACACGCTTTATCCCGCATATTGCAGGGTAGGCAGAGGGAACTGCAGGGGCCATATAAATCTAGTGTTAAGACACTCCGTTGCTTAGTCCCTGCTTACTCTGTCCCCGCTTTCCGCCTTTTTTCGAGACATTGCGTGTTGAGTGGCGGAACTCAACACCGCAATTTGCCTCATTTACAGAACGAAAAAAACAGAAATAGAAAAATTCATCTTCTCCGAGTGGGAATCGAACCCACAAACCGTCGCGTTTACAGGCAGACGCTTACGCCTCTGCGCCACGACGGTCCTCAAGATTTTTTTTGTTAATTTCCGCTATTTTTATAAAAGATTTAAATAGATTAAAGAAATATATATACTAAACTAATTGACTGAAAGATGAAAAAATGCTTGCATGCATGTTTAACGTAATTTTATTTCCGTAATTTTAAACAAGACCCGCAAGGGCCAATTCATTAATGCCTTTATAATGCTTGCACTACTCATAGAAAACCTTTGTCATATAAAAACTACGTGTCGCTCTTTATCCGGACTCAAAACATTATATGGTAATAATGTTGGCGTAATTCAACGCCGCCCTTTGTCTTGCCAGTGTGTAAAAAAATCTACTCTAAATGAGAATCGAATTTATACCCTGTCAAATTACGTCACAATGACCTCAAATACTAACTAACTAACATACTAATTAGAATAATATAAAAATATACGTAAGCAAAAAATAAGTTTTCCTCTTTCCGCCTACTGCGCATTAAGTAGCATCATCTTAGTTAACATACTGTACAGTTGTGAAAAAAAAAATTAATATTAATGAAAAATTAAATATTAATGAATTAAATTTGAAGGCACGTTACATATGCAATGGTCTATATTATATTTATAATATATAATTAAAGTGTTTATTTGACTGAACGAGCTAATCTCAGGAACTAGACAGTAAAATTAAAAAAAAGCTTGTATAAGATTCTATTTATATATTATTTTTGTAGGTTATTTTGCATATCGTAAATCGAACCTCTGAACCACGTTCACTTAGAATGTGTAGGCAGCAGGTAAAAAAGAAAATAATAAAGAACTCGGTTATAAAATTTTTTTGCATTATAATTCGATTGGGCTATGAAATATAATTGTTTTATTTTATTTATTACCAAATGTTATGTAAATGTCAATAACGAAAGTAAAAACGTAATTTTTGAGCGTAAGTACTTTCTCTAATATTAAAGACACAGTGGAGGTCATCCGTTCAATATTTGTTTTAGACACGTTATTTTTTTTAAATAATACAATTTAAATGGATTTATCGCGTATATTAACATTTTGTGAAACCCGACGTTTTATACAATTTGCAGTAGTCCGTGGTCACGGGTAGACTGAGGTGGCATTCGTCTGTCATTTGATATAATTATTATATCAAACTACCGCCAACGGTTCATTGTAACAATATAAAAATATAATAACTCATAGTAAACTATTATACGCATACATAGCTTCTCGCTTTATCCCTAGTGGGGTGGTCAGAGAGGACGGAGCGTCAAACGCTGCGGTCCCTGCATACCTCTTTCGCCTCGTCCACTCTCATTAACCAAAAGAAAAGTTGAAAATGAATTCTTTAAGCCGTGATGTATTTAATTAACTTAATTAAAATATTTTTGCATTAAGCCTAATGAATATAGCTTCAAATTTAATTTTGGACGTAAATATTATAGTTAAAACGGTCGCTGCCTGCTGCACAGCGAGGAAATAAAAAAAAATATTTCTCTAAGTGAGACCATTTCATTTACAATTCAAAATCTAATAGGTAATCCAAAAAGGGATTTCGACAGTTTAAATTCAAAGTTTAAAATATTTTATTACATAAAGCGTATCCAAGAATATTTGTATGTGAAATTAAATGCTACTTGGAATTTTTACGAAAACCTATGATTTTTACATATTATTTGCTAAATTAGATTTAAAAGAAACATCTGATAAACTTCTCTCTGGCTTTTATCAGCAGAACCTTGTAACAATAGGCGAATAGTAGTGGTAGAGCGGTAGATTCCTAGACACCACTGACACTTCTAATAACGTTCTTAATGGAGATTATTTAGATTCATTTATTTTGAATTTATTATATATTCGTTTTAACAGTCTGACACAATGATATCGGCTCAAGACTTTTATAATTTTTTTTAGCGTCACGTTTTATCCCGCATATAGCAGGGTAGGCAGAAAGAGGCACAGGAACCATTGAAACCTAGGGATAAGACACTCTGCTCCGCGCTATTAAGTGGTAGAACTGGACGTTGCGCTTATCTAGTTACGAGAGCGAAAAAAATGGAGATGAAATAATCCATCCACACCGAGTGGGATTCAAACCCACAAACCGTCGCGTTAACAGGCATATACTGTGCCTCTTCGCCACGACAGTCCTCGATATAAGCCCACTAATAGCTTTCAAATCGTTATAAATATACATATATACAAAAATTTTGAATTATCAGGAAAATACAAGCGCACTTTTACATAAGGATCTAACCACAACGCGTCATACGTCTCATAAGATAGATAATGGCTCGAGCACGACTCTCTTATTACCAACTGAAGTGACAACATAATGTACCTACATACTTAGAAAGACAGTTTAATTTGCAAGGATTTTCTTAAAATATATGTATATACTTGTAAGTGTATATTTACTAAAACAATTAGATAAATTAAAAGGTAAATATAACATACATATATGTCTCATATAGCAAGGTAGTTTAAAGGAGCCTAGTGTTAAGAGACTGCAGGAACCGTAGCAACTTAATGTTAAGATATTCCGCTGCTTAGTCCCTGCTTTCTCCGTCCCTGATTTCCACCTTTTAAAGGCACTACGTGTTGAGTGGCCCAACTTAACACCGCGCTTTGCCTAGTTCCCGGAGCAAAGAAAATAGAAAAATCCATTTTCCCCGAGTGGGCATCGAACCCACAAACCGTCGTGTTTAAGGTAGACGCTATTTTCATTGGTAACGATTTAAGCTAGAGAGAGGATAAAAAATTATTAAAAAAATTACCACAGTTCAATACACATAAGTATTAACTGTAATCGCATTTTACGCAATAACTCCTTACAAATCGACTAAAAAAGATCTTATTATTAGATCTTATCTTATACAAAAGATCTTAGTAGAGCAAGCTATTTATGTATTTAAATCAACAAATAGGCTATTACGAAAAGGTTTAACTTAAGTTATAACAAAAACAGCTTTTTTTGCCGCTTTTAATCAACTAATTGTAAAAATATCAAGACAAAAGAGTACAAAAATTAAAAATAAAATAATATGAATTTAGTTTATCTACTCTTACTTATACACTTGCCTTAATTATAACTACGATGCAGTCAAAAATTTTATCATTGGTTGGATACTACGGAAAACGATATTAAATTTACTAGATTATTTCATCTCAAAATAAACAAACTATGTTATGTACCTTTTTATATATGTAAAAACTACAAATATATGTTTAATTTTTGTATTCAATTAACTAGTAATCAAGGTTACTTTTTATGTTAACTTTTTTACGTATCATTAGGAAACTTTAAAAAAGAGGGTAGTCTTAGATTATAAAGACTATAAAAGCGACGACATTATGTCAATCGGGGCTCCCCGCCCGGTGACGCTGTCAAGACCAATTAAGATCAACAGCATTCAAGCCCTTCAGAAAAAAAATCAATCGGGGCTGTTGTATACAGACAACGGTCTGTATTGGAAGGGAACTACTTTGAAAGATAGTTATTAAGTGATTTATGTCATTCAACGCAGTTATGCAGAATCTCTGTGAAAATTCGCTCTAACATATGGTCTAAGTATGTTTCGATGTTTTTCTTCAAAAAGGCTCTAATCATGTTTGTTTTTTGAAAATATCATCTAAATATTCTAGATTTATTTTTTTTAGCTTCACGCTTTATCCCGCACATGGTAGCGTAGGCAGAGGGAACTGCGGAAACCATATGAACCTAGTGTCAAGACACTCCGTTGCTTAGTTGCTTTCCGCCTTTTTGTGGCATTGTGTGTTGAGTGGCGCAACTCAACGCCGCGCTTTGCATATTCTAGATTATTATTTATAAACAGTACGACTGAATAAATTTAATTTTATATTGTTATATTTTAGTCACTGTTGACTAAAATATTATACCTATTATAGATTTCCACTTATAACAATACAGTCGTAAAGAATCATTTGATGTTTATGTGTCATTGTTTAAAAAGGTTTAAATTTCTTTATTTTTTAATATAATACCATACTCCTTCGAACGTTATCATAAATACAATTATTACTTGCCTGAAGTATTTATTATTTCAGTATCTATGATACTATAAGCATCATACATACTGAAATCTTGACTAAGCCGAGTAAGGTAGAAGAGTATTTCTACCTCTCGTAGCACTAATTGTTTATAATCTACAAGAACAACTACCTAAACATAAAATAATTCATTTAGCTCCTTCATCTTCTTCATATAGTGAGAGTAAGAAAATTTAGTGTTAAAACACTCTGTCACATGTTTCTTCAAGTCAAAAATCTAATTAT
Organism: Dione vanillae; assembly: GCA_037178615.1. Taxonomy (NCBI): domain Eukaryota; kingdom Metazoa; phylum Arthropoda; class Insecta; order Lepidoptera; family Nymphalidae; genus Dione; species Dione vanillae. The sequence continues at coordinate 400,510 of JAZFAU010000055.1, forward strand.
TTTTTCCTTAGAACCTTACTAAAATAAAAATTAAATAAAAAAAAAATATATTTATTGAAATATTGTATAAAAAAACATTATTTTGTAAATACTACTGTATGGATATCGGGCAGCGTCCTTATTCCATCTTTGGATAAAACTTTAACTTTGAAATTAGGTAGGTTCATAAAAAGCCGGTGTTGTATTTCATATATGCAGAGCTTTATTAAGTCGTAAGCTTGTTGTACCGACATAGCTGATTTTATGAAAAAAAAAAGAGGATGAAATCAATCAAAATAGTATGAAATCAACTGTTTAAACGATATTTTTCTAATATTATATATCAATATTAATAAATATTTTACTAAAATTTGCAGTCCGTGAAGAAATTTAACTTTGAATCTTATTATTTTTAATTTTAATAATAAATAAAACATTCCCCATACACGGTCAAGTACAATGTCAGGCAAGTGATGAATGGTTCATAGACAAAACGCGTAAATAACTATTTACTTGAATTGAACGACTATTTTACCAAAGTAAGATACATATAAAGAAAATATTGCTGGGAAATCGTCGTATTATAGAGATGCAAGCGAGTGTCTGTATACGCGACGGTTTGTGGGTTCAATTCCCACTCGGGGAGGATGAATTATTTCATTTTCATTTTTTTGCTCTGGCAACCAGAAAAGCGCCAGAGCACCGACAATCATCACGTAATGCCTCGAAAGCGGAGAACGGAGTGTTTTTACACTAGGTTCACCCTGCTATAAACAGAAAGCGTAAAGCGTGAAGCCAAAAAAATACTAAATAAAAATGTTTGTGTGTATTGACTGTTGTTACTATAAATATAACAAGTAAAATTCTTAAATACTTAAAAATTGTTTATCCTCAGTGTGGATTAACAAATTAGAAATCATAAAATTAAGTAAAAAAAGTGGGGACGGGGAAAAGCAGGGGCTAAGCAACGGAGTGTCTTAACACTAGGTTCCCACGGTCCCTGCGGTTCCCTCTGCCTACCCTGCTATGTGCGGGACAACGCGTGAAGCTAATAAAAAAAAATAATAATAAAAAGTTAAATTCTTACTCGATTTATAATATTTATCCATTATACTGAAACCGAGGAGTCCGCCAATACCGTGTGTCGCGTACGGCACTGCTATGCAAGCCGCTAAAAAATCCATTGTATAAAGACGACATCCAAACTTTTCGTCATATGTTGCGAATAACATGTTCAACATGGGAGAATTCTGCAGAAATGTTTTTAGTAACATATTTAAGACAAAATGAAAAATAAAAAAGTATAAAGCTGAAAATAAAAACGAAATGTTTACAATATTTTTTGCTTAAAATTATTTATATCAAATATCCTACTGTATATTACTATATATATAATAATAAGCTAAAAATAGTAATTTTATATATGTTGGTTTTAAATTTCCGTTCTTTTCCGTTGGTACTTGGGAAATTTTTACGTCAATTCGCGTAATTATTTTTTTACGGGAAGAGTTCTACATCATTAAGAAAAAAAAGAAAAAGAACCGAACACATACATGTATACATATATATTATTATATTTTTTCGTTTTCTAACTTCTTACCCCACTCCTTAACGTGTCAGTTAAATTATTCCTAGAGAAATGCACCACAGCAGCCGGGTCCAGATCATACTTATTTTTCATCTTATACAATTGTAGATTTTGTGCTATATATTGAGTAAACTGGGCCACGTCTCCAGCATCGCCGTTCACACCCAAAAGCACTTTGTCTGACAACTCAAAGATTTTGTCTACGTCTGAAAAAATATTATAAATTAGTTTAGATTTAATTCAAGCAGAAACACAAAAGCAAGCAAGAATAATACTGTTTTCGAAATCATATAGAAAAATTCCAAATATTTTAAAACATTATTTATTTAGCTTCACGCTTTATCCTGCACATAGCAGGGTAGGCAGAGGGAACCGTAAAAACTGTGGGCACCTACCCTCCGCTCTCCGCACCCCGCTTTCCGAGGTATTGCATATTAAGTGGCGGAATTCAACGCCGCGCTTTGCCTAGTTACCAGATCAAAGAAAATGGAAATGGAAAAAATCCATCTTCCCCTCACGAAAATCGAACCTACAAACCATCGCGTTTACAGATAGGCGCCACACCTCTGCACCATAACGGTCCACTTCTAATAAAACGGAACGAAGCGAGGCAAATTATCTTTTACAACGGAAAATCCCATCATACTCTAGTTCTAGAGCTAGAGATGTAGTGGCACTACAAATTATTCGTGAAGTACGGACTTTATTTTGTAGATATTAGTGGAAAAATATTTTTTTAAATATTTGTATTTTATAGTGATTTTCATACAAGGTTTATATTCTATAATAAGTATTCTATCTTATTAGCTGCTGTATTTTAAGAAACTCTTTAATAGTATTTATTTAACTTCTCATACTACAAATTTCAGCCATATATACCCAGAAGCTTCGGCTATGCAATCATTGCCACTTAGCAAAGAAAAAAATTACTATATATATATATATATATATATATATATATATATATATATATATATATATATATATATATATATATATATATATATATATATATATATATATATATATATATATATATATATATATATATATATATATATATATATATATATATATATAATATATATATATATATATATATATATATATATATATATATATATATATATATATATATATATATATATATATATATATATATATACATTTACACATGCAAGAAAGTCATTCACTTATCATTACGTGAAATAATTGCTTTCTAGATGTCGCATAATACCTTTAGAGATAAACTTTCATACATCAATAAACTGCTAAATTGTGTGGTGGAAATTAGTCTAATTAGAATTGTATAATACAACAATGGCTGCGAACTCAATTTTTATCTGGTTCGTGTCATTTTGGTCCATCTCTAATGACTTTTATTTAGATGAAGCGAACGATTTTATCTCTTCAAACGTTTTACACCGTTCTCTTGCAGAAGATTCACTTACTTAATTATATAAAACATATATATATATATATATATATATATATATATATATATATATATATATATATATATATATATATATATATATATATATATATATATATATATATATATATATATATATATATATATATACACATATATATATATGTGTGTGTATACATAGGTTACTATTCCAATCTTGGAGAGGTTCACAAGGATGCTAACGAAAAGACACTTAATTCTCTACGTTCCTCTCAATTTACAAGGCATTGAGTGTTGAGTGCATGACACATATTTGAGTGCCCAAGGTGAAAAATATAGAGTGACGTGATAAGCTACGTCCTTTGCAAAATAGCTAATATTATAGCTTCACGCTTTATCCCGTACATGCTATGTACTCCGTTCCCTGCTTTCCGACGTTTATGAGGCATTGCGTCTTAAGTGGCGGAACTCAACGCCGCGCTTTACCTAGTCGCCAGAGCTAATAAAATGGAAAAAAAAGCCATCTTCCCCGAGTGAAAATCGCCTTTACAGACAGACGCTACGGATAATGGCTAAAATATTTTATAAAAAATTACATTTGGATTACGTACAAATTATTCCATGGCCTAGCTTTATGTATACTTCGAACCAATAATAATAATAATTCGCAAACACCGCAATGAGGACGAGGCGGTACGACAAGGTCGTTATCTGACATTGATTTTATCACTAATTATAATACCTAGAACGTTATAACAGCAAGTAAATAGACTTTTTCTATAAATATAAGTGATTTTTGTATAAACCGTTCAGCTTATATTTAAATGTATGTGGAATAAATTTAAAGATACGAGCTTTTTTTAATATTAAATTTGTACTAAGTAGTGGTTATCCAGAATAAATGTTTCTACGTAACTTATCAACTGTACTTACTACACTACCAATAATATATGCTAATATACGTATAATAATGAAAAGTAATATATGAGAAATAATAATATATAACTGTATATTTTAATTTTAATCGTTTTCTGTACTCTAATATTCTATTTAAATATGTTGAAGGTTATATGAGAAAAACCTTGTTTAGAATAAACCAGCATATGACATATAGTATGGGTAGTACTTTCACCTATATGTGTCTATATATACACATTGTGGAAGGAGACATTGTGTGTTGGCGGAACTCAATGCCTTGCTTTGTCTTATTAGCAAAGCATACTAATAAACTAGTTAACTTCAAGCGGGTATCGAACCGTTAGCTGTCCGAGGCTGAACTCTCGTTTTCGCTTTTTTAAATGTAATATAAACAGTTTTAAATAAAATTATAGTTTTGAGTCATTTCTACATTAAAGCTACATATAGATAATACTTTACCATCTTTCAATATAACGACGCTCTGTGTTGTTAATTGGTCCGCAGCGACAATAACAAAGTCCTTACATTGCATTCCTAGGAGACATTGCAATAGTAAATTGCTATTTGCCATTTATATCCAAAAATATAGATATAAAAATATATATAAAATATAATTTTTACAAATTAAATGTCAAATAATGTACAGATTATATAAACAATTTATTTTGACAAATCAATTTATTGCTATTGAAAAAATTAAAATGAAACATACAGAAACTTTGTAATATTAATAATAAACCTTTTATTTCTTGCACAATTTTAAAAATAAAAATCAATTATTAAGTTCTTATACTTACTTAATTTCTCCTAACCTAAACCTTAGATTAAATTTAATTACAAAACAAATTATTTTGAATCTGTAGAGAAATTATATTTTGTCACATTATATATTTATTAAAGGTAATCCGACTAAGTGAAGCCTGTGCAATTGGTTAAGAACTTCAACTATATCATCTTCTTTTCTTCGTATTTCGCAGTAAAATATTTTAAGAACAAATCTTAGTTTCTAAAAAACGCTTAAAAAGAAAACATTGATGACATCAAAAATCGATTTCATCTTGGCCAAAGTCATAGTCAGCACGGTATTTATTGTATTTACTTTATTCTACGTACATTATAAATTGTTATACGTCACCGTGACGCATTGTAAACGTGTTTGAATGATATGACAATTGTTTTATAGGTTTTCATTCTCAACTAATAAGGCTATAACAGAAAATCCATGTTTTTCTCTATTTTACCTGTCAATGTATTTTTTTATACATAACATTACACTGTCCTGCAGGGATGTGTGATAAATCATAGACTGTATATACACGTATGTGTATACGTATCTCAACCTATATTTACTTTAGTAATAGAATAAAATTGAAGAATTTAAATGCTGAAATTTTCATAAATATGGGCTAGATTTGAAAATATCTTGTCATATTATTCCGATTATTTCGCAAAATCACTCAAAATAGGTAATTTCGAGTTGACAATGCAGGCAAAGTCGTACGTAAAAGTTTTATATACATAGTAATATATGTATATATATATATATATATATATATATATATATATATATATATATATATATATATATATATATATATATATATATATATATATATATATATATATATATATATATATATATATATATATATATATATATCTGATCAAAATAACTGATGACATCAGAGCTGGAATGGATAATCAACAGGTTACTGTGCTGACATTATTAGATTTTAGTAATGCTTTCAGCGCCGTAGACTTTGATGTTCTTCTTGCTGTTTTATGTTCTCTTAACATATCTCCTACAGTTATTGATTGGTTTCATTCTTACTTGTATGGCCGCCGGCAGCGTGTAAAAGTTCAGGATTCTTACTCTGAGTGGGTTCCTATAACTGCTGGCGTTCCTCAAGGTGGCGTGTTGTCTCCTCTCTTATTTTCAGTTTTTATAAATTCTATTACATCTTGCATTACTTCTTTCTACCACCTGTATGCAGACGATCTTCAAATTTACTTGCAATCTAAAATTATCGACTTACCTGACACCATAAAATCACTAAACGATAATTTATCAAATATTGCCAAATGGTCTAAATCTTTTGGATTACAACTTAACCCAAATAAAACACAAGTGCTAATAATTGGTAGTCCAAAGCTGTTATCACGTATTTCTTTAACTGATCTCCCGGCTGTAAACTTTAATGGCATTAACATTCCATTTAGCACAAAAGCTAGAAATTTAGGAATCACCATCGATCAACATCTGTCTTGGGAACCTCATATAAATGAACTGAGTAAAAAGATGTTTACGTCTGTCGGTTCTCTCCGACGGCTACGCAACTTTTTGCCCATTCCTACTAAAATTATGTTAGCACAATCACTCTTACTACCAATTCTCGATTACGCTGATGCATGTTACCTAGACTTAAAAGAGGAGCAACTTAATAAGCTTGAGCGTCTTCAAAATCTTTGCGTTCGATTCATATTTGGTCTTCGTAAATATGATCACGTTTCTGAATTTCGTAAAAAACTCAAGTGGCTCCCAATTCGGCTTCGCAGGGATACTCACATTCTTCATCTTCTTTATAACATCCTGTTCAATCCGTTATCTCCTCCTTACTTAAAAGAACGTTTTCAGTTTTTAAGTTCTACTCATTATCGGGATCTCCGTTCTGAAGAGAGCTTACTGCTGAAAATCCCTTCCCATTCCTCATCCTTCTATACGAACTCTTTTACTGTCCAAGCTATTCGACTGTGGAACTCTCTTCCGTTAGAAGCGAAACAGGCACAATCTTTTATATCCTTTAAGAAAAAAATAAAAGAGCATTTCATTGCATTATAATTTATTTTTTTTATTTATTTATTTATTTATTTATTTTTTTTTTTTTCCTCCTCATGTATATTTATGTATGTATATTATTTTTAATTATTTATTTATGTATAAATAAGATATTTATGTATTGTATTTATTTTATTTATTGTTTTTGTACACCCCTACCATCCTAATTCTTTCCTCTACCAAAGGTTGCCTGGAAGAGATCGCTGGCTTAGCGATAAGGCCGCCTCTTGTACATTAATGACTTTTGTAAATTTAATTTGTATGTGTCACATCGGTGTACAATAAAGGATATTCTATTCTATTCTATTCTATTCTATATATATATATATATATATATATATATATATATATATATATATATATATATATATATATATATATATATATATATATATATATATATATATATATATATATATATATATATATATATATATATATATATATATATATATATCTTTTCATGGGCCTAAGACTAATTAAAAGATAGCATTTTATAGACAAAATCCCTCTACGCCCGTACCAAAGCCTCGTTACATAACCACTATCTCACGACGCAGTGTTTACAGTCAACATTACTTGTTATCACCGCAAACATAATGTACCTAGTACCTTTTTGTAGACTTAACTATGTTTCAAAGTTAAAATATATATTATAATTTGGGTTTAATTTTTATAAATTATATATTATGATATATATTATTAAAAAAAACCGTCGTGGCACAAATGCACAGCATCTACCTGTAACCGCGATGGTTTGCTGGTTCAATTACCATTTGGGAATGGCAGAGGCAAGGGAACGCCAGGTACCGTGGGAACCAAGTGTTAAGACTCTCCGTTCCAAGCTTTCTAACTTTTCAAAGCTTTTCGTGAGTGCTAGAACTCAATGCCGCTCTTTATCTAGTTGCCAGAGCGAACAAAATGAAAATGAAAAATCCATCTTCCCCGAGTGGGAATCGAACCCAAAAATCATCGCGTTTACAGGCAGACGCTACGCCTCTGCGCAACGAACGGTGCTAAAAAAAGTTGATATAACATTTTGAGGCCGTGTTTTAAATAATAATGTTAAATTATTATTATTAATGAATAATTTCATAAAATGAAAATTATGAAAAGAAATCTAATTAATTGTAATGCAAATGAGTAAATCTTCATTTAAATTACTTGCGACAAGGTTAGATTAATTTTTATATTTGTTTCAAGACAACCTCGAACAAAATCATTTTGTTGGTGAGACATTTTGGTTTTTTGTAATCTACAAATGCCTTAAGCACTATTGTATTCAATCGAAAAGACATAAGTCGTTTGAACGTAGCTGAACGAAACTGTAACTCTTAAAAATCGTCTTGGGCAATGGGTAGTCGAAATTGAATCTAGTAATTTAAGCCATTTTATATAGCCCATAGGTCAATATTAAAAAAAATAGTTTGTATTCAGAATTTGATTGCAATGTGGACTATTCTGTTAAATTTTTAAAAGTTTGTGGGAGCCCCTATTCGCAATGGGGAGTCAAATGTGATGATGAGTTTTTTCTTCTTTTTTCACAAATTATGGCATTTTAAGCAGAGTCACGTTGAATGGAGAGCACAACAAGGAACTCTTTCACGTCTTACGTTTTATCCCGCACATAGCAGAGCGGGCATAGTGGAGAGAACCACAGGAACGGTAGGAGCCTTATATAAAGACACTCTTTTTCTTATTTTCCCTCTTTACTCTTTAACTTAATAATATTAATATAAAAGTCTTGACAACTGCACCATGAAATCCAATTCTGTGATCTCATTTAAGAATCTCTTTTACATATATTTTATATAATTATTCTAAAAATTCGTTACGTAAACGTGAATTAATGTTGGGCATTTTGATAAATTGCACAAATATCGCATTACGTTCAATTACGTGTATGTAATTGCATAAAAAAACTGGTATTATGAAAATTGTTGCCGGACTCTGATTAGCTGTCAACGGCTGCGTTATAAATAATCAACTAACCGACTTTAATTGTTGAAAAAAAAACGTATAAAGCGTCATATTGTAATGTTCTTAAATATGAAGAATGTGTATATATATAATTTGTTGAAGTTCTGCGTTTAATTGTAGTAATTATTATTTAACTTACTTGTATAGAGTTGATTTTGAAATTATGGGGTGGGCACGTTCTTCCCGTACGCCCAATTCTAACGAAAATTATTATCACCTTAATCGACAAATATCCGACATACTAAACAAGACAAGATAGTTTGTGATCATAGAATAGAAATGTAAAAGATCGCGTAAATCTAACGTTTATTTAAAATTTCTTGTACAAAACTCGTCCAATACTTGTCAGTAGTACGATTGCTATTTGCTATACACATTAGGTATTATAAAACATCGAACTGTGTAAATACATACATAATATGCCCATATATTACGATACGAGCCCTTCTACTTTCACTCACAAGTTCCTGAAGATTCTAGTTTGCATAACTAATGTGACTTGCTATGCTTATGTCACTGTGGAAGATATATATATATATATATATATATATATATATATATATATATATATATATATATATATATATATATATATATATATATATATATATATATATATATATATATATATATATATATATATATATATATATATATATATATATATATATATATATATATATATATATATATATATATATATATATATATATATATATATATATATATATATATATATATATATATATATATATATATATATATATATATATATATATATATATGATTAGTAAGAAATAAAAAAGAAAACCTATGTCACTGTAATTATTCGTCATTGTATTGTTGAATCGCAGCTACGGCTGACCTTCTATTATTTAACGTTAGTACATCTAAATAAAACTATTACTGTTGTGCACTAAGTAAATACTTGGTAAGGTCATTGTAGAATATTGTAATAGTGTGTCTAACTGAAAACCCAATCGCTGGAATATTTCATTTTCACTGAACATGAAACGCAACTAATATTTAGGCAGAGAGTAGCGAAAATAGTCTTGGTCCTAATTTCTCTGTGCCTACTTTTCTGTGAAGTTTACAATTTATTGTTGTTATTCATGGTAGATTTATATGTATATATATATATATATATATATATATATATATATATATATATATATATATATATATATATATATATATATATATATATATATATATATATATATATATATATATATATATATATATATATATATATATATATATATAGCCCTTCTACTTTCACTCGCAAGTTCCTGAAGATTCTAGTTTGCATAACTAATGTGACTTGCTATGCTTATGTCACTGTGGAAGAGATATATATATATATATATATATATATATATATATATATATATATATATATATATATATATATATATATATATATATATATATATATATATATATATATATATATATATATATATATATATATATATATATATATATATATATATATATATATATATATATATATATATGATTAGTAAGAAATAAAAAAGAAAACCTATGTCACTGTAATTATTCGTCATTGTATTGTTGAATCGCAGCTATGGCTGACCTTCTATTACTTAACGTTAGTACATCGAAATAGAACTATTACAGTTGTGAACTAAGTAAATACTTGGTAAGGTAATTGTATAATATTGTAATAGTGTGTCTAACTGAAAACCCAATTGCTGGAATATTTCATTTTCATTGAACATGAAACGCAACTAATATTTAGGCAGAGAGTAGCGAAAATAGTCTTGGTCCTAATTTCTCTGTGCCTACTTTTCTGTGAAGTTTACAATTTATAGTAGATATACAAGGTAGATTTATATGTATATATATATATATATATATATATATATATATATATATATATATATATATATATATATATATATATATATATATATATATATATATATATATATATATATATATATATATATATATATATATATATATATATATATATATATATATATATATATATATATATATATATATATATATATATATATATATATATATATATATATATATATATTTATATATATATATATATATATATTACGTCTTGGCCGCCAAGGCGACAATTATTGTGGTTTCCATTGGGGCAGATTTTCATATCGATTATTTACCACTTCCTAGAACCTAAGACGGTGCACGGCGTTGAGTTCTACTAACATCTTTGAAGTAAGGAAATCTTTAATACATTCATGAATGTATATATGTATATAAATATGAACAAACATAAATAGATCTTAGAATCTTAAATTTAACTCTTTTACTCGCATTAGTTGCGTAGACTTCAGTAAATAGCGTACGTTACTGTAGACTTCAGTAAATAGCTTAAAATTATTGAAAAAAAATTGAATAAAAATACAAACTTTTATAATAAGAAAATTTTATAATAATATCTACATCCCGATCTCTCCGTAGTCAGCTTATTTATCCACAAGAAACGCCAGATTTGAAAATTATTCTGTTATACATAATATGTATACATATTTCGTCTTAGTAACCCCAACTATTCACACGGTCGCCATCTTAATTTAGGACAAAACTATTGAACGTATGTTCTATATACAATTAAGTACAAAGCTTACAAAAGCTTATCGTTGTGCCAGTGCAGGGTGGGAAGGTCCCATGACCATTGCCCCTTCATTGCGAAAAAGCTTATCTCGTCTATTGTGAACAGAAGCGAGCTTTTTACAATAGACTATGTGGAAACTTAATCTGATCTACAAATTGGTGCAGTAAATTAGAGGTTAATTTTAAGTATTTGTAAGGCTATTCTAGTACACACACATGTATATATATATATGTATATGTATATATATATATATATATATATATATATATATATATATATATATATATATATATATATATATATATATATATATATATATATATATATATATATATAAGGTGTATCACATACTCAGTTATTAGTTATGGTTTCTGTGGTCATCATATATATTAAATCAATGGCTTGACAAAAGAGTATTTAACTAAAATATAAGTAAAGTAATTACTTGAATGTATTTTTTTTTATCTGATGCCTAATTGAAGATGGATGATTGATCAGTCGAATGTTTCTATTCCTTTACAACGTTTTTTCATTATAATGCTGACGCGTTTCCTCTATGACACGGAACATCCTCCAATTTGAAGATAATCTGTTTTAGCGAAACAAAAAAACTGGCTCTACATTTTATCAAAATAGACTAAAATACGAAAATATTTATTTATTTTAAGGAGTGGAGTTTCTAATGTTAGGTATTTAAACGATTGTCTTTGCCTAATCTGCTATATGCGATAAAAACAAACGAAAAAATATCACTTTTAAAAAATAAAAGAGCAGGAGCGGTAATTTAACTGTAAAGAAAGTAGAAGTAAAGCATATCGATTAGATTGTAGTTATTTATTATTTTAAGTGACGCGGCGTTGAGTTCTGCAACTTCTGCAACACTTCTCTAAAAAACATATCCATGAAATACTATCGAAGGCCGGCAACGCTCTTGTAACACCTCTGCTGTTACACAGGGCCGTGAGCGTCGTTGATCACTTACCATTAGGTAAACCGACCGCTCGTTTGCCTTGTCCTTCCCATTAAAAAAAACCGTCGGTCAAAGGACCGTCGTGGCGCAGAGGCGTAAGTCTGTAAACGCGACGGTTTGAGGGTTCGATTCCCATACGGAGTAGATGGAAATTTCTATTTCCGTTTTCTTCGCTCTGGAAATGAGACAAATCGCGACGTTGAGTTCCGCCATTCAACACGCAATGCCTCAAAAAAGGCGGAAAGCGGGGACGGAGAAAGCAGACAAGCAACGGAGTGTCTTAACACTAGGTTCCACGGTTCCTGCGGTTCTCTCTGCCTACGCTGCCATGTGCGGGATAAAGCGTGAAGCTGTAAAAAAAATCTATCGATCACATTCCAATTCTATATAAAAACTCAAATATCAAATATAAAGCTACTAGAAGCAGTTCTTAAGAACATGTTACATGTATGTATGTATGTATGTATGTAAATATGTATGTAACATTACATATTATGCTTAATGTTTTAGTATCATTTGTTCGAGTCAATTCACGCGGAAAGCAACAATTTGAATATCCATTGAACAAGTGATTTTAGTGATAAAATAATGAAACAAATGTAGTGACAGTGTAGTGATACAGTAGTGATACAGTGATAAAATGCCTGACACACTCTCCCTGTCGGCTGGCGTGAGCTTGGGACTGATCGCCGGTATAGTTTCTGGAGTGTGCTACCTTTTTGCCAATGGACTGCCGAGACCAAGGTAATGTTTTTTTTTATTTGGATTTCTTTTATATTATAGGCTGGCAAACGAGCAGAGGGGACGTCTATTGTCAAGTGGACATGGTCCATTACATTCACAACCTGAGAAGATGTGCATGCGTTGCCAATTAAATCCCCTAATGAACCCCCCTTAATGGGCTTCCGAAACTCTCATTCACCTGCGGAAACACAGCAGTTTTAATATGCTGCTGTTTCACGACGGTATTCAGTGAGAGCGTGGTAATGACCCGGCCCTTTAGAGCTGCTGGTGTTGGTGCAGCTTGGCTCTACCACTTTATACTTTACGGATTAAATTAAATTATTTTAAATTATTTTCAGAAAAAACTCATGGAATCTCTAAGTATTCTTGGTACTCTGACAGCAAAGCTAAACGTTTTTATTAACCAATGTCGATATTCGTATATGCTTAATGCAAGTTATATATTGTGAGTCTGTTTTCTACTTTGAAATCTAAAAATTTGAGCGAAAACCTATACTTTATCTAACATATTTATATATCATATATAGATCACTGTTTTTAAATAATGCCATATATATTTAAACATAAGAATACCCTTTAAACATCTAAGGTCTCATATATAAACGTGCGAAAGACAACTTGAACCACTATCAAACATATTGTAAGATGTAATCAACGTTCTCTCTAATGGATGAGCCTACCATATTAGAAGCCACCTATATAAAATATTCATGTATCGACTCTTATTGTTACTTCCATATGTTAAAAATAGAGAACTCCATATTTCTTACTCCAATTTCTTAAGAATGTAATGTAAAAACAAACATACGAAATTGAAACGCAACAGGTCGTATTTAAATCGTATACTGCAAATGAGTTCATGTTTCTCTATATGTGTATCATATGGTGACTTTCGCGCAGGTGTAATTTGAAACGTTGTTCTCGGAGTTGCTGAGATTTGTTAATGCATGACTAAGATTTGCTACTGATTTCGCTAAGAAAAGTGTCAAGTGCTGGCTATGTTAAAAATAACATAGAAACAAATTAATTTATAAAGCAATAAAGTATATATATAATTTTGGCATATATAAGTCATATATTTTCATATACATATATATATATATATATATATATATATATATATATATATATATATATATATATATATATATATATATATATATATATATATATATATATATATATATATATATATATATATATATATATATATATATATATATATATATATATATATATATATATATATATATATATTTAATATGTATATAATGACTTGAACCATGACATACATAGCATAGCTTAACTGGTCACAGGTAGTTTAACCGTTTTTATCACTTAAATCATCAAGTAACTACTTTAAGTACTTTAACAGCTAGTTAAAGTTGAGTACTTTAACTAGCTGTTAAAGTACTCAACATAAAAATATACAAAAACTATCTAACTTAATATCTAACTTAATCTAGTCAAAAAAATTCCAATGCCAATGTATTTGTTTTACTTTCATAATATTAATGTTTCTATTAATGCTATAACGAATTTACTAAGAAAATAAATAACAAAGAAACTTCTTCATAATTTGGTAATAAGTATCTACCGTTGTGGCGCAGACGCGCAACGTCTTCCTGTAACGCGACGGTTTCTGGGTTCGATCCCCAGTCGGAGAAGATGGATTTTTCTATTTCCATTTTCTTCGCTCTGGCAAACTAGGCAAAGCGCGGCGTTGAGTTCCGCCACTCAACACGCAATGCCTCGAAAAAGGTGGAAAGCGGGGACGGAGAAAGCTGCGGAGAAAGGGACTAAGCAACGGAGTGTAACACTAGGTTCCCACGGTCCCTGCAGTTCCCTCTGCCTACCCTGCCATGTGCGGGATAAAGAGTGAAGCTAAAAAAAACAAAAAAGAAAAAAAAATATCAAGAAGTATCAATTTACTTATAGAATGTACTACGAATGCGGAAAAAGTAGAAAAAAAAATGTTTTTGGTTGAGTAGAAAATAGAAAGTGCTGGTTACTGTAGTTGCCTTTGTTACATTACTCTATGGCTTTGAATCCCCATAATGAAACAGATATGAAACATATAGATTTAAATACGACCTGTTGCGTTTCAATTTCGTATGTTTGTTTTTACATTACATTCTTAAGAAATTAGAGTAAGAATTATGGAGTTCTCTATTTTTAACAATATTGTTATGAAAGTAACAATAAGAGTCGATACATGAATATTTTATATAGACAGGTAACTGTTAATATGGTAGGTTCCCCCATTAGAGAGAACGATGATTACATCTTACAATATGTTTGATTCCATTTGAGTGGTTCAAGTTGTCTTTCGTACGTATATATATGAGACCTTAGATGTTTAAAGGGTATTCTTACGTTTAAATATATATGGCATTATTTAAAAACAGAGATCTATATATGATATATAAATATGTTAGATAAAGTATAGGTTTTCGCTCAAATTTTTAGATTTCAAATTTTTTGAGTAGAAAATAGAAAGTGCTGGTTACTGTAGTTGCCTTTGTTACATTACTCTATGGCTTTGAATCCCCATAATGAAACCACGAATTGCAAAGGAGATATTCCTTTTTTATGACTGTCGATTACGACACGATTCGAGCACAATATGGTTCAGAATATTATATCAACAAATAACGACTTTCATATAATTTTGCTTTTTAAAATTACCGGCAATAAGCGCAGGAGTCATAGCGAAGTATTGTTAAGTCAATATATATATATATATATATATATATATATATATATATATATATATATATATATATATATATATATATATATATATATATATATATATATATATATATATATATATATATATATATATATATATATATAGAGCTATCTAACTTAGTATCTTTAAAATAATACATAAGTATTAGGTGAATTAAAAAATTACATTGACGAAATAAACTATGACTGAAGTTGCCATGATTTGGACTAACTTCCACAATTTTTTATACTATCAAAAATAATAGGACGAAATTTGTTTATGTATCTAAAATATATAATTTATATGGTAGTTAGGCTACAAGGTGCCTTTAATATAGATATTAAACTTGAAACTCTTGGGACTCTCTTCTCTCTCCACAACGCACTCAACTCGCATTGTTTTGCAAGTGAAAGGAAAACGTAGGGACCTGTCACCAAATTAAGTCTCTCTACTATATGAGAGGTACTTGTAACAAAATAAAAATATAATATACATATATGTTTTCTTTTTTTTTGTTTAGTCCGCCCTCTATTGGTAAGATTCGTAATTAACAGGTTCTATGACTTTCCTATAGATGGCGCTACGGAACGTTTATTTTTGTAGGATGTTTGCACAATGTATTTAATTAATCTTAATAAGTTGAATATTATTTTTATTTTTATATAACATTGGGCCAAACTACTCCGTTATCTATTATTTTTTTACTATAGCTAAACGTTCCTTAGTAGAGTAGCCAGAGAGAATGGAGAGCCAAATACTTCTTCATTACGGTGGGGGTGTCTTCATATTGTATACATATGATCTTCCACCAGTTTCTGGGACACTGTGTTCTTTATGTCTACTCGAGATCTCTTAATATTTTTCCTCCCATTATTACCAAAAGCATATTTTATAAAAAGTCTACCACACCAAGATCATACAATAAATAATCATAAGATAGATAAGGTCATATATTAAAACCAGAACATTAAATATTACTCAACAGCTTAATAATTGGTTTTAAAAATATATATATTTTTTAAAACACTTGACAGCTAATTGTTTAGTTATATATAAAACAGTATATATAAGCATATAAGGTGATATGTATATAGAGATTTAACGTGTACAATCTAAAATCTGTAATATGAACGCGCAAGCATTGACAATTTGTCTTCAATCTGCAATATATAGAGACTTACTATAAGCGATAAATCTCTAATTTAAACTCAAAGGAAGTAAAATCACGTGAAGAACAAAAAAATAACAAAAAGCGGAGAACCGAAGACTATGGTGTAAATCAACTTTAAAAAAAATCTGAAATATTATTTTTATAGGATTTATATATTTCATTAAATTTAGTAAACTTATTAATAGGATATTTTAGAACTATACAAGCAAAGTCGCAAGCTGAATGCTAGTTACGTAAAATATTTGGCTCTATCCATAAATACCGAAATTAAACGTATCACATTTTATTGAACAATTTTTTACATCATCGTTATTCATAGTTACATTCCGCGCTACCGTTACATAATAAAATTGGGCGATGGAGCGAAAAGTTTATAAAATTCTATTTTGCTTGTTATTTTGTAGAGTGCAATATATAAAAATATTTTATATATATTTATTTCCTTACTTTCCATTATTTTTTTTTAGGTTCACGCTTTATCCCGCACATGGCAGGGTAGGCAGAGGGAACTGCAGGGACCGTGGGAACCTAGTGTTAAGACACTCCGTTCCTTACTTCTTTAAACTTACTCTTACCATAACGAGAAATTTACTAAAACCTTCGAAACAGGAGTCGAACTAACAACCGTCACGCTTACAATCAAACTGCACCACATTCGCCTAAAATTATATTTGAGAATATTGTTAAATGATAAAATTCAATAATAGTATATGAAAATGATATCTTTTTAATAAAGCTTTAGTCGCTTACAAAAATGATAATAAGCATGCATGGATATTTTTAGCTTTTTTTTTGTTTCACTCTTTATCCTGTATATAGCAGAGTAGGCAAAGGGAACCGCAGAAACCATAGGAACCTAGTGTTAAGACACTCCGTTTTCC
This sequence comes from Dione vanillae, assembly GCA_037178615.1. NCBI lineage: Eukaryota > Metazoa > Arthropoda > Insecta > Lepidoptera > Nymphalidae > Dione > Dione vanillae. Next base: position 418,348 of record JAZFAU010000055.1, read on the forward strand.
ACCCTTTTCGAGGCATTTTTGCTTTTATTAACTTTTAACAATTTAAAGCTTTTATTTCGTTGAAACTTAACACAAGTTGGTCTTTTCACAAGTGCAAGGCAATGAATATAATTTCTTTTAATAATCAAAAACCCAATTTACAACTATGAGCACTTACAGATGCGGTGTCGCTGCATGAATTATTAAATAATAATAACACTACAAATAAGCACGTGACGCCATTTCCCTATTCTAGACAAAGTGAATCTTTGTTATATACCTTAACCAAATATACATTACAATTAGAGCCTCACGCTTTTATCCCACATACAGTAGGGTAGTTGCGTGTTGAGTGACGGAATTAAACGTCGTAATTGTCCCTATATGTAGGCCATATATATTGTCAAACTATTTCTTTTTTTTTTAATATTCGTTATTACCACACATGAGTGCCATTACTAACGTACTGTATGAGTTTGTATTGACCATTCGTTTTATGGTGCAATGAGTTTTGTAAGCCAATTTATGGGAAATAACACGATATGGTTATGGGTTCCGCATTATAATTACTCTTTCTGATATTATACTATCAATTTTGTGTTTACAATTTAAAATAAGTACTTTTTTTTATTTTGAGTGTGACAATAAGCGAGTTCAAACGTTTTTTAAGCAAATCCAATTGGCTAACGTGTAGAATTTGTTTAATCAATTATCAATTGAACTGTTCAAGTTCCAACATCGGCCATATTTTTCACCAAACCACCTTTTCGAGATCTTTAAAAATGTAACAAAAGTAAAATTTTAGGTCAAACACTCGCCGCTCTATGTGTGCGCAATTAAAACGCTTCCACAAAAAATCTTCTTCGAGTCCACTATTCTAAGATTATTCCCATTCGATCTTATTTAATATTTATTACAATTAAAAACACTAATATACCAAAATGTCAAAATACTATTTAATTATGTAAAACTATATATAATAATAGAATTAATTAAGTCTATCTGATCACAATCATGGGACCCCGATAAGGGGACATTTCGAATTGAACGCACGAGCCATATCGCCGGCTTCAGTCAGTTCGCGCCAATACACAACACTGGCGAGTTTGATGCGTTCGATATTTTGAATTTATTATTGATTTTCTTTATTTTAAATTAATAAATTTTATCTGTGGTCTGTGTGTGTTTTGTTTTTTTTTATTGTGCTAACGGATTTGGCTGTATATTGGTATGTATTACGTTATTTTTGAAGTCAGATTTAGACTAAAATCATAAAAAATAAAAAAAAAACTTAAAATGTTTATTAATATCACAAATTTTTTAAGTTTTGTTCTTGTGAACGTCTTATTTTCTTTTTTATACTCATAATTATTAATATTAATATTAAATTTGCAAAAATTAAGAAACTAAAGGAGTATTTCATAACTAAATGACTCTATGATCAGTTAACGAATAAAGTTATTTATTTATTTTTATTTATTTAAGTATTATTCAAGGCAAAGCGCGGTGTTGAGTTCCGCCACTCAACGCGATATGCCTCAAAAAAATGCGGAAAGCGGGGACGGAGAAAGCAGGGACTAAGCAACGGAGTGTCTTAACACTAGGTTCATATGGTTCCTGCAGTTCCCTCTGCCTACCCTGCCACGTGCGGGATAAAGCGTGAAGCTAAAAAAAAGTGTTATTCTATATCGTGATATGATTTTTTTTGTAAAATATAAAATTTGACGGAAAGGAATTAGAACCCGCGTCTCTTGGAATCTGTTCTACAATACACACGTTCAGTCATATATTATGTCCTCTCCCCACCCTCCTTTTGTTAACTATAAAATATTATAAAAAAATCAGAATTTCATAAATTTTGAAAATTAATTAATAAATTAATTAATTCACTATGTCACTTAATTTCCGCTCAATTTTCTAGACCTTAGTTGTTTTTGACAGAAGTCGACCAAAAAGAAATAAAAATTAAAATATACATAATTACTGAATTTTTCACTATCCTAGCGAATACAGTTTGTGCCACTGTGAAGATTTCTTGTTGGGACGAAGAAAGGAGGAACTAAGCAACAGAGTGTCCTAAAACTAGGTTCATAAGGTTCCTGCAGTTCCCTCTGCCTACCCTGCAATATGCGGGATAAAGCGTGAAGCTATAAAAAAAAAGATTTCTTTATAAACATTCATATGACGAAAGATATGTGATTCATATAATATATTGCTTAAAAAATTTCATCTATTTAGATTAGATTCATGCATTACAATTTAAAATGTACCAAACACGCCACATGCTACTTTCATCAAATCACAGTACATTTGATGAATAGAAGTGGGATGAGCGTACAAAGTTGTTTTTATTTAATATTATATATATTTTTTATTATTTTAGATATTTATTTAACAAATCTTTTACTGAACTATATAAAAATAAAAGTGATGTTCATAAAAAGATCTACTTTACCACATAAGTTTCTTAAAAAATGTAGTGACTCCTAACTACTAAGATACCGGAAGTTGTTATTTTTCCTTCTTGTACTTCATTTTTTTATAGCTTCACACATATGCTTTTATCCCCGCTTTCCGCCTTACTCGAGCAATTGCGTGTTGAGTGGCGGAACTCAACGCCGCGCTTTGCCTAGTTTCCAGAGCGAAGAAAATGCAAATAGAAAAATCCATCTTCTTCGAGTGAAAATCGAACCCTCAAACTGTCGCGTTTATAGGCAGATACTTACGCCTCTGCGCCACGACGGTCCCTGTACTTCATCTTTATATACTCTTTATATACTACAAACGAAGTGACCAGATGTATATTTAGAGTTCATTTAGAGTTCATTCGTTCAATAGAGAAAACTCTGTAATTATTTTATTTTAATTTGTTATTATAATATTATTTTTTATTTAGTTTGGAACGTAATTACTATTAACTAATGGGCTCTTCAACCTACATATAGATCGTAAATGCGATTGGTATTTCTCTAAATTCATCACCATACAACACGATATAGTGTTGCTAAGAATGACTTTTTTTTAAAGTGGGAATCGAACCCACAAACCGTTGCGTTTACAGGCAAACGCCTGCGCCTGCGCCTCTGCATTCCGACGGCCCTCGTGAAAAAACTAAAATAAATATCTTTATATTTTTAAAATGATAATGATGACTTAAACACATACACGCAGACTGCAATTTTAACCTCAACAATATAGAATATTCGCTGATTTGAGACTAAATAGTGTTGTACTAAATTTCATAATTATTTTTTTTTCTTTATCCCGCACATGGCAGGGTAGGCAGAGGGAACTGCAACCTAGTGTTAAGACACTCCGTTGCTCTCTCCGTTCCCGCTTTCCGCCGCCGAGGCATTGCGTGTTGATTGGCGGAATTCAACGCCGCGCTTTGCCTAGTTTACCAGAGCGAAGAAAATGGAAATAAAAAAATTTATCCTCACCGACTGGGGATCGAATCCAGAAACCGTCGCGTTACAGGCAGACGTTGCGCCTCTGCGCCACGACGGGCCTCTTAATAATTTATAATTATTTTCATTTATAATTAAATATAATATAACATATAGAGAACTATATTGATTGCTGTTAGTACTAGTTCGTGTTCGTGGAGCCGATGCCACGAATTTCGGCGGATCGTCTCGGTCCGCCGCGCCGACCATACAGTTGTGAATTGTAATACTCTCTTTGCCGGTCGGTTGTAACAAAACAATGTGCTTTACTGACATTTTGTATATGTATAACATATTATATGTTAAATTAAGTTGAAATATAATTATATGTATAAGCAAGAGCTGATTATAGATAAGCAATCCAAATTTTAAAGAAAATGTTAATACTAGGTATATGAATATTGCTATAGGTTATAGGTTCGATTCCCAATCGAGGAAATTTATCTAATTTCTCATGAATTTTAATTCTGTCGATAATATTTATAAAATAATATACAGAGTATTTTGAAACTGACATTTAGTTTAAGCAAACTGTCTGTTAAATATTAAAAAATCAAAAGTTTAAAATGTTAAAAGTTAGCTTTATCCCGCACATAGCAGGAAAGTCAAAGAAATCGTGGGAATCTGGTGTTAAAGCACTCCGTTCCTTGCTCTCCACCTTTTCCGAGGCATTGCGTGATGCGGGGTGCTAGCCAAAGCAAAGCGCGTCGTTGAGTTCAACACACAGTTTACACTCAACACGCAATGCCTCGAAAGAGGTGGAAAGCAGGGACTGAGAAAGTGGGGACTAAGTAAAGGAGTGTCTTAACACTAGGTTCTTACGGTTTCTGCTGTTCTCTCTCCCTACCCTGCCATGTGCGGAATAAAGCGTGAAGACATAAAAAAAAGAAGTAGCCATTATTACCATCGGTCGATGTCACCATGCGACCGCGCACCGTACACAATTGCAACGGGATTGAGTAATGATGGAAAAAAAGAAAAAAGTTACATTTTGTAAGCACCTAGATCTTGCGACGGAACTAAACGGTCGACTTTTACTTCAGGTTCAAGTAATACACAATGTAATCAGAAACGTTATGTCACTAGTGAGGACAAAAAAACCCTTGTCTTATTTTGCAGAAATGGCAACATTATGCTATCTAATTTTGTCATTTTGTTTTAATTTATCTTACAATATTTAGTTTACTAACGATATATGCACTTATATGACGGACAGCTTTGTTTTAAATAAAACAATTTCCAGTCTGATTAATTGTAAATAATTTGTTAATCTTGATTACCTCAAAATCATAATCTTAGCCTTCAAATTAGCAACAACAATTTAAACATTATTTTTTTTTATAATATATAAATAATTTAATAATAATGAATTACTATCACAGATATCACAACCATTTCAATCATTAAAAACCAAACTTCTCTATACGAGTAACAGGAAGATTAGAAGACAATAAGGATAAGGAGTGGAGATGGAAAGAAACTATCTTCATCACGTACGTTTCTCACAAAAAATAATTCTATTTTCTTCAATATAATAGTTTAGAACTGATTATAATTGCACATCGTCATTCCGGTTCCGGTCACGTGTGAGACGTCCTGTGAGGTGTTGCCGTGCGTCCATGGGTATGCTGCTCACGTTGCTGCAATGTAGCCGTGACTTAGTCTATTATAGATTTCTAACATTAGAGGCGTAATATCTGTCTGTAAACGCGATGGATCGTTTGTTCGATTTCCGCTCGGGAACGATGGCTTATCTTGTTGTTCTAATTATCTCCACTTTGGCTGCTAAGCACACACGGTGTTGATTTCCACCACTCAACGCGTAGTCGCAAAAAGGTGAAAAGTGGGAGAAAAAGTGTCTTAAAATTTGATTCCCACGGTTCCTGCATGCTCTGACAGCTCTGCCTACCCTGCAACAGGTGAGATGAAGCGTGACGCTATAAAAAATCCATGGAGCAGTAATACTAGCGCCTGACCGTTATAGTTATAGGGGTTCGAATTCTTCTCGTATGTATTATTTTCGTTACTTCATATTGGTAAGAAGAAATCGTTGCGTTGACTTATTACAATCTACATTTAATGAAAAAAGCTTCAGCTTTCAAAGCTTGTTCTTGCCTATCCTGCCATATTTGAGGATTAGTTTTACTTACATAAGTATAACAATAATGATTTTGGCATTCTGTGTGGCATTAAATTTGGCTGTTATACTTCAAAAATATTAACTTCAAATTGGTTCTATTATATCAATGATTTAATATATTTTATTTCTTGCTATGAAATTACTATGACCACAGATCACCACCGATCGCAGCCAGGTACATTCATAACGGCGTTAACTTATACATTTCCGGTTACTATTCAATTTTCCCATGAGACATTTACACGTAATAAATACCGAATAACGTCAATACGATCAGACAGTCCAAGATTTTGTGTGTGTGTACGTTACTTATTGCACCATTTTATAATTAAATTACTATATATTTTCAGATATAATAAAATTCATATTTCAATAGATTTTTACTAAATTCTTAAAAAATATCGGTAAGTATGTTACTGTTAGAATCTGTTTAATAGTACGACATATAAAACTTTATCGTATCCTTAAAATATCCCTGTACATAAATTGAAGGCTATATTCTTCAGATGCATATTTGCTATTTTATTATATCAGGCGCTAAATGTACATTCATTAACGTTCGCCTTATAACACGATAAACCAGTGTAATATAAATAATTTAGATGCATAATTTAACGAATTCTATTATTTTACTTTATAGTATTTTATTATTATTATTTTATTATTTGTTGCCTGCTATAGAAATACATTTTTGAGTTAAAGAGTGCGCATTTTTGAAACAATAATAAAAAATAATCAGCTCTTCAAAAAATGATAATACAGGCAATTAATTATTTTTTTTATTTCAAATGTATAAAAAATTCACTCACTCCCTAAATAAGCTCTGATTTTTAAATTGTAATAGGATGAAAACTAAAGATACTAATGATTATTGTCATATTAGATATACTAACCGGCTTTGCAACGAATTTGAAGCACGTGAGCGTCTATTAGAAGTGTTGTATATATTTCTAAGATACTAATGATTAATATATTTATCAATATTTAAGTAATTAAACCAGTATTAGGATTCCGAACCTAAAAGACAAAAACGAAGTCCTATTACAAATCTCCTCTGACAGCATATCCAGCTGTCTGTCTGTCATCAGGCTGTTTCTCATAAACTGTAATAGCTAGAAAGCTGTAATTTTCATAATTCATGAATTTGCTTTGTGGCTATATCAACAAATACTAAAAATAATAAATTATTATGGTGGGGTCATCTTATACAATAAAGGTGTTTTTAAACGCTGTATTTACCTCAGTAGTGTAGGTAAACGCTCGTGTAATGTGGGTAAATCATGTGGGTAAATCACTTTTTTAAATTTACCCACAAAACACGAGCGCAGGTATTAATTACTTAGTTTGATTTATAATTAGAGGCACATCGATAAGTCGGCCAACGATTGATGATTACTAATATTTTTTTTAAATAAATTTTAAAATAGAAATCCAATATTTAAAATGTAAACACATGCGTATAAACAGTCATTCGTCACAAGCACATTGCTAAAAAGTTACAACTTATACGACTCTATCGAAGGAGTTAGACTCGATCATTCTCGTCATCCCTCATGGCATTTTTCAATGATTCTAAAATGAATTGAAAAGTAATGACGAGACGTACTATATAAAAATCATTGGTTATATGAATCCATGAATGCGCCAGTAAAATACTTCGCACTTGTCGTTCAATTTACTGTTCAAAATTATTTTTCAGCAGTATACGTTAAAGTTAACCCGTGTATATATAAGCGGTGTCTAATATTGTAATTATTAATGTAATTTTATAAGCATCATTATTGAAAAACAATAGCGATCTCTACTTGCGCCGCACACAATCTTCTTATATACGATTCTCTTAAAAAGGGATTATTTTTGCTTTACGTATTAATATATAAATGTATGCAAAATTTGTAGACAACTGTACAAAACTGAAAAGCTTAGGTGAAATACTAAATTTTCTAATAGATCGGTATATATATTACAGGATCTTTAATCTTTCTATGCACTTCATATATTACGATCAATAGCTTTTTACTCCTGAGGTTGTCTGTAAGAGATCACTATTAGTGATAAGACCGCCTTTGCATGCTATGGTTTTCTCTTATCTCTTGTTCATGTTCTTATTATTTGTCAATTTTTTGTGTGCAATAAAGATTTTTATCTATCTATCTATATTGCAGGAAGTAAATGTGACACATTTCCTACCCAGACGACCCTATTTTAATGTAATTTTTCAATATAAGGTAGACAAGATCAATCATTTCACTCAATAAGCAATATCAATATTGTTTTTCTTTACAACCGATCAGTCGGCTAGTTGCCTAGTGCCTAGTACTCTTTATTATTTTTTTCTGCCTCACGCTTTATCCCCTTCATATCAGGGTAGGCAGAGAGAACCACAGGCACCTTGGAAACATAGTGCTAAGACACTCCATTCTCTCTCCCTATTTTTTATCATTTATTATTTACGATTTCCACGCTTTAACAGAGAAAATAATTGTTTTGAAGACAAAAAAGACACAAAATATTATTATAAAAATATACTTTTATTTCTTCTTGGTACCCATTTTCGTTTTAGACATAGATATAGCATTTTTGACCAACGGCGACGCAGTGCCGATGGACGACGTCGTTATGGGACTGACTTCTCCGGTAGTGATGTATCTTTTCACTTTATTCTTCAAATCTAAGTACATTTCGTTTTGGTGGTTGAGTTGGGGCAAAACGGAAATCCTTTTATCAATTTCCTGAAAAAAAAGTATAGAAGATATAGTATAGAAGATATTGCAACATGCAGGGTATTTAGTAGCTTTTAACACATTGTTGTGTAGTATATATATATATATATATATATATATATATATATATATATATATATATATATATATATATATATATATATATATATATATATATATATATATATATATATATATATATATATATATATATATATATATATATATATATATATATATATATATATATATATATATATATATATATATATATATATATATATATATATATATATATATATATATATATATATATATATATATATATATATATATATATATATATATATATATATATATATATATATACATATATAATACTAAATACCCTGCATGTTGCAATATCTTCTATACTATATCTTCTATACTTTTTTTCTCCTTCTATATATATATGAGCGATGGCACTGACACTGTGTCATAGCTGTCATCATCTTTGTCTTGCTGTAAGCGGGACACAATGTGGTTTTTTTATAGCTTCACGCTTTATACCGCATATATGAGGGTAAGTGGAGGGAACCGCAGGAACCGTGGGAAACTAGTGTTAAGACACTACGTACCGCGCTTTTCCCCTTTTCGAGGCACAGCGTGTTGAGTGGCGGAACTCAATGCCTCCCTCTTGTTACTTGCATAATTTAACGAATTAGTTATTTTCTCCGAGTGGGACTCGAACCCACAAGTCGCTGCGCTTACAGGCAGACGTTTCACCTCTGCGTCACAACACCCGTCAGTGTCATTCAACATGATGCTAAAATACTCTTTATATAATATACTTATTTTATTTATCACATAATTAAAAAACTAGACACTAGCTGAAACAATATTAATTTATTTGCGAATAAACAAGTTATTGAATTGCACATTAAGTGCATGCAACGCCTTGTACTTGTTAGGTGCAATTATTATGATTATTAGCTGTTACACAATAAAAGTAATACTATTGCAAGGATCACTTCACTAACGATATTAGAATTTAATTATTTTTTATTAATGTTAAAAATTATTTAAATCCGTAAAAATATAGTGAATTTTCAACGAATTAAGTGTGATGAAAATTGTAAAAAGCTACGCCTTATTTACATAATAAACAAAAGAATAAGTTACATGCTAACTTAAATAATAGGGATACAACTATTATATGAGAATTTCGACGTAGCTTGATGAGAACTTGTGCTCTGTAAATTGAACGAAGGGCTTGGGCGGTGAACAAGTGATAGGGGTTCAATTTCAGCTACGATTTCCAAATACAGTAATAAATAAATGGCGTTATGGACAGAGAGAATTTAGAGATAAAACTCTCCGTTTTTGTGTTAAACACAAGGAGAGCTAAAAACCAAAGACCAAAGTCATGGCGACTGAAAAAAACACTGACCCACTGTCTAACAATGGCGTCATAACAGTTTCAAGTGCAAGTATATAAGTATAAAAACTATAAACTTTGCCAATATCGCATTGGAAATATTTGCTTCTGCGTATTTACAAATGTAATTGTCTTGTCAATCAAATACTTAAATATTATGTTGAAATAAAATATACGAGTAAATATTATTTATTGTTACGTAAATCAACTCTACATATACTATATTTGACAGTTATTTTTCAAGTTCGAGGCTTTATATTTATTTATGTATTTGTATGTATATATGTATGTATGTATATATGTATATATGTTTTATATGCCTTATATATATTTTATCTATATTCTCATGCAAAGGATACTATATATGGTAGAATAAGAAGAGGGAGATAGTGTTTTTTAGTGTCAAGTCACTAGTAAGTAGTAAGTAAGTAAGTCATTCAATATTTAAGTAAGTAGAAAATTTACTTGTAAGCTCACAACAACTGTGGGTTCAATTCAAATCTCTGTCGGACTAATTAGTTGCATTTACTTTATTTTTTTTAGCTTCACGCTTTATCCGGTACATGCCAGGGTAGGCAGAGAGAACCGCAGGAACAATAGGAACCTAGTGTTAAGACATTCCGTTGCTTGTCCCTGTTTTCTCCGTCCCCGCTTTCCACCTTTTTCGAGGCATTGCAAGTTGAGTGACGGAACTCAACGCCACGCTTTGCCTAGCTGCCAGAGTGAAGAAAATGGAAATAGTAAAATCCACCTTAACGGAATGAGAATCAAACCTACAAACCATCAGGTTTATAGATAGACACTGTGCTTCTGCGACGGTTTTACGATTTCTTATTATTGTAATATTATTAATATTATAGTCACGTATCATAAATATTAATTATCCTTCTGTTTATATATAGTTTATATTATAGTATATAATTGATATTATTAGTTCAAATATTAATCATAACAAACTCTTATCTCTATCTTTTACGTCACCAAGAGTTAAGGCTACGAATAAGCGAGTATATATATATGTATATATATATATATATATATATATATATATATATATATATATATATATATATATATATATATATATATATATATATATATATATATATATATATATATATATATATATATATATATATATATATATATATATATATATATAATATATATATATATATATATATATATATATATATATATATATATATATATATATATATATATATATATATATATATATATATATATATATATATATATATATATATATATATCCACGTGGAACTTGTTACCTGTCTAATGACAATCACGTAGTAAATCTTCTTGTGTTCAAACTTGTCCGTCGCGTAAACATACGTGGGCATACTGAAGAGATTTTTCAACACACCATTTTCATCGCATAAATCAAATTGCGTGTAGATGCCTACATGTATGAAAAATGCTTAATTTATTATACAAGTTAAATTGCTTATGTTCGCTTTATTCCTCATATAACGTAGCAAGCAGAGAGAATAGTGTTGAGGACATAATTATCTCAGATTTTCGTTTTATTTATTTCCCCGAGTGGAAATCGAACCCACAATATTGTATATAAATACACATAACTTATACGTATACGAAATTAAGATTATTCATCAATTTTAAATTCCCCAAAAGTTTTTGGCAAAATCCAATAAGTAGACCGAATAGATGTGATTCAAATTCAACAAATAAATATATAGGTAAATTTATTTAACATATAACTTCATGAATAAATAGCATTTCTAGAATAAAATGAATCAAGCAAATCGTTCACGTTACAATAATTATTTATTATAATAAACGCTTTAGATTCCCACTAGGCGGAGTTCCTTATGCCGCTATAACCTAATATAATAATCAGTAATAGTATTATCTATATATGCTTTACTTAAAGTACTCATATAAAAATTTGCACGCAACGGGATTTGAACCAAAAAGCTCTTCCCTCTTGCAAATCGTGCAAATGCTCTGAACGCAGCAATGCGATTTAAAAGTTTTCTTTAAATATTTTTCTATCTTCAGTGGGGACCGAGAAAGCAGGATCTAAGCAACGGAGTGTCTTAACACTAGGTTGATACGGTTCCTGCAGTTCCTTCTGCCTACTCTGACATGTGCGGGATAAAGCGTGAAGCTTCAGTGTGGATTATCACTTTAAAAATCATAAAAATATAATATTTTTTTATATTTAGCTGTACATTGCTTACCTAATCGGCATTTCTTTCGTATATACTCCAACATAATGCGCACAGGACACTTCGGATTCACTAACAACGTCTTCTCCACTGACGGATCGGTGTCGGAGGAGCGGCGACGCAAAATCGATAACTCAGGTGCATCTTTGTATGCTACAACAATGTACATAATCTATTATTACAAAGTAAGATACTATATTTATAGATTACATTGATTTATTGCATGTTATGTCAATGTCACAGATGACAGGAGGTGAAGTTTTTTTTTAAATCTAACATTTAAATGGTGAAAGCCATTAATAATTTGTTTTTATTAATATTGTAGTTAATTATACCTATTTTGATATTATTATTATATTTATAATGATAGTGGGTTCACTTTTTTGGGATGTAAAATTTAGAAAGTTGGTAGAGTTCATTTTCGTTTTGTTAAAAGAATTTTGAGACTGACAAAAAGCGCGCGCAAATGTCAAGCAAATCTAATAGATTAAAATAATTTTTGAGTTCTGTTTTATATTTCGATCGCTACAATATAAAACCGACCGTCGTGGCGCAGAGGCGCAGAGGCAACGTGTGCCTGTAACGCTTCTGTAACGGTTTCTGGGTTCGATCCCCAGTCGGGGAAGATGGATTTTTCTATTTCCATTTTCTTCGCTCTGGCAACTAGCCAAAGCGCAGCGGTGAGTTCCGCCACTCAACACTCAACACGCAAAAAAAGGCGGAAAGCGAGGACGGAGAAAGCAGGGATTAAGCAACGGAGTGTCTTAACAATAGGTTCCTATGGTTCCTGCAGTTCCCTCTGCCTAACCTGCCATGTGCGAGATAAAAGCGTGAAGCTAAAAAAATATATATACAAAATATTACAGTAATAATACTATCTGTATCATTTATCTACATTCTGTATAAAATTCATACAATACTCTCTTTTACAGCTTCCTATTATAAACTTGAGAAACAATGTATGTACATAATTATGTATATCTTTTCCTTATTGTATTGTACTTTGCTACTGATTTTTTTATATCGTTTTTACTAACATTAAGAAATATGAACATATTTTGTGTTTGAACCAGGAGGCCTTTGTTTTTTTTACATATTAAGACATATATATGACAGACATATATTTTACATATTAAGATATATATGCAATACAAACGTCACTATTAAATGTATGTAAACGCATTGATAACCTAAAACATATCGCGAATATTATCGGACGAATTGATAATATGAATTGATATGTATGAAAAAAACTTTACTTGGACTTCAAAATTATATTTTTAAAAACCTTATATGGCTAACTGCTACATATAGAAAACTAAGTGAATTGACAACGACCTGAACAAAACGGATAGCTACTGAATTTAAAGACCTAAAGCCCACAATATTATGCATACAATATTTATGAGGCTGGCAGTAGTTTTATAATAGATGTCTAAGCCTAGTACAAATATGAATACCTAACTTAAACCTAGACCTATATGATAGAGTCCTACGTTTGGTAGTGAACTGCTATAATTTATTGTAACTTCTTTTTGTCTGAGTAAGTATATGTCGGCGCTAGGCTAGGACTTCGCTCTTCAGAGTCCATTTATCACAATAAAATAACAGAGTAATATCAATTGGTTTATTCACGTACGATAGTTAATACAGAAGAGATCAACTTTACATAATTCAATCGTTTTTATTTATTTAACAGTTGATATTTCTGTTCAAAATTCTAAAGTAATATCATAAAGAGCTTTAACTTTACTTTATTACAAATATGTGTTACTTTTTTGATTAATTAAACATAAATTTCAATACTAAATACTTTCGTAACAATAAAATCATAAAATGTATGTTGATTTACGCCCATATATACGTGACTTCATCTTTCTTAAAAATGGTTGATTTAAAAATAATGTTTTAGCCGAAAGCTATTACTTAATAAATCGTTTCGTTGGCCTTTGGAAGGTCATACGAAGCCTGCATACACAAATTATGCTTGTAAATATTCATGTTCCAGTTTTCACTGGATCTTGAACTAAAACAAAAGATTTTGCTGACTTTTAAGATGTTGAAAATCAAAAAACGATGACTAAATATACCTCATGATAATAGTAGGGGAAGTAAATGCAAGAAATATTATCGTTTTGTAAGGCAGAACTTAACGCCGAAGTTTTATTTTACCAAAACGTATCAAAATAATTTATTACGACCGATAGACGATTAAACCACGATTGTTTGATAAAAAAAAATTGACATTAACATTTACTTATAATATATAATATCACTTAGTATAAGACTTTTATCGTTATCGTTTAAGTTTAAGCTTATACATACATAAGTTTGATAAAAATATATAGTTTATTTTCTTTTAAAAACAATTTTGCTCCCTACTATCATGATAAGTTACATTGTTATTATTTTTTATCAATACATATTGCTTACTTTAATTGCGCACACTTAGAGAGGAGAGATTTTGACTTACAATTTTACTATTGGTACCGTCTTAAAGATCTTGAAATGGAGGATTGATGAAAAATGTAGCTGATGTTTCAACTGGAACAGTTCAATTGTTAATTACACGTTAGCCAATTAGAATGGTTTGAAAAACATTTGCGTGCGCTTTTTGACAGTCTCAAAAATTGCGTCTTTTAACAAATAAGTTTTCAAACTTTACCATTCCTAAATAGTGTTAACAGTGGTGGATATGATTCTCAATTGAGGCGTGATTATTTCCAATAAACCACACGGTTACTTAAAGAAAACAAAAATTTTAACGAAGCGGGATTCGAAGCCGTACCTCTTTCAAACTGTAGGTATAAGTTTAAATAAGATGCGTTCAAATTTATTTAAGTTTACTTTAAGTAGTTTTTTATCCTTTGTGTGGACTCAAACATAAAAAAAACATAAACCCCACACGGATATTTGTAACTTAAACGAATTTGGGTCACAATGTTGGGAATTAGTTGCAAATTATTTATTTTGTTCCAATTAATTAAAAATATAATATAATTTAATATATTATGTTTATTACAATTACTTAGCATATTGACGTTAACATACATTTTTATCTTATGTTAATATCACTATATATTAGCTTGAAGGACAATGTAATAATAGAAAGTTGGTCTGCATGCAATTTGTTAGATTTAACACCTTATCTCAAGGTAACTATCGTACATTGCAGTAAGCATTAAGTATGAATTTCATTACAAAGTTGCAAATAGGCTAGTGTAATATGAACATGACTGTAACCAGCGAGAAAAGGTATTAATTCATTTTACCGAGTGGGAATCAAACTTACTACCATCGTATTTATACTCAGATGACTTACCGCTACGCTACAACGGTCTCAGATGGATAAAGATGACCAAATTACGATTATCAACTTAATACAATGCGTATCAAATGAATTCAAACGTCACCGCCATTTAAAGTGCATAGCAAAAAGTTTCTCTAATAGAATTCTTTATTCTAACTTTTTGTTAAGGAAATAATTACGAGGCAGTGGACCAAACGATTTTTGGAATCCACAGATAAACAATATGAATTAATTGTTACGTCATACAGATAAAATAACTTCCTAATTAAACTTTATCATCTGTTATAAATTTCAAAATAAGCAAAATTTGTGAAGATTTAGTGATGTTTTTGTGAATATAGAAAAAAAGTACTATTTTTAATAAAGCTAAGGCTTTAACCTGTTTAGTTTAAATAGTTTTAAATATTTCGTCTAAAAATATAGTTATCTATTTTTTATTCCAAAACATTATACTTATATAAAGAATAGTGTATAAGTAAATAATTGTTTACCTGATTTTAATCATGTTTGGTTACAAAAGACATTAGGAGTTTGAAACAAAAAATTACAAGTTCACCAGATGTCAAGTAAAGACGATTGCGATATTTCACCTCCGATAAGGACCGTCGTGTCGCAGAGGCAAGACGTCTACGCATAGGTTTGAGGGTTCGATTCCCATTCGGGAAAGATGGATTTTTGTATTTTCATTTTCTTCACGCTTTATCCCGCACATGGCAGGGTAGGCAGAGGGAACTGCAGGAACTATTAGAACCTAGTGTTAAGACACCCCGTTACTTAGTCCCTGCTTACTCCGTCCCCACTTTCCGCCGTTTTCGAGGCATTGCCTGTTGAGTGGCGGAACTCAACGCCGCGCTTTGCCTTGGTTGCCAGAGCGAAGAAAATGGAAATAGAAAAAACCACCTTCCCCGACTGCGGATCGAACCCAGAAATCGTCGCGTTAGCCGCGTTACAGGCAGACGTTGCGCCTCTGCGCCACGACGGTCCTCACTTTGGCAAAGCACGGCGTTGAGTTCCGACACTTAACACGCAATGCTTCGAAAAAGGCGGAAACCTTGGACTAAGGAAGCAGAGAGAAGAAAGCCACGGAGTGTCTTAACACTAGGTTATGGTTCCTACAGTTCTCTCTGCCTATCTGCCATGTGCGGGATAAAGCGTGAAGCTATAAAAAGTTATATAAATAAATAATCATAAAAGCAATAATTAATAATAAAAACAATACGTTTACTTAATTTGAATTTTAACCATATCACCTAACCAGTCAACCAGTACAATTCACCCTTAATCCTTCGGTTATAGTGTACAATAAATACCTAGTGTCAAGAATGTCTGAATACTAGATATTATGTTTTTGTTGGCGTAACATAACTCCGCGTTTAGTTAGACAGAACTGAGAAATGACAAAAATTGTTTCCCCTAAATTTTCAGTCAGAGTCAGTCTCCGTCCACTACCTCTCGATGGCCTTAATAAAAATATATAATTATTATAAATAGTATAATATATATACGTTATATTACTCATTATTATTTTTGTTATTTCGATACAATAAAAAAAATATAATATTCACAAAAATAATACCTACAGATTATAAAAAATTGCATTAAATTAACGTTGTAGGTACCTTTATTTAAACATATAAAAAATTAAAATTATATATATATATATATATATATATATATATATATATATATATATATATATATATATATATATATATATATATATATATATATATATATATATATATATATATATATATATATATATATATATATATATATATATATATATATATATATATATATATTAAATTTGCATATGACTTTTATATATCCTTCTATGAGGTGTCATATAATATATATGTGAAGTAAATATTTGCTTATAAAAAATGGCTAGAAATATGTGAAGTTAAAATTATGAAAGAAAATCGAAAGTGAAAATCTCATACGGTATTTTGTCTTTGGAAGAAAGTGTGATATAAAAATTATATATATTTTTTATTTTCACCTTATCCCGCTGATAGCAGAGTAGGCGGAAGGAACTGCAGGACCACAGGAACCTAATGTTATGACACTCCGTTGTTTAGTCCCTAATTTCTCCGTACCCGCTTTCCGCCTTTTTAGAGGTATTGTGTATTGAGTGGCGGAACTCAACGCCGCGTTTGCCTAGTTGCCAGAGCGAAGAAAATGGAAGTAGAAAAATCCATCTTCTCCTAATGGGAATCGTACCCACAAGCCGTCGCGTTTACAGGTAGACGCTACGCCTCTGCGCCACGACGGTCCTAGATTTTATATTTACAATATTTTTATTAAATTTTTCATATATTCTGAAATTTTTCATTTAAAAAACAAAAACACAAATAAATGAAACAAAACCATAGCAAAGGTCGTCGCCCACTCACGCGCAGCCTTGACCGGGAAACAGTTGCATTCACCCGCATTTCATTTCTCAACGGTGGATCTAACGATTCATATTTCATAAGAGGTTACAACAGTGCACGCCAGGCGACTCCACCGACCGGCATTGCGCTAACGACTTCCAGATAGTCAGCACGCGTTAAACGAACGATAAACAAGTTAACCGATACATAACCTACTGATAAGTTATATGTCACTTAACTGTAAGTTAAACGAGTGTTAACAATGGTGCGTAAAATATATCTAGAGATTGAGTGATTGTAAGAGTAAATTGTAAATTTATATGGATAATGTGGATAAAAGATTAGAAAATGGTATCAGGAATAGCTGATCTGGTAACGTTCAATGTGGCGGCGTGGCCACCTACAGCGCCAAGTTCCACGCACTTCCAGTTCCATCATCAGGGGTCGAATTTTGCGATTTTCGTGATTTTCTTCGCATTATGTATGATGGAAGTTGTAGTTTTGAAGATAATAACCGAGGAGAGCCGCGAACAGTCCACTAGTGTTACTTCCATGTGGTTCGATATGGACGAAGACTGAAGTGTTGTGATATGATTTTATAATAACGGGTAAAATAAAATTTAATTTTAAGCTCTAAAGTAATATTTATTTCCGATAAACGATCGTTTTGCCCTATATTTTATATATAAATGTGTAAGTTAACATACATTGTGTACACATTGTTATCATTAGCATATCAAAGTGACTCACAAAACCCCAAACAAATTACAATTGCAATCTCAATACAATATTAACATATAATTAGAACATTTGAAATATAATTTACGTGCTAGTTAAATATTTAGATATTATATAATATATTTACTTTTATAATATACATATTGAGGACCGTCATGGCGCAGAGGCGCAAAATCTGCCTGTAACGTGACGGTTTCTGGGTTCGATCCCCAGTCGGAGAACATGGATTTTTTTATTTCCATTTTCTTCGCTCTGGAAACTATGCAAAACGCGGCGTTGAGGTTCGCCACTCAACACGCAATGCCTCGAAAAAAAAGCGGAATGCGTGGACGAAGAAAGCAGGGACTAAGCAACGGAGTGTCTTAACACTAGGTGCCAATGGTTCCAGCAGTTCCCTCTGCCTACCCTGCCAAGTGCGGGATAAAGCGTGAAGCTAAAAAAAAAGATAAGAAATAATAGAATAACTTTCAGACGACCTGACATTTTTTTTTTTAAATTTCAATTAACATAAAGTAAAATAAACAAAGGCTACAAAAACACGTGCGCAGCAATCTCGTGCCTTTATTTCATAATTATAACAAAAGCAAAGGCAAAAAATTGCATTTAAACAATTGTGAGATATAACACCAAGATAGCAATTAAATATTTAATTATACTTAATTTTTTAAAGAAGATAATAAATGCTGTAATCTCATATAAAGATGACAATGAATCTGTAATTTTAGAAACAAAGAATGTATGTTTAAAACATAAAACAGTACTTGTACGTAAAGAATATTGCCTGAAGCTGAAAAAAAACTATTTTTTTGCTTATTTCAGACAACTTAGTTTGGTATTGAATAGGTCAATTTGTTGCTTTATGTCTTCTATTAACTAGAAATACTTCAAGTTTTCGGTATTATTTTTATAATAATGATTAAAATATTTAATTTTATACATAATTAATTTATTATTTTTCAATTAAACAAGAAAGAAACGCTTTTAAATCAATGAAGATGATAATATTTATGTATTGAAGGAAGCTACGACCTGTTTGAACAAGGTAAGCGCTAAGCTGATTAATCCACCTGAGTTAGTTTAAATTCATAAAAGTAGTTTCCAAAATAAATTTTCATACTAAAAAGTTAATATGTTTATGAGATTTCTACATATATACCTATACCATCTTTTTCTGTCATTTTCATGATTACTAAAAACAACATATAGGTGTAACTGAAACATAAAAATAGCATTTAAAAATGCACGCTGTATGAACACATATCTCTTAATAACACATAATTACTAGATTTTACTAGAACTGAATATTTTATTTTAGAACTCCATATTATGAAACTGTGTAAAGAGAGAAAAATGATTTCTGTCTTCCGCGAGTGGGAATTGAACCCACAAACTGTAGGTTCGATCTTCTTAGAATTGTTATGCTTAAATTATATCCATCTAGGTATAGTTACACAAGGCCGAGTACTATTGTACAGTTGCACTACTCACATGCACTCTATATATTCTAATCCAAGGAAGTATCCAGAATATCTTATAAGTAAGTTTTCTCTTTATTCTATGAAATACAGGGATTATTTGAAGATAACAAATATATTTAATTACTTACATTTCTTTGCTATGGTGAACTTCGGAATATAAGCTATTAGGCGAGAGAGGACTTAATTAGAGATATATATATATATATATATATATATATATATATATATATATATATATATATATATATATATATATATATATATATATATATATATATATATATATATATATATATATATATATATATATATATATATATATATATATATATATATATATATATATATATATATATATATATATATATATATATATATATATATATATATATATATATATATATATATATATATATATATATATATATATATATATATATATATATATATATATATATATATATATATATATATATATATATATATATAAGTAAACACGGAAATAAAGCAATCAATTACACTTAGAATTGTCAATAAGTGAATAAGAACTTCCTGATTGCCTTAGCTTTTTACTAAGCGGAAGATAGCTCGACCTCGAAAACGTCACAACTTAACTAATCTCAACGACATAGACTATCCACGTAATAAAATTAATATATACATTTTTTATCTGTTTCTATTTAAAAAATTCGTTTAAAACTAAAAAAAAATGGTTGCCTGTAAAGTGGGTTTTACGGGCGAAAATTTTACGTGACAACGTCTTTTTCTCGGTAGAATATTTATTGATATGAATAATAATTATAGTATAAATTGCACAAATTTTAACTATAGAAAATATATTTTGTTTACTAAAACATTGTACATGTGTCAAGTGATACGCGCGGCGGACCGATCATAGTTCGGTGACAGTTGACACATCGTTACGTTACCATTTTCATATTTGACTCCGAGCCGCACAACCTAATTTAAGACGTTGTCACGTCAAAAATATAAAATGTTTGCTAACTTATTCACGAAGAAACAAAGGGGTTTTAATGATGTTTAATTTATATTTAAAATGTAACCTTATTGGTGTATACCTTTCTTTATTTTTAATATTGTAACAAGTTAGTGATGTAACACTCCGCCCTTTTTTGTATTAACGTTGGTTCAATTTGTATATGTATATACATTAAACATATACAAGAGAGTCGAGTCAATTAATTTTTTTTCGACAAATTTTATGATACGCTTATAATTTGTAAAGGTTTCGCTCGGCTTTTCTGGGATTACTACGGAAGTGTTCTCGTTCAAGCAATAATTAGTAATAAAAGATAATTTGTGAAAAATTACTGAGAAATCGAAGGATGTACACAAAAAAGTTATTGTCAACTTAGAACCTTCTTTTTTTTCATTTCGATTAAAGAAACTGCCTTAAATAATCAGAAATATATAGGTAGATATAAGATCTCTACTGCGTCTAACGATAGTAAGTGGTATCGAAATACGAGGTATACGTTATCGATATTGGTTTGGTATATATTATGAAATATATACAAAACTAATTAATTGACTCTTTAATTGCGCACACTTAGAGAGGCTAGTTTTTATTAGACTTTACTTTTGGTACCGTTTTTTAGGTCTCTAAAGGGAAAATTGGTAAAAAATATAGCCATGTTTTACTGTACTGTACGCGGGTAGTTTATTATTTGTATTTTATTTAAATGGCAACAAAATTTTTTAAATAAATAATATTAATAAAATTTTTAAATAATATTTTTTTAATAATTAAAATATTAGTTTAGCAAATCTTTCTCTTAACAAGACGTAACGCAGCGTTGAGTTCCGCTTCTAAACACGTTTTGAGACATGACGAAACGTGGAAAAACTAGGGAAAGTCTATAATACCAGGTCGGATGATGTGAACACTGTCACATGCGGGATACTGCGTGATGCTACAAAAATATCTTATGGAGTAATTAATTATCTTAGGCGCAATAAGGCTTTAATTTTCACTACTCAGGGCACATGTCACGAATTTGGGAATAAGCAAATATTTTAATACTATATCTACTTTTTCGGCTTAAAAAATTAAAAAGAATTAAATTAAAATTAGAAATTACGTTTTATAGGCATTTTGGTTGTACAGGGTTAACATTTTTATTTTATATTAATTTATTTTGCGAATAAATGAATATAATAGACATAATTTATTCGAGACAATGTGGTGTGGTGGAACCCAAAGAATTTTTCTTACTATAGTGGACGAAGGAATTATTTCCCCTTTTATCCTTTCCCTTAATGATTGGTAAATCTTTTTTTTCGACTGAATTATCATTGAAAACCATTTGTAATATATATTTATATATATATATATATATATATATATATATATATATATATATATATATATATATATATATATATATATATATATATATATATATATATATATATATATATATATATATATATATATATATATATATATATATATATATATATATATATATATATATATATATATATATATATATATATATATATATATATATATATATATATATATATAAAGAAAATTGTAATATGTAATTGCGTTCAATCCACATTCGTAATGAATTTCCTCAATTCCTTATTAGTTGAGTTTGTAGCAGAGCACTTTCACTAAGTTTCTTTTATAGTTGATACTTTTTTAAAATATAGATATATACGTGTGATGCAACGTCTAAATTCATAATCCAATGGTTATAGTTCTCATACATGTAGGATCGAAGATGGAATTATTGTAATAATTGACAAAAGCTTAAGTTTAAAAAAAAATATATTTTTACTAAATTAAAACTATTCTATAGGTATATTTAAGGTCTTGTCTTCTTAAATCATTGGAATTAAGAAATATTTAGAAGAAAGTTAAGAATTTTTGAAAATTGTTTAGTAAACTAAATAGGCAGGATTCAACAAATATATAGTAAATGTTAAACTACTTTAATCAATTTATGTCTTATAATAAACAATATCTATACTAAGAATATTATCAAATATCGAAAATTAATGGTTACCTATATATACCAATTTTAATGTTTGTTTATATTTTTGATCCAAAAACCAGTCGGAAAGTTAGCAATATGCGCCTGCCACCTTCAAATTTCCTAATGTCAATTAGGAACTGACAATTCTTAATGCGAAGCAAATACTTAAGAATCATCTTAATAAATTAATAAGTACCAGGAATAGATTTAGACTTGATATGCATGCGGTAGAAGTGGAAGCGATAAGTGTAACAGCTAAATCTCTCTATAGTTTATAAAAAGATCTCGACATGTCTAGAGCGTTTTTGGAAGGCGGCAGCATCAGGAATAGCGGCAAAGTGAAATAGGGTTTATGGACCTTTTTATATCTAAATTTGGGGAACTGATTTTTCTCCCCAGAACACATTAGGCTCATCATCTGTATTGTCAATGCGTGGCATGCTACATATCTTCTTTTTCTTTATAGGCATATGAGTGTTTGTCTTATCTACTATATACACTAAAGTACTCAAAAACTACACCTGACATTTTTAATTTGATCATATCATTACTATGTATGCATTATTACTATGCATTGATATAGGAAAAGTTCTGGACGGCCTTGTATCGAAGCTACTGTCCCAACAGCCGCTGAGATATTGGGCAAGGGATTGAGCAAGCGGTACCTAACCTACTGGCGAATAGTTAGCACATATCTACAGAGTAAAAAGGAAATACCACAATATTAAATTAAGCGTTAATAGTACAGCTGTCAAGTTGACAATTTTATTGCAACACCAAAATTAGCACAAAATATTTAAAATCGATTTTTTTCTTTTATCTGTTAATCGATTTATTTAAAACAAACGCTAATTATGAAGTGAGATTTATGACAGTACAATAATGAAAACGATGTTTAAATTGGTTCAGCCGTTTTTGAGATAAGCGTGTTCAAACAAAGAGATAAGGTGACAAAAATATTTTAGTATTTTTTTCGAATAATTTTTATGTATAATGTGGATAGGACGGCCCAAAGGCTCTATTTTGTTTTGTTTTGTTTTTTTTTTATATTTTAGTAACATATTAGGATATTGTATTTTAGTTCTATCAATAATAATTATATTATTCTTAATAATGACAGTTAAATTGAGGATCGTAATGGCGCAGAGGCTGTAAATGAAACAGTTTGTTGGTTCGATTCCCACTCAGGGAGATAGATTATTTAATTTCCATTCCTTCGATCTGGCACAAAAGCTTGCGCAGCGTTTAGTTCCGCCACGCAACACGCAATGACTCGAAAGAAGGAAAGTAGGGAAAGGAGTGATTTAACACTAGGTTCTCTCGCTTCCTTTGGTTTACTCTGACTACCTTGTTATGTGCGGGAAGCTAAAAAATAAACCAAATTGCGTCGTGAATCGTGACGCTTATCGACGCGTTTTACCTTAAAAAATGGAAAAAAATCTCTCTAGTGAGGCTGAAACATAAAACTGTGGCGTTTATACTAAAATTCTTTTCTATTGCAGCACGAGAACATATTTATACTTCTTTGTAAACATCAACATATGATAATTTTGGCAATAAATTCAGTGAATATAGATTATATATGATTATGTAATATTTAAGCCAATGTCAAGGCTGCGTTATCAAGAAGCTTGTGGCGAGTGAAATGTTCATTGTACATAGAATAAACATATGATTTTACAACTCATATTGTATATACATATATATATATATATATATATATATATATATATATATATATATATATATATATATATATATATATATATATATATATATATATATATATATATATATATATATATATATATATATATATATATATATATATATATATATATATATATATATATATATATATATATATATATATATATATATATATATATATATATATATATTAGTATTGTAAAATCATATGTTTATACTATGTACAATGAACATTTCAAAAGACACTATATAAATATTAAGTGCTGTTTTTAAAGCTTTGTGATCATCCATTAGTCACGTGATGTTAGCCTTTTTTACCCCTACCTCCCAATTAGTGATTGTGACACCCTAAATAACATATATAGGTATTTAGTACTTACAAAGCCTCACGTGACTCTACAAAGCCACAAGAGAGAACGTAAACTTCACACACCTGTACTTGGATTTGCACCCGAAACCACCCTTAGTCTTGATGCAAAAGAGCGGAATTGAAAATAACTTACACTCAGACATTATTCGAATAAGCAACAGTGGTCACCAAAAAATAATTATTAAAATATGAATATATATAATGAAACAACCATTCACGTATTTTATTAAAATGCTTCATTTTTATTACCATTAGTACTATTGTTACTTAGAATATAATTAATAATTTTATTTAATTATTAGCAACAAATCCTGTTTATGTTAATGTGATAAGCAGTCAAGGTAATTCTAATATTAAGATGTTCAACAAAATACGTAATATTTTGTACCTGACGCCATCCTCTGTCTAACCAGATGTTATCAAACCCACGACTGTAATCCCATACATTGTTCTACTGAGCAACGATGGCATGGTGGTAGAGCCAAGCTACACCAACACCAGTAGCTCAAAAGGCTAGATTCGGACCGGAATTACCACGCTCTCACAGAATACCTGTCATGAAACAGCAGCATATTAATGCTGGTGTGTTTCGTCAAGTGAGTGAGAGTTCCCAAAGCCCATAAAAGGGGTTTGGTCTGGGTATTTAGTTGGCAACGAGTCCACACTCTCTCTGGTTGTAGATATCTATGGGCGAGGGTGTCCACTTAACTTCAGGTGGCCCTTCTGCTCATTTGCAAGCTTATAATGTAAAAAATAGAGTATAAGATTGTATAAGACTTCCTTGCAGAATTAAAAAATAGCACCTAAAGATGTATCGTATAAAAGGAAAATCTTGTGTGACCTTAAGTAACGTTTTTTAATTTAAAATATAATTCATATTTAAATTATTTAATTAACTGGTGGATTCAAATGGCTCTTTTGGTTTCCTTGTCGGCAATTAAACACGATTACATTATGTGTTAAAATGATGACCACTATTAAGTTATAAAATGATATTAAGAATAATTTAAGAATAACACCTAATTTCATGATAGGCTTGATATATGCAGAAAAACTTGTTATTTTACGAAGATTGTCAAACCAGAATGATGACGATATATTTGAAAATTATTTTTCCTGTTTAGTACCTAATAATTATAATAGTGTAGTTTATATTATAATAGTGTAGTTTTATTTCCCTTCACCAAGGTAAAATTTAAACATTTCCCATATCTCAAATTTTTACATTCAAATGGCTGAGAGCAATTTTATTATCGAAGACAGCAGTTTATAATATTTAAAAAAAACGCTTAAATTTGAACGCAGCAGGATTTGAACCCGCGAATCGTGGAAGCCGTCCAAGCACTATGACCTCTACACCGTACGT
The DNA here is from genome assembly GCA_037178615.1 of Dione vanillae. NCBI lineage: Eukaryota > Metazoa > Arthropoda > Insecta > Lepidoptera > Nymphalidae > Dione > Dione vanillae. The sequence continues at coordinate 444,624 of JAZFAU010000055.1, forward strand.
TCTCGAATATCTTATGATTCAATAGTACTACGATGGTTATACTTCAGTCATTATCGCCCCAAGCATAATAGGTAAACTAAATAAGATTCAATTACAAGAAAACATTTTAATTATCAATAAATCATTAATTCTAATTTTATGTTTATATATAATTACTATGTACCGTTGAAACACAGTGTTAAGACTCTCCGCTTCCCACCTTTTTGAGGCATTGCATGTTGAGCGATATATTTATATTTTTATGTACATCCTGATTTAAGGAGAGTTTCTGATGTAATGAAACATACTTATGTGATTTTTTTAAAAAAGTTTCATACATTGAATAAAAGTAAGAAGCTTCCATGTTACCAAGTTATCATGATCTGAGTCTTACTAACGTTCTACTAATTAGTCTATTAACCGTTAGCACTCTGAAGTACACTGAAGTCAAGACACATCGCCACCCTCAATAACTTCAAAAACCTTCTTTGCTGCAAAGCAATGAAGTGCATGTTAAAAAGGATACTAAAATCGTGTATGCCGGAACTATAAATACTTATAGTATTTGGCGCTATAAATAAAGTGTGAATTTAAAAATAAATAAGCTACATTTGTCATAGGATTCGAACTGACTGATATACGAAGAGCTAAGTAATGTCCACTGTACATTGTTATGCTTGAATTTTTAGTCCGAGCAGGTCTCTTCGTCCTCATTTTCATTTCTATACACGGCAAGTTTTAATGTATCTCACGTACGTTCTTTTAAAGGGCGAGGTCTTAAATATCTATGTCATTGTCATGTTAAAACAATTTGTTTTTATATGTTTATGTCCTAATGTTAAGACACTCCTTTCTCCACTTACCGAAGCGACATTTTTTTTTATTACCACACACACACATCCTCACTCTCTATGGCAGTCAGAGAGAACGGAGCGCCAAACGCTGCGGTCCCTGCATACGTCTTTCTCCTCGTCCACTGTCATTAACCTCTTCATACATGCTCTCCGGGGAGTCCTCATGCTTCCTCCAGTGTCTTCGATACTGTGTCTTCGAAAGTCAACTGGAGTTTCCCCTTACCAAAGCGAATATAATTAATTTTCCTCGAGTCGGAAATCACAAGGGTATAAGTTCAAACCATAAATTGAAAATATTTTCAGTTTAATCATTCTCTCCATCAGCATATTTTAGTGCTGTTGGCAGTCGTGGTGCAGTGCTACACTGTCTCTCTGTAAATATACTGAAACGCACACAGCTGAGTAGGCAAAAGGATCTGAAAGAACCGTGGGAACCTAGAACTAAGCTTAGCGCTTTCCGCCATTTCGAGGCATAGCGTGCTAAGTAGAGTAACTCAGCGTCGCGCTTTGCCTAGTCAGCAGAGCGAAGAAAATAGAGATGAAAATCATTCATCTTCCTCCAATGGGAATCGAATCCACAAACCTTCTCATTTACAGGCAAACACGACAGTATTTATTTATTATTATGAAATTTAAGCGTTGAAAATGTTTCTTTATCAAGTACTCGTAGATTTTTGTTAGCACAATTAATTCGACATATAATATCACCGATTCGTTAACACTTCAGCTAACAGGGCCGGTGAGAAACTCCGCAGTTGCTGTTAAAAACAGTCATAATTATATTTCTATTATTTAAATATTTTTAAGCAGTTTAATAACTTTACTTACCAGTTTTTAACAGATACTTAAAATTTATATAATGGCAAAAGCCTCTTACATTAGATCACCTAACTAATTAATAAATGCTGACATAGATAATACTCTAAAGATTGGTCCGTGTTTTGAAAAAACAAATATGTCACTTCTATTTCAAGCTATTCTTGTCAAGGCAATCTCTGATTAAAAGCTAAAAGTTGAAGTAACGATTACACTACGATAAATAAGAACTCAAATATTTTTATATCATATAAATATACTCCGTAAATAATACAAGCATTTTTTATTGTAGTTTCTTATGTAACATGCTCTTTTACCGCCGATATAATGGTTTCAATTCCAATTTAGGGAAAACACATATTTTATATAGATAGGCAGCGTTTAATTCCGCCACTCACCAGTCAATGTCTTGAAAATTGAATGGAAAGTATGGAATGAAATATGTTAAATCTAGGTGCCGTCTGTATTTAGGTATTGGATATTAATTTTTCTTTTTTTTACCTTTACGCATTATCCCGCACAAGGCAGGGTAGGCAGAGGGAACTGCACGAACCATACGAACCTAGTGTATAGACACTCCGTTGCTTAGTCCCTGATTTTTCCATCCCCGCTTGGATATTTATATTACATATTAAGCAATATATATATATATATATATATATATATATATATATATATATATATATATATATATATATATATATATATATATATATATATATATATATATATATATATATATATATATATATATATATATATATATATATATATATATATATATATATATATATATATATATATATATATATATATATATATATATATATATATATATATATATATATATATATATATATATATATTATGACTCAGTAGTTATTTCACATATAAAGTAGATCTTAATACTTGAGTTGTGCAATTCATGTACCAACAGCAAAAGCCTTTCCCAACGCGACGACGCAAGAAACCTACATTAACAAATATATCAGGCTAATGATGTATGGGCGCAATAAACTTAAATAACTTGTACTGGTAAATATTTTGTATGGATCATACATTAATTGTTTACTAATTAATTATTAATAAAATATCGTTTTTTTATATACTTTATGGAACAATTTTACCACAGATTACTACAAAATGCTTAAAACATCGAGTTTTATAATGTAAAAATAAATGTAATAATTTTAGCATCATAGACTTACTTCTAGACACCAATTATTTGTTATGATTAATATTTATTCTATATATTATATATTAACAATATATGTATAATATATATTTACGATAAAATTTAAAAATGTATATAGTGTTAATTATATTTTAATTACAAAACACAAGTAACATATGCGATTAATCCGTTGAAATCGTTTTCAACATTGGAGATACAGCCATACCCACAATATCAATTACCTATATTGTAAGAATACATAAAAGGGTTTCTTAAATACTTAAGAAAGCTTTCGGTACATATTATTTTATTTATTTATTTATAACTTTTCCACTTAGAATCAATAAGATGATTACATGTGTACGTCAGATAGAGCGAACGGAGGACTGTCAGAGGAGCCCAATTTGATATTAAATATCGAATTGAGCCCCTCTAAAACCTACACACTCCACGACTTAAAACTAAAGTAACGAGGGGTCCAAGCGCGGCCTGGTGAGGAGAGCCCACAAAAAACTCAACCAGGTTCCCCTAAATCAATTGTGATCACTTCACAAAAGTCATTAAAATAGAGCATCATTACTTCAGTATTATCTTTACACAAAATAAAAAATTTTCTAAGAGATATTTCGTTTCATAAGTGAACATTATTGTACTTTGTAGTTATTTATTGGTCAACAGACAATCCTAACCCCAGTAGGATCCCGTAATGTTGGAAGGCCTTATAGTGAAGGCTTAAATTACCAAATACATACATATCTTATACACGTTTTAAATTAGCAATTATTGTTACATATTACATATTATACAATTAACTGATAACACTAATAACAATGTTCTTTCTTTTCCAGTGACGAGCGAAAAAAACCGAAAAGGTTATGTATAACGTCTAAACAAGAATATAACAACATATGTCTTAGATGTGGCGGAGATCAGCTCGGAGGCGCGGTGCCCTGCATATGCGAGCATTACCAGTAAGTAAATGTTCATAGTTTTTATGTAGGTATATTTTGTTGGATTTTTGTATGGGATTGAATTTTCTTCCATTAAGGTATGAGATATTTTGGAGTCACACGCCTATTCTTAAATTAAGCGGGGACGGAAAAAAGCAGGGACGAAGCAACGGAGTGTCTTAACACTAGGTTCGTAAGGTTCCTGCAGTTCCCTCTGCCTACCTTACCATGTGCGGGATCAAGCGTAAAGCTGTAAAAATTACTATTAATTGATATAATCGAACATTAACATATACAATTACAATTACATATACATCTTTAAGTTATCACCTTTGGGAAATGGTTGGCATCTATTAAAATATAGAATACAAAACACTAGAAAGCATCTTTGCTATTAAATTATATAAGGCTCCATTATGATTGATTCATTAAGACCATTTAATGCCTCAAAACGATTGATATGATATAAAAGTTAAATGTAAAATCCAACACAAATTCTTTTTTGACGTGACAACGTCTTAAATTAGGTTGCGGCTCGGAGTCACATATGAAAAAGGTAACGTAACGATGTGTCAACTGTCACCGAACTATGATCGGTCCGCCGCGCGTATCACTTGACACATGTACAATGTTTTAGTAAACAAAATATATTTTCTATAGTTAAAATTTGTGCAATTTATATTATAATTATTAATCATATCAATAAATATTCTACCGAGAAAAAGACGTTGTCACGTAAAATTTTCGCCCGTAAAACCCACTTTACAGGCAACCATTTTTTTTGTTCCAGTTCTTGAAATATGAAAGTATGTTCAAGCAAATAAACATTTTCTTACCATTATAAATACATATTAGCTTTTTTCTTCTTTTTCAGTCCAGTTAAATTTGAATCAGGCGCGTGGTTTTTGAGACAAGTGCAACGAGCCCTCAGCCTTATGCCGTGGTCATTCAGCTCGGATAAATTAGAGCAAATTGGTAAGATATTATAAAGCTGTAAATTTAAAAGATTAAACACATTTTGTTTTTGACGCAATCAAGTAAATTATGTTTTTAAGCAGTTTGAAAATACAATTAGACCGGCAAAATCACTTAAAAAAACAAAATGTACCAGCAAAAGTAGTAAAATCGCATATCTTTTCCGGTAAAGCAGTGACTATGGTTCCTGCAGTTCCCACTCCCTACCCTGCCATGCGCGGGATTAAGCGTGAAGACATAAAATAATCATTATTTAAGATTACGGTGCATAATTTAATATATATGTAATATCATATATAGAATCTTTAAACTTTAACAGCCTAAAACAAGAAGAAATTTTAAATTTTCGTTATTAATTTTTATACATTTTAGAAGAAGAAGACAGCGATGAGCCAGGTTCCAGCGAAGGTCGCAGCGACCTGCACAATGTTAGAGAGTTTTTGGAGGCCATCTCCGCACGTCTCTCTGGAGGTCCTTTGGAGGGTACACGAGTGGCGCCGTTGTATGACCATCCTGCTTGTATGTTATTTACACTTAATTTATTAATAATAACTAACTTACTTAAATTTATACAGTTAAAAGTTTTTATATACTTATTGATATTTAACTATTTCAAATGAAAATGGTAATATTACTTAAAGAGAACATATAAAATGTTTCGCAAGAGGGCGCGGGTTCGAGTCCCGTTGCGTTCAAATTTTTGTATATTTCCTTTAAGTATTTTTTTCCATTCTCAGTGTGGTTTGAAACTTAAAAAATGATTTAAATGGAAAGAAGTAAATTTGAAGTCTTTATGTTGAATAATGTTTAGAAGACTTGGAAAAAAAATCTACCTTTAAATTTAACAAATATTATTCAAAATATACATATATATATTTAACACTTTGTAAATATAATACAAAACATACTCAAAATTTCTCTGTAAGTTAAATTACATTTAAAACAATTATGTACATATAGATATAAGCATGTTCGAGCGTCATCACGCGATACTACGCGATACACTCGCCGCGCTATCCACCGCGCTTCGCGACGCGCTAAGAAGTAAGATAGCTGACACTGTTGCACCGGCTTTATATGTACTATGCACTCAAATATTGCATTGTCACAGTATTATTATATGTATATAGTTGCATGCATATAGGTATATAGAAATCGTAGCTTTATTTTCACAGTGTTATGTAATTACTAGAAGACACAGTAGTTTAATTGCAGATACAGTGTCGTTTTAATTCTGAAGACCAGGTCAGGTTTCAGGTCATGGTACATATATTATTTTAGTACATATCACACATGGTTCATATAATTATCAGAATGATTCTAGCTACGTTCAAGAATAGCAATATTGTATACAAACAAATTGCTATATTAATTTGCGTTTCTTTAAAATAACCTTAGCAATTTCTAACACGCAAGTAAATCTTACCGCATCTAAAATTTTATAAACAATTACTTATTACAATATATTTATAAACAAAACTAAAATTCTCATCAACTATATGAATATAACTAAATCTCTCCACAAATGATCACAAAATGATTAATAAATATATAACAAACACTCTTTCTCATTATTTTGTTATATTTTGAAGCACCTCGATTGGGACTCAACTCCGTCAGTGCTTGTTTTCAATTAGGTGAATAACAACCGCACAATGACGTGATTTAATGATTCGTTGGAATTTTACAAGGATTTTATTTACTTTGATTGAAAAATCTAATAATTAGAATAACGAAAGTAAACAAAAAATTAAATAACGAAGCTCTATAGTATCCACGTGGTGGTAACGTAGTGATGTTAGTTTACTCTTAGTGTTAGGACACTCTGTTCTCTGTTTTACGTCAGATAGTATTAAATTACGTAACTAAACACTCAACTTAGTATATCAGAACGGGAAAATAATGGAAATGCATTCCTTCAAATATAGATAGAAACAAAACTTAATAACCGAGATGATATAAATCACAAAAATTACTTTTTTTTCATAGCTTCACGCTTTTTCCCGCACATAGTAGGGTAGATAGAGGCATAGCAGAAACCACGGCAACCTAGTGTTAGGATACTCCGTTCCTCGTTTTTCGATATTTTCAAAGTGGCGGTACTCAACGCCGTAGTTGACCTAGTTGCCGGAGCGAAGAAAATGGAAATGAAAAAAAATCCATATTTTCCTCACGGTCACAGTCCTCGGAAATTACTATAAATAACAAAATAACACTTAACATTAATCAAGAAATAAAGCCAAATCATTTTGATTATAACTAATAAGCATGCTAGTCTATCTCGCAGTATAAAAAGATTTTTAAAATTTTATACTTTAAACTTTTTTGCTAGTACAAAAAAGTTTTTAACCCAGCGATTACCGCTCGCAAATTACATTACCGCCTAGAGTTCGTACACCTGTTTGACCTTCATTGTATTATGATTTTACCATGGCTTTTACAAAAACTCGTTTGTTATTACGTCAGTGCACTTACAGGTTACATCGTATTCTCTGGCAATTATCTGTAATATTATAAGATATTTTTCTGTTCGACGTCTTTCTTAATTAACATTCTTTAGGAAGTGAAAAAAATATAAGCCTCTTAAAGAATCCTAATATATAAAATTAAGATAGTGGGTTCGGTGCCAATTTGGGGAATTAAATTATTTTTATGCGCTGGTAAGAAGGTAACCTGTGATATTGAGTTTTACTTCTCAAGAAATGTCCTATGCCTGTTTTAACTGTGCGGGAAAGAGCGTGAAGAAAAAAACCTTTTTTCCGAATCGAGATCGAATCCAACATATATTCAATGTTTTATTACAGTCTAATGCTGTACCACTATGACACGATCAGGATAAGATGACGACGAGTTTACAAATAATCGATGCTATAATAGCTTCAAATTTTTTATTACATTTTACATCCGCTTCATCTTTAGTACATATTCTTTTTATTTAATTGCAAAGTATCTTTTGTGTTTAAATTTTAATACGTTAGTATATACATATTCAACTAAGACAAGGATTTGTTTAAGGAATTGAACCTATAACCAATGCAGTTTTAATTGGAGAATTGGGGGGTAATTTCAAATTTTAATCTGCACAGGACAAGTCACTTATCTCTCCACTTTCCATTAGATTTCGAGAACTCACAGATCATCGTAAGGCAAGGCGGATCGACCTCCAGCTATACATTGCATGTAAAACACCAGCTCGAATTGTTATATGTAATTAAAAATATGTGAGTTTTTACGAATTTTAATTAAAATAAAATATTTATTTAGAAGTATTTAGTTCATTACGAACAATGGTGTCAATGAACTAATCACGTTAATTAAAAATTTTAATTACATTTTTAACCACATGTTTTTGCTGCCAGTGTTTAAGCAAAAAAGTAACTATTGTCTTTAAATGAATAAATCTTAAAAAGTACCAAAAAATAAAAAAATACAATAAGAATATAAATAAAATTGGCAGCTTAAGAAGACTTGTCAAAGACGTGTTTAAACATTCTGTTTTTTTTTTTAATATATGGTATGTTTAGTTGCGTAACTCAACGCCGCGCTGGTCATCTTACCAAAGCATAGCATTAAAATATAAAATTGAGTAAGCATCAAACTTACGACCGTCGCTGATACAGTCAGATTGTTCAACTACGCCGCAAGAAATAGACTATATCAATAAATATATACATTTTTTTTAACTTTACACTTTATCCCGCACATGGCAGGACTGCAGGGACCGTGAGAACCTAGTGTTAAGACACTCCGTTGCTTAGGCCCTGCTTTCTCCGTCCCCGCTTTCCCGCCTCTTTCGAGACATTGCGTGTTGAGTGGCGGAACTCAACGCCGCGCTTTGCCTAATTTGCCAGAGCGAAGAAAAGGGAAATAGAAAAAACCATCTTCCCCGACTGGGGATCGAACCCAGAAACCGTCGCTTTACAGACAGAGGTTGCGCCTCTGCGCCACGGCGGTCCTCAATCAATAAATAATAATAATCGTTATGTATATATTTTTTCACTTGTAAATAACAAATAGAAATCCAAGGCTTAATTACTAACATCAAGGGAAATCGTAATAAAATACCTATATCCGATGTGTGCTATCCGTATGCTGTCGATCAAAACAAAACTGCTTATAGTTTTTCCAACAACACCAATTTAGCAACTACTGTGTTGTAAGTTAATTAAAAATTTAATGTAATATATAAATATAAATTAGTTGCAAAGGAATAATTATTGTATAAGACTTAATGTGCAATTTGTTCAATAACAGTTATGTATTGTAGGTGTTGCTTCAAATTCAATTTGGGGCTGTAAAATATAGTTTGTTTTGAGTAACTATTTCGATAATATGAACTAAAGATATAAACGTACTATATCTTAATTCTAATCTATTCTATTCTTAGTTGTGGAACCCATATACTTGTATTGTAATACCAGTATATGGGTTCCACCAATAAAACCAGGGTTTCGATAACAATATCGGAGGACAGATTGATTTGTTGGCAATTTCGAGCAAGGCAAAGGAATTAGTTAGGTGTTATATATAATAGAACTCTTAGTTATGTATATCTTTTTTTCATAAAATCAAAATATTTTCTATGTACCATACCAATATACCTATAGAATACTAATAATATTTAATCGAGACTTAAAACTTTTTTATATTTCAAAATCTTTTAAATTAACACCACAATGGCATCACTATAATATATAATTATATAAAATTAAATTTAAAAAGAAGTTAATTATAATTAATTATCCTTAAAGAGAGTCGCTTACTTCTAATGTTATGTTTTGCTGTCATCATTTTATTTATAGTGCATAATTGTCTTTATAATGTGCATTAAATTGTGACATTATGTCAGAGATCATTGTAAACTAGTAGATAATATCCCTAAAATATGTACATCATGGATGTAACTTGTTTGGCTGCCAGTAAAATGATTAAATATATTTTTTTAAAGTTAAGAATTAAATTGAATGTAAATTCAAAAACCGTTCAAGTGCGAGTTGAACTCGCGTGGAAAGGGTTCCGTAAACAATATAGTGAAATGTTTCCCCTGAAAACATTTTTTCCCTAAAAACATTTTTTATCGAATTTACCATTTTATTTTCAATTTATGAAATCCTTATAGGTTTTCCTGTAATCTACAAGTCGTAAACTATATTTGGTCATTTTTTTAAATTTTTCGGCCCAGTAGTTTCAGAGATTAGAGAGGGGGGGGGGGAATGGTCAATTTTCGGCTATTTTCATGAATATCATCGAAACTATTTATTTTAAAAAATTAAAAAAGTATAAAGTATATATTCGAGATCCTGATAACAAGCCTCACAGACTCAGAAAGGTTCGCAATTTTTTTTTAATTACCTAATTTATTCCCCGTTATTACCCTTATTTCAAAAAAATATTTTTTACGTTATACATCTGTGTTCGGGTCAGGGCATTACACCATCCTGCCAAATTTCACCTGATTCGGTCTAGTAGATTCAGAGAAAATTGGCTGTGACAGACGGACGGACAGGAACACGAGTGATTCTATAATGGTTCCGTTTTTTTATTTTTGTACGGAATCCTAAAAATAGGCAAATAAGTAAATGAAATACAGATAATACTATCTTTTATATAAAAAATACATACTTGTAAGAAAATCATTTTCTAAAATAAAAAATATTATATACCTATACAATTACATTTATTAACATACTTTAACTTAGATATAATGTAGTTAATAAAAAATTAAAAGTTTTTGCAAAGCTTCACGGGCTTTGAGCTTTCAATCGCTCGAGCGTGTCTTGTTAATCTGCAGTGTTGGCATAAAACGTCTATACTGTTGTATAATATAATTTTTATTAAATGTAAGATTTTCTGAAATAGATATGCATTTAATTTTTATGAATTAGGCTATTGTAATAGTGTACTTGCCTTTCCTCTTTCTGAGTAAGCTAGAATGCTTTATAAGTTAGCGAAAATACCGAAATGATCGCATCAGCGACAAAGCCCTTTAAATAAACAAAAAAAAAAGCGTGACCTAGGTCAATAAGAACTGATGGTGCAACTTGTGACAATCGCTTAACGAGTTAGTAGTAAGTTATAAATTTTATACATTCTTTTTGGTTTAACATTGTATCCCTATAGAATACTCGTTTCTTTACTTTTAACTGCGTGCTGACAGACAAAACTCAGAGCCGAGTTTTAACTTGTTACCAGAGTTTTGAAAATAAATCTAATTAATTCTTCCCGTGTGAGAATCAAAGTCCCAATCTTAACGTTATTTTTTTGCACATGGCAGGGTAGGCATAAGGAATTGCAGGAACCGTAGGAACCTAGTGTTAAGACACTCCGTTGCTCAGTCCACGCATTCTCCGTCCCCGCTTTCCACCGTTTTCGAGGCATTGCGTGTTGAATGGCGGAACTCAACGCCGCGTTTTGCCTAGTTTACCAGAGCGAAGAAAATGGAAATAGAAAAATCCATCTTCCCCGACTGGGAATCGAACACAGAAACCCTCGCGTCACAGACAGACGTTGCGCCCCTGCGCCACGACGGACGTTATTGCATATTTTTATATTTTCATTAGCCGAAAATTTACTTTGATGAGTGAAGTAAAAGGGGTATATACCTACAAATCAAACATATTTCCATGCCTTAGCGTTAAAATGGTGTAATATCTAACAAAATACATACCCGCTATAGTATATAAGTACACGTCGTTACTGTCCATTACACACGAGATAACGGCGCATATCTCATTAAAATTTAATATGAGCATATATAAAGCGAAATGTTAAATGTGAATATACCTTTATTTATGATAAACGTTAACTTAGTATAATTTTGTAAATCTTTTAAAATTTACGATATTTTAATCTATTTAAAATGAATTAGAATATAGAATATGGAATTCTTGATTAATTTAGTTTCCATAATCTAGTACTAGAAAGTGCAATGTTTTGAGTCGCCATTAAATAATAACTGTATTAAATTTGGGCGGAAAATGAAGACACTAGACACTTAGTCACTATGTCAAAGTCAAAACAATTTTATTCAAAATAAGAAGTACAAGCTTCATTTTTTGAACGCCAAATAATTAATTTAATTTACCACCGGTTCGCTAAAGTTAATGCCTCAGACCTGAGAAGAACCGGCGCAAGAAACTCTGCGGGACTTAATCTTTTTTATTTTTTTTTTATTTTTATGATATTTACAATTTCACAATTCCTATTATTGACAACGATACTCTTGAACTAGACTGGAGCGAGCATTTCATTCACAAGTTGTGTTATCATTTATGAAATCACTAATATGGTAATAACCTTTAACACACAAACGTCGTTTCACAACTTTTTTAAATTGTGATATAGAACAATCTTGGACGTTTTCTGGGATCCTATTGTAGAAGCATACAGATTGTCCCATAAAAGAATTGCGAATGCGATTTAGTCTAGTTACAGGCGCGGTAAGTTTATGCCTGTTTCTTGTATTAATATTGTGTACATCACCGATTTTGGTAAAATCGTTAATATTTTTTTTTACATACATTAAATTATCAAAGATATACTGTAATGCAACGGTCATTATATTTATTTTATGCTCTCTCTACCTATCCAAATAATTTAAAATATTGGCATTTAACCTCGACTTAGTTGTAGTCCCAGTGTAGTCTTAACCATCTCCTTCACAAGTCTCATGCAGATCGCACTAAACTATATATCAATTATACTCATACAACTTACTAGTCCAGCTCCCTCGTAATAAGCTCCTATAAAAGAACCCATAAAACTCCATTTTTACTTATTGTTCCATTCTTGCTTTGAACCTGCAACAATATGCGGTCAGTCTTGTTACTTTCATTTTTATTTTTCATTTATTTCGCGGTCCCACGGTCTGGTGGTGGCAATAAAAAGACCTTACGCGTCCCTATGTTATTACGTAGCTGCTAGTGTGAAGTTTTATAGGTCTTTTATGATGACTAACTATGATTTTACAGTTTACTTAAATCGAATATTTCTCGATATTCCCGAATAATACAAGCGCAGCCATACCTTCCGCCGTTCTATAAGTAATGTTTTGTATTCATCCAATGTATATGTACATAGGTACATACGTACATAATGGAAAAAAGGAAACACAATGTGTAAAATTAAAAAATGTATTATATATAAACTTATATATTTAAGTTATATTGAAAAATACATTTTAAGTACATATATATTCTATTTAATAACATTTTATTAAATAATAGTAAAGCAGTTTAAAATACCAACATATATATATATATATATATATATATATATATATATATATATATATATATATATATATATATATATATATATATATATATATATATATATATATATATATATATATATATATATATATATATATATATATATATATATATATATATATATATATATATATATATATATATATATATATATATATATATATATATATATATATATATATATATATATATATATATATATATATATATATATATATATATATATATATATGTATGTATATATATATATGTATGTATATATATATATATATATATATATATATATATATATATATATATATATATATATATATATATATATATATATATATATATATATACATACATACATACATACATACATACATACATACATACATACATACATACATACATACATACATACATACATACATACATACATACATACATACATATATATATATATATATATATATATATATATATATATATATATATATATATATATATATATATATATATATATATATATATATATATATATATATATATATATATATATATATATATATATATATTTATATATATGTATGTATGTATATATATATATATATATATATATATATATATATATATATATATATATATATATATATATATATACATATACATACATACATACATACATACATACATACATATATATATATATATATATATATATATATATATATATATATATATATATATATATATATATATATATATATATATATATATATATATATATATATATATATACATATATATATATATATATATATATATATATATATATATATATATATATATATATATATATATATATATATATATATATATATATATATACATATATATATATATATATATATATATATATATATATATATATATATATATATATATATATATATATATATATATATATATATATATATATATATATATATATATATATATATATATATATATACAGTATGTCGGGAAGAATTATTTATTTTCATTCTCCGCCGTGGTAAAGACATAGTATGGCGATGAGTTACGCCGTTTGACGTGGCGAAAACCGGAAACTGAAACTTGACACTTTATTCTCTGCTGTATTTGAGGTATAAAATTGCAAATTTAATCAAAACGTTCAATTCACTCTATAAGGACTAAATCCAGATTTATAAAATTAAAGAAATTTTTATAACGACAAGCTTGCCTTGCCGGTGTTTAGATCCACTAGTCAACACCGCCTCGAAAGGTGGAAAACAGTTAACAGAATCTTTTGACACGAGGTTCCTACGGTGTCTGCGGCTTCCTCTGCCTACCCTGCCAGGTGCGGGATAAATCGTGACGTTAAAAAAAATTGAATACAAGACCAGCTACGAAGATAATAATGACAAAATGTTAACATTGACTCCTTATATCATTATAACTACTTATTACAAATCAGTTAGTGACTAAACATTATATTGAGTATATTAAAATTGTTTTCTCGTGCGATATCATCATTATCGATTTGAGAAAGCTTCCTATGTTAATAATGTAATCATAATCTATGTAATTATTTATTAACTTACTTGTAAGAGAAAACGTGCAAAATACCTTTTTTATTACTTAAGTTGTAAAAATTCTCTTATTATGCAGAGAGAACTAAGTGTTGCGGCACTCCAATTCCAAATTTTCGCATGTTTCGTGGTAGAACTTTTAATGGTACTTAAGGCACTATTTGGGAAGCTAAATATCAGTTTCATATAAACATAATATGTATATATAATATGTATATATATATATATATATATATATATATATATATATATATATATATATATATATATATATATATATATATATATATATATATATATATATATATATATATATATATATATATATATATATATATATATATATATATATATATATACATATATATATCTGAGTACGACTGCAGTTACGTATTTCGAGATAGATTTGCCGTTTCCTACAAAACTATATTTAAACTTCTGATATCTGCATACAGCATCTCATGCATTAACGCTAAATGAAAGACAATGTTGAAACTGCGTCAACATGCAATGTTCGTTGCATAAGCCACTACGATCTCAAAGATTAGCCCTTTACTTTTTATCTTAATGTACTAGATTAATTTTAATGCACTGTATAAAGTTGTACCGAGATAACTGTCAAAGTTGAGGTGCACCATTCAACAAGCATTACTTCGAGAAGGCGGAAAGCGGAGAACGTAGTGTCTTAACACTACGTACCTACAGTTCCTGCGGTTCCCTCTGTCTAACCTGCTATGGACAGGATAAAGCGTGAAGCTAAAAAAACAACTGTCAATTTAACTTCAGTTCACAGACTATTAAAGAGATTGAACATGTTTTTTCCATATTTTCACGTATAAGAACTAAGACGAGGTAAAATGATTGTCAAGACAATGTCAAGGCAAATATAATGAATTAATATCAAAACTTTTTTGACTCTAGCTGTGAATTGATCTTTTTGCCTCAAATTTTTATTACAAAAGATTCTGGGGCGGACATTATAATGTTCTGGGATGGGCACGGCTTACCCATTTTCCGCATTTTTACGTCCACACATATGGGCCTTTATTTTTTTATTAAACAATACCCAATAGCAATGCATGTAACTGTGTATTCACATAACAGTTATAGCATTCATGAATTAATTAATCACGCAAATAATATATATATGTGTATGTTTGTACGTATTTCTTACAGTGATGTAATAACGAGCTGTAAATGAATTAAGTCAATCAAATCCATATGTTGCTGTTGCTGTTGTATTTATAATGGTTTGTAGTAGTTTTTTTTTTTTAAATGTAGGCATTGATAACTATCTGATAAACAACAAGTCGTTTTCTCTTTACTATCTGTCTATCCTACCTCTATATTGTCGAGTTATATTTAGCTTCACGCTTTATCCTGCACATGGCAGGGTCACTCAGACACACCAACCAACCACCTAGTGTTAAGACACTCCGTTGCTTAATCCCTGCTTTATCCGTCCCCGCTTTCCGCCATTTACGAGGCATTGCGTGTTGAGTGGCGGAACTCAACGCCGCGCTTGGCTAGTTGCCAGAGCGAAGAGAATGGAAATAGAAAAATCCATCTTCCCCACCTGGGGATCGGATCCACAAACCGTCGCGTTACAGGCAGATGTTGCGCCTCTGCGCCACGACGGTCCTCTTGTATATTGTTAAGTTATTGAAGTGTTTAAAAATATAAAATAAAATTGATTATTTATTATTTAATAAAAAAAATTATATAGTTACAAATTATACGTAAAATGAGCTTGCAATTTGTATAATAATACACCCAAAAACATATAATATATCCATTTCTAAATAATATACCTATTTAAAACTATTTTGAAAGCTTTCACAGAAATAGTGAATTTGATACTAACAACAAAATTATATTAGTATTATGTCATTACGGGATGTGAACGTATAGCTCGATGTTGGAGCACTGAGCCGCGTGTGAATTGTCGAAGAGGACGTCGTTTTATATTCTGTTACACTTTTGTGTATGAAATTACGTTAATTCTTCTATATTTTTCTCAGATTTACTCTTATATAATATGTATATACTGTAATTACATTTTTTTTAAAATATACGTAACATAGTGTCTTAACACTCGGTTCATATAGTTCTTGTGATTCTCTCTGCCTACCCTGCTATGTGCGGGATAAAGCGTGAAGCTAAAACAAAATTGACGTATTCAAATGAAAATTATCATTCTATATGCAATATTTGTCTGGGCGGAAGTACTCACGCGCTGTAATACTATATGAGTTACTATATAAGTTTTCTCGTACAAACGTACGTACGTAACAAAATTGCGCGGAAATTCTGAAGTACAAAGCCTATATGGTGTTCTACAACTTCCACTATCTTATAATTAAAAAAAAAACTTTAAAATCTTGAAACTAATTAATGAAACAAAACAATAATCATTACAACCGTAATGTATCACAAATGATAAAAATGATTCCATTGGTCATCACATCAAATTCACGTGATGTAAACCTAGAATATGTAGACGTAAATAACACTTTAGGCTTAAATTAATGTATTTACAAAAAATATTGCTACATAGTGTGCTTGGTGAACCTAAACTATCTTAATTTTTTTTTTTTTTTAAATATAACTTTATTTTTTTACTTAAAAAGTTATATTGAAAAATGTTATAGATTGACAAGAATTTGACAACGATCATTTAAACAAAAAATAGGTTGTTTACTTGATAACTTCATTATTAAATATATTTTTGTTTATCTTCATATATATATATATATATATATATATATATATATATATATATATATATATATATATATATATATATATATATATATATATATATATATATATATATATATATATATATATATATATATATATATATATATATATATATATATATATATATATATATATATATATATATATATATATATATATATATATATATATATATATATATATATATATATATATATATATATATATATATATATATATATATATATATATATATATATATATATATATATATATATATATATATATATATAATAAAACGTGGCACACGCGTGAACTACAATATATATTTAAGATCTTAAAAAGTGTACTGGCCATATTATTATGCTGATTAGTTACAACATTCGATACAAAATCGATGTTAATTTTTATTTTGCATTTTATATGTAACTTTGAAAGTAAAACGAAATTTAAATTTTTGATTGCTAAAAATATCGATTTAGTTTTGTTTTACATTACGTTTACACATAATAAAAACATAAATTGTTATATTACACTATAAAGGAAATATAGAATTGCAGAATTGCATTTTGTATTTAAAATTCAATTGAATTCAATGGCATGTGTTGTATTGTATTTAATTGTATTGCAATATGAATGTGATGTTATTAAATACATATTATATTTACTAAATTCACATCAAATAAACTTCCTAGTATTTATTGTCAAATATTATTTCTGTACACATTTTTAGTTGTATTCTTAGCTTTAAGCTTTATCCTGCACAAAAGAAGAATTATGCAATCAACGTTGTTACAATCAAACTGCTGGTGCCAAAGTTGTCCCATACAACGACATCATATATATATTGAACTTAAAAATATCAAAAAATAATATCGATTATTTCGATATTATTTTATTCGTTATACAAAAACAAAAGTTCAAGTTTTAGTTATCGATTTAAAAGTCATCGTGTGAAAACCACGAATCGATAGAAGCAAAACATCAATGTTTCAAAAATCAAAAAAAGGAAAAGGCAATAAAATGTCACGATGTTGCGGCTAGCGGTTTACAACCACCAGATACCTCAATAACAATGTCTCACCGATTGCTTTTATTCGTTATTTTTAAACCATCTATCGCATTGTAGGATATATAGAGGCACTAACCTATTGAAAAATGATTTCATTTAAAATTTTACAGGTAAATATTAATAATGTATCGAACACGGAACTTAACACCGTGGTCGTCTTTTTTAAAGTGTCAGTTAGTGTCTCTAAGTGACGTGTTTGCGATGATTTATGATTATATATATCGATATATTGATATCGATGATTTCAATTACAACGAAGTTGTTATTAATAATCTTTTCCCTTATAAGAGAGAATTTACTACTTATATTCCATAGATGCGTCGTGCTCTAGGCTAAGATCTTAGAGTAACTTGGACTTGCGCTCCAGTATAAGCTCTGACTCTATTTAATAAATTTGGAATCGAATTTATTAGTGTCACTGTTAAAGAACATTCTAGAAATTGATTAATACTTCTAGACAGGCCGAAATTTTTACCCAATTACAGAAATGGACAAAGACTGTACCACATACACATAAATACAACACAAAGTAAGTAAAGATTTTAAAACAATTTTCAGTTACGGTGAGAAAGTGAAATTACTTTTTATAGTTTGATATAAAATACAAAAACAAAAGTGAGTGTTCCGATGACCTTCGCAGTGTTTCGTATATACGTGAATCCACTACCGTTTCTAATTCGAGCAATCGATTATTCGAAATCAATTAGTTAGGCGGCAGGCGCGTGGCAAATAAACAATACTTTCTATTCGAGCATTTTGATAAGAAACTATTTAATAATTATATATGCCTTCATATAAATCATCATATTTTATTTCTAACGTCGGCATATAAACGCGATGGTTTGTGGATTCAATTCCCATTTAGGGGAAATGGATATTTTTTTTATATTTCTTTTAAAGATGTGCTAAGGAATGTCTTTCGCCAATTCTTCTCCTCCATGACAAAGCACCTTTCCGAAATGGTAGTAGATAAAAAATTGACACGCATAAATGTGTCTGTGATACCTACATAAATAAATGATATTTGATTTGATTTAATTTCCATTTTCTTCGCTTTGGCAAATAGACAAGCGTGGCGTTGAGTTCCGTCACTCAACATGTGATGACTTGAAAAAAGTGGAAAACGGAGAACGGAGTGTCTTAACACGGTTTTCACGGTTACTGCGGTTCCCTCTGCCTTTCCTGCTATGAGCGGGATAAAGCGTGAAGCTTTAAATATTTTATTTATTGGATATTTAACAATATTACGTACAACATTTCGAATCTTGCAGGTAATTTCAGGCGGCAGAGGGCGTTTGATTTTATCACATATAAAGTGAGATGTGACAGTTGTGGGTTCGACTCTTATTCGTGGAAATAAATTGTTTCCATTTCTTTGCTCCAATAAACATAGTGTGTCATCGAATTTCACTACTCATCTATTATTTTGTATATTTAAAATTTATTATAATTTTACGAAATTAGATACACATCAATCTTATATGTTTAATTATGTAAATATATTTTTGATTAATTTATAGAACTAGATTATACATTTTGAACTCAACTATATGTGATTTTGTTATATATATGAAAACGAGATTAACATGCAATCCGATTTATGACATCCGATTTATTAAAAAGAATCGAATCAGTGACCAATTAAATTTAAAGGATATACCAAATTAAAAAAATCTCTTGTATATTAACACGTATTCTTGAAAAAAACATATAATATATATTTTTAATATAAAATACTAAATTTTTACATTTTCCTTCCTTCAAAAGTGAAATTCGTAGCCAATATATAGAGATTACTAATAGATAGGTCTCTACATAAAAGCGTGTCTTACGTTAAACGTTAATTATAAACATAATATTCTGGTTATTATTGTATGTATATACTGAAACTCGTAATACCATACATGTATGTAACTTTCGTGTCAGGAACTTACACAAGTGAAGTCAGTTAAATATGTAGGCTATGTCAATATTGTCAGTCATATTATTTATTTAACATATCATCATATGTTATACCGTACCATAGGACCGTCGTGGCGCAGAGGCGCAACGTCTGCCTGTAACGCGGCTAACGCGACGGTTTCTGGGTTCGATCCCCAGTCGAGGAAGATGGATTTTTCTATTTCCATTTTCTTCGCTCTGGCAACTAAGGCAAAGCGCGGCGTTGAGTTCCGCCACTCAACACGCAATGCCTCGAAAACGGCGGAAAGTGGGGACGGAGTAAGCAGGGACTAAGTAACGGAGTGTCTTAACACTAGGTTCATATGGTTCCTGCAGTTCCCTCTGCCTACCCTGCCATGTGCGGGATAAAGCGTGAAGCTAAAATAAAATAAAATAAAATCATATGTTATATATATCTTATGTAATATAGTGTTTTAATATGTAGCGTTAAGTTACGTCGTTCAACATGTTTTCTTGAATTGCGGTAAAGTGAAGAAAGCTATTTATTGTACATATTTATGGAATTTGTTCATATTTTCAGCAATTATTTTTCTATAGTTTACAATATAACAAATAATTATATATAATTATTACTATAGCAGTGGCGTAGCGACTACCTGTAAGCGCGACGGATTGTGGGTTCAATTCCTATGAGGGAATTTTTCTATTTCCATTTTCTTCGCTCTGGCAACTTGGCAAATCGCGGCGTTGAGTTCCGCCACTCAACACGCAATGTCTCGAAAAAGACGGAAAGCAGCCACCGAGAAAGCAGGGACTAAGCAACGGAGTGTCTTAACTATAGGACCCTATGGTTCCTGCAGTTCCCTCTGCCCACCCTGCCATGTGCATGTGTGATAAGGCATGAAGACATAAAAAATAAATAAACAAATCAATTAAAAAAAATCACCAAAACTATATAACTGTCAGTTAAACAACTTCCAATTTCACTATTTATCTAGCGGTTAAATGTAATGCTCGAACAATCTGCAAATAGATACCGTTTTATTATATCTATAAATATCCCGCTATATGCCTACTGTTATCTTTAATATGACTGCTCTACATCGTTATATGTTACATATATTTAACATACAACTTTGTAGAAGCATTTACGCTCAATGACTCCATATATTTAAATAAGCCAAAAAAAACGACCGAAAAGGACCGTCGTGGCGCAGAGGCACAACGTCTGCCTGTAACGCGACGGTTTCTGGGTTCGATCCCCAGTCGGAGAAGATGGATTTTTCTATTTCTATTTTCTTCGCTCTGGCAAACTAGGCAAAGCGCGGCGTTGAGTTCCGCCACTCAACACGCAAAGCCTCGAAAATGGCGGAAAGCGGGGACGGAGAAAGCAGGGACTAAGCAACGGAGTGTCTTAACACTAGGTTCGTATGGTTCCTGCAGTTCCCTCTGCCTACCCTGCCCATGTGCGGGATACAGCGTGAAGCTAAACAAAAAACTGATGAATTAAATTATTGACTTTAGGAACAATCTCTGTCCAAACTGTGCCATAGCGGAAGATAAAAAAGAAAGTTAGTATGATATAAATTAAAAAACTTTAACTATATATTTCTTAATAGTATATATTAATCATATGTCAAAATATATGCGATTTCGTCCAATTAAGAGAATTCCTAGATCTCAGCCTATTCGTTGATGCACGCGAAAACTGTGGAAATAGCGGACGAGTGGCACTGTATTAGTATATCTTTACTTTTTCATTCACGCATTCTGAATATGAACGATATGTATGTAAAAGCGGTAAGAGAGATAGTGAATGATCTCTCTACTTTAGAGGCGCTCGAAAAAATATTGCAGAAACCGTAGAGTTTATACTTTTGTAGCCTCGCGTTTTATTACCAGCTATAGACATATAATGTGCGGGATAAAGCGTGAAGCTAAAAAAAAATGTTTAATAGAGAATAATCACTACATTTTCCATTTTAAATTCATTTTAGAGATAATGAGTGTTGCTAGAAGTAGGCTTCGCTTCGTGTTTGGTCGACAAGATAAGTGAAATTTTCTTAATTAATATATATAAAAATTTTAACGCAGCCGGATATGAACCCGCGCATCTTGGATTTTCACTTTAAAAATCAGGAAAATTCAGTCGATTTTTTAAATATTTTAAAGAGATGTGGACATTCTGTTATTTTCGTTTATAACTTAAATGTCATTGTTCAACAAAATTTTGTTTTAGTTATTCGTACTTTTATAATATTTTAACAGTACACCTTAAGATGTTATCACTGAGTTGAATCAAGAACCGGATGCAAAAGATATTAACAGAGTTGATATCTTAAGTTCCAGAACCCGTTCTGTAATTTTTTTTCAATAATTTTATTATTTTTTCGAGAAAAAAATAAAAAATATATTGTTCTTATTATTCGAGTGCTTAAATAAACATAAATGTCTTTGTCATGTATATCTTGAAGTTTGACATATATACATATATGTTGGGGTCAAGATTCGCAATTAATTAGCAATTTGTAAGAAGCGCTGTTGGAAAAGTTTATTCAGTATCAATGTCCCCTTGACATTATTGCCCTATCCTTCGGGGTAGTTTATATATATATATATATATATATATATATATATATATATATATATATATATATATATATATATATATATGCTCATACACTCTATGATTTACATAATATTCACAAACACCTTAAACCTATTGCATCAAATTAACAGCTTGTTAATGATTTTGACATCTTAAAGCCATTGCTTAAGGGCAGCGCACAAATAATCTTCAACTGATCCACTTTAATAATATTTACCAATATATTACACAAGGTAGTTTATGATTTCTTTTCATCTAAGTGAGGCTATCAATCATCATGGCAATTTTGACTTGTCTTAATAGAATAATCGTTAATAGTTGTAGTAATATATATATATATATATATATATATATATATATATATATATATATATATATATATATATATATATATATATATATATATATATATATATATATATATATATATATATATATATATATATATATATATATATATCAAGTCAAAATTGCCATGATGATTGATAGCCTCACTTAGATGAAAAGAAATCATAAACTACCTTGTGTAATATATTGGTAAATATTATTAAAGTGGATCAGTTGAAGATTATTTGTGCGCTGCCCTTAAGCAATGGCTTTAAGATGTCAAAATCATTAACAAGCTGTTAATTTGATGCAATAGGTTTAAGGTGTTTGTGAATATTATGTAAATCATAGAGTGTATGAGCATATATATATATATATATATATATATATATATATATATATATATATATATATATATATATATATATATATATATATATATATTTATATATATATATATATATATATATATATATATATATAATAGTCGTACTATTTAAAATCATATGCATATGCATAGCATATACATCTAACTCTATTTTGTTATTTTAAGCTCATAACTAAAATATAGATAAAATACAACAGCATATACTATATTTATATGTTGATAATAATCTTATAAAGCGATAATTTCGTCAATAAACTAATAATTAATATTAACTTAAGATTGAGATGATCTTTAGTAACGTGTTAACGGTGGTACCGTAACCGTCTTAGAGTTAACGCCGCCTCCGTCTAAAGTGCACGCGTCACGCGTAAATTTGCGCGCTCCAAAGAAAATACGTAAGAAATATTTAAAGAATCGCGATATATATAAAAAATAACATAATATAATTTTTGTACCAGTGTTGTGATTTTTTTAAAGTGTAAGTGGTTAATTCCAGTGATAAATTTGTTTGAGCAAGTGCACGATAAGGCTCTGTCAAGGTTAAAGTGACATTTGGTATTATCGCGCCTGTTGTTTCGATTTAAGAAACAATAAATATTATTGACATATCGATTTTAAATTATATTTTTAATCGATTTAATTTATATATTTTGATAATTCGTACAAAACGCTATTTTTAAGTAATATAAACATATTTGCACGTATAATATATATAATGACTTTTAAATTATGCACTTAAATGTTTAATGAAAAGGAAAGCTTAAATTAATAATTAATCGATTATTAAAACTATCGATTATACAATATTGATATAATATACAAAAAAAATGCATAAAATGCATATAATTTACTTATATACGTTTTCTCTTACTTCTAACTTGACATGGTAAGTGTCACTTAAGTAACAGCGTATTATATATAAGATTTGGTATTATATTAAAATGAACCCGAAGCAACAGATAAATAATTGAAATCTCTTTACCTCGGATTTTTACTTCGCTCTACTTAAACGATTTTGGGTAATTATCATACTTTATTTACATTTTTCGACCATTTTTTAAAGTTATCACAAAGTCAGTTAATAAGATAATATTTAAATACCAAAATAAGATTTTTCATATAATATTTTTTTAAGAAAGTTGAGTTTAGAACCTAATGTTGTGACACTTTGCTCCCAACGCACCAACCAATTTTCGAAGATAGTATAAGTTAAGTGACAGAACTCTTAAGAGAACTAGAAAATGGATCATACCCCCGATTCAGAATTGAACCCGCAACCGTCTAGTTTCCAGTCATACACTGACGTAGACATAGTAGCACATTATCAACATTTTTCTTTATAAAAAGTTATTAATTCGCATATTAATGTTATATTACAATAATATGTTAACATATCACCTCTAAGATATGAATAGACAATTATCTTAGCACGTAAAGAGTAAACAAACGATAGTCCACGCCAAAGTAAACTTATATAACACGTACTGCAATACTTAGAATATATTATGACGCTATTATAATATGACAGTGTGTTAATGTAAGGGCGGTAGTATTGGGATCGATATCGTCTCAGGGAACTAAATTCACACTATAGGTTGACAGTACCTGCCTTATATAGCTTTTATAGTGTTTTTTTATCCATTTCCTGCTTTTCGCCTTAAGCATTGCCTAGTTGCCAGCGCGAAGAAACTGGAAAAGAAAAATTCATCTACCCCGAGTGGGAATCGAACTCATAAACCGTCGTGTTTTCAGGTGATCTCATGAACTGTGACAGATAGAGGGTTGATTTTTAAACAAGTTTTGATAAATATGTTTTTGATATAAGAACAAATACTTAAAAGAGAATAAAATAAATATTAAAATAGTGTTGAGGCGCTGAGGTGTAGCCTTTACCTGTAAACACGACGGTTTGTGGACTCGATTCCCGCTCGAGAAAGATAGATTTTTCTATTTCCACTTTCTTCGGTCGTGAAACTAGGCAAAAACGCGGTGCACTCAACACGCAATGCCTCGAAAAAGGCAAAAACAGGGACTAAGCAACGGAGTGTCTTAACACTAGGTTCCCACGGTTCCTGCGATTCCCTTACCCTAACCTGTTCTATAAATGAATATTGGTACGGAACCTATCGTACTCAAGTCAGATTCACACTTCTCCCTTACGTATATAGATCAATTAGTCTTTACATTAATTATATGTATAATTATATATGACATGATTATAGATCATCATTTTAAGACTCATGTAATCACAGGTCACCTACAACAAACACAAACAGAAGTTTCGTAATGTTTTTTTTTTTTTTTTTTTTTTAGCTTCACGCTTTATCCCGCACATGGCAGGGTAGGCAGAGGGAACTGTAGGAACCATAAGAACCTAGTGTTAAGACACTCCGTTACTTAGTCCCTGCTTACTCCGTCCCCACTTTCCGCCGTTTTCGAGGCATTGCGTGTTGAGTGGCGGAACTCAACGCCGCGCTTTGCCTTAGTTGCCAGAGCGAAGAAAATGGAAATAGAAAAATCCATCTTCCCCGACTGGGGATCGAACCCAGAAACCGTCGCGTTAGCCGCGTTACAGGCAGACGTTGCGCCTCTGCGCCACGACGGTTCGTAATGTTGCATAAAATAAAGGCAATTCTGTATTATTATATATATTTTATCCTAAAATATATAGTGTATTTTTTTACCTAAAATTCATAAATTAATTTTTTAAATTAAAACGTTGCGTTGAGTTCCGCCACTCAACACGCAATGTCTCGAAAATGGCGGAAAGCTGGGACAGAAAAAGCAGGGACTAAACAACGAAGTGTCTTTACACTAGGTTCATATGGTTTCTGCCTACCCTGCCATGTGCGGGATATAGCGAGAAGCTATAAAAAAAATTAAAACGTTTAATTTATAAAATGTTAAAATTAATAGACTTGTACTAACGACCGGCGTTCCTCACGTCAAAAATGCTTTAACGATAGCTACTTATGTATTTATTGCGATCGTAAATAGAACATAAATAGGGCTAAAGGTCCATAGGTTAGACTGGTCGACTGCCGTCTGGCGTCTATAATTATTGTTTTGTACATAAAAATTAAAATTTCCTTACAATTTTAGAAGATATTGTAATAATAACTCAATAAAATATATTTTATATACTGAGAATATATATATATATATATATATATATATATATATATATATATATATATATATATATATATATATATATATATATATATATATATATATATATATATATATATATATATATATATATATATATATATATATATATATATATATATATATATATATATATATATATATATATATATATATATATATATATATATATATATATATATATATATATATATATATATATATATATATATATATATATATATATATATTCTGTGCCTTTTTTCGCTGTTTGTTTGACAGTGATCTACTAGCACTGGTTGACTGGAACAAATTTAAAAAGAAATGAGGTCGCCTTTCTAAAATTTAACTTATTTTAATTCCTTACTTATTGTTATGTGCAATAAAAAGTACTATTATTAAAAGGAAATTTAAAAAATTATCGTAATCGGAAATCAAATCCCCAGCTACCGTCGCAGTAAATCCATACAAAACAGATATCATGTTATCTTATATAGGGTGTGCCAGTACGAACAAAAATTACGAAGTAAGCACTCAATTAAAAACTCATTCGGTCCTTCTTTAATGGAATTACACTAATAAAATCACCGATTTGTGAATTTAAAACCGTGAACGCTGTTATTGCGTCATATGGTACAGATGTAAGAAATTTTATAAACCAACTTCCGCGAAAAATGTGAGGATAATGTATTTAAAGCTTGATGAATATTGTATTATTTTTATATTTTGTATATATGTATGTAAATCCCTATATATATCCCTAAATATTCCTTGATATATAAATATATGGCTGACTTTAGAGCCCTTGGTTATACTAAATTTAAGGACCATTTGGGCCATAAGGATCACGAAGCCCTGGGCAAGGGGGCCTTAAATATTTTTTGTTAAGTACAAAAATGATTGCAGACATTCAAGTAATTAAGGAAAATTAAGGGTAGCAATTTTAACTTAACGATAAATTAAGCTACAAGTATATGTGTATTGATAGAATCAATTAATCAATCGAGGGTTATAAGTTTTATTATATATCAATTTTACTTATAAATATGCAAAAAAGACAACTTTTGAGTAAAACATTGTCTAAGTAGCCGTCCATCAATTTACGAAATTGCCGGGTGAACAGTCCGGGTCAATGCGCCCTTGACGCGACGTAATTAGCGCATTGTTAGTGTCTCAAAGGAAACCTGTCAAGCCTTGTTTTTGATAGGTATTGGTATAAAGTACTTACACGAGATCCCACCGCATCACAACTAAGGTATAATATCCTGTTGGAAGAATATTTTCTTCAGATTCGTTCTTCAATTCTTCACTGAGAAACGGAATTCAACTTTGTTAGGGAAATTTTCCAAAATCTCCAAAGTCTTTTGTATGTTTTTCATGTAAAATTAATAAAGATATTTTTTATGTCTTCACGCTTTATCCTGCACATAGCAGTGTAGGCAGAAGGAACTGCAGGAACTATAAGAACCCAGTGTTAAGACACTACATTGCTTAGTTCCTGCTTTCTCCGTCCTTGCTTTCCGCCTAAGATATTATAACTTAAAAAATATTAACATATATATACATAATAATATTATATTTAAGCATATAAAAGGTTTCCCTCGCGCCCCATAAAGTATACTCGTTTAATAAAAAAGCAGGTGTCACCTGACGTCATGTTACAACGGTTTCGAGTTTGTCAGTATGGAGTGCTTTACAAAGAAACAAAATAATGTACGTAAAAACGTAAAATTAATTTCGTACGTATATATGGACGCAAATCAACATACATTTTATGATTTTATGTTACGAAAATATTTAGTATTGAAATTAATTGTTTAATTATTAAAATCGGTAAAACCTATTTGTAATGTGAAGTTATTTATAATATTATTTTTGAATATCGAACGTAAATATCAGCTGTTAATTGAATAAAAAACACATAATTATGTAAAGTTGATCTCTTCTGTATTAACTATCGCACAAGAATCAATTAATTGATATTACTCTGAAACATTTACTATAATTTTTTAATGAATGAGATATCTCAAATACTGGGAGAATATGCTAAGGGATGTTATGAAGCTAAAGAATTGGCTTGAACGTGCTTAAGGAGTTAACTAATAAATGTCTGTGTCCATAGCAGCCATTGCTTAGACAGTGTTAGCAGAGCTGACAAATGAAATAATTCATTCTCCCCGAGAAAGAACATATACCACAGTCGTCATACTTACAGTTAAGCCCTGTGCCACTGCGTTATGATGGCTTTCTTATTTTAAATAAAATTGTATGATCTATTTGTTCATAATTTCAGTAAGGAACTTAACGCAATTTTTATTTAAAAAAATCTTAATTTTATATTTTTGAACTAAAATTTAAAAAAAAACCTTCACAATATGTGTTATTAACTATGTAAAATATTATCAGTAACACCTTGCTCTTATCAGTGTTTACACTATTTGCTAATAAGCCTAGTGATTTCGAACGACCTTAGTCAAGACGTTTTCTTTTATCTTTACGCGTTTGCCGCATTTTCGTAGTGTATAACTATTATCTTGAATTAAGCTGAAATATTACGATGAAAGACGAATTGATTCATTCCCCTGAGTGGGAGTTGAACCTGCAACCGTCGCACCGAATACCGCCGCCGCCCTCTCTGAAGTCATTAAAAATGACATTTAGCATAGAGTGCTCTATAATATTATTATTTTATTAATATTTATGAGTAAGCTTAACAATAATGTTTCATGATGTTATGTTTTTTGTATGTTTAAATGGAAAACATGTATAACATACTTCATATATACCAATTCAAAATACAAAATCAACAACAAGTTTTTACAAAGTTCAATATATAAATTACACGTCGAACGTCATCCCATGAAATAAAACAACTTACAATTATATATGTATATCTCTAGTCATAAAATATTGCCAATTACTTCGTTTAACCTTTGTACCCTCTTAAATATTAATGTTTTATCAGTACCATTACGTCATCTATCTCTTGGAAGGTCATGTATACATTGTATATATATATATATATATATATATATATATATATATATATATATATATATATATATATATATATATATATATATATATATATATATATATATATATATATATATATATATATATATATATATATATATATATATATATATATATATATATATATATATATATATATATATATATATATATATATATATATATATATATATATATATATATATATATATATATATATTGTGTTCATGTATATGTTTTCGATACATATATAGTTAACTAAAAGTATTAAAAGTATATAATTATGTTAGTTTAAATCCAGACAACATGATCTCAGCAATACTAAACGAAATTCACCTACCGATTTTTATATCTTGTGTGTTAAACAGTAACAATAATTTTATAAGTGGTAGAGATCACCTCTAGCGAGTGATAAGGCCGCCTTTAACCTGAGTTATTCGTATTTTTTTTAATAATGGGGTAATGAAATAAATAAATTAATAAGTATAGCTAATCGTTAGCTAAGCCTCGGAATTAAAGTGGGAAGCCAGGAACGAAGTGTTTTGACACTAGGTTTCCACTGATCCTGAAGTTTCCTCTGCCTACCCTGGTACGAGCTTAAAATTCTTAATTATTTTATTTTATAACTTTTGTTAATGTCACGTAAGTGTCATGTACATACAAGTCTTTCTAGTATCAAGAATGTATCTTTAAGTAAAAGTAACTATAACTATAAACAAAAGCATTCCATTTTGATTCAAGATAGTTGTACGTAATGTGAAAAATGGGAAGCAATCTGAAAGACTGCAATTATTTAAACGCGGCAGTTAAGCTTACGTCATCAAATAATGTAGGATATTACCACGTCATATGTATGAAGCGACATTTACTTGTTTTTCCCGGATGTAATAAAAATAAAATTAAAAAAAATTGATACATATTTGTTTGTTTAAAACTTCATTTATTTATATTGGTTTACACATATGTTTTATATATATATATATATATATATATATATATATATATATATATATATATATATATATATATATATATATATATATATATATATATATATATATATATATATATATATATATATATATATGTATATATATATATATATATATATATATATATATATATATATATATATATATATATATATATATATATATATATATATATATATATATATATATATATATATATATATATATATATATATATATATATATATATATATACGCGAATTTATTATATACAATGTTTCGAGTTTTATAGGAAAAAAAATATAAGTTTACCTTGGACTGTGCTCTCTTGACTCGTTTTATCCTTATTTTGTTTCGCTGAAATAAATCTTAGCGTAATTATAATTTAACGTGACTTTTAAAAGAATTACGTGGATGTTTTTTGTTCATACTCTTATTACATACCTACGTATGTATTTTCCTTAATTAACGATTGTTTTTGTGTTTGAGATCTATCCGTATTTATATACATATAATACATTGTGTTAATACGTGATATCTGAAATTTAAACTATTATAACAATATTCTGTTTATATTTTATATTATTATATATGTTATTTCACATTTTTTTTCATCACGTACAAAATTAATCATTAAAAATGAAACGTCTGTATTATGTTTAATATTACGAAGATATTTTAATTAATCATTTGTGTAGAGAATAATGTAAGTACATAAGTTTAGTTACTTGCTCGTTTCGCTCCTCAATCTTCGCTTGCTTCGCTCTTTATAATTATAGTAAAAATTACAACACTTTTTAAGGACGACAGTGTAATTTTTTTAGTACCAGTTTGTTCTTTCTAGAATGTAAGTACTAATAAGATATCATAAAATATTTTTTTATTAGGTTCCGCATATCAATGTTAAAATAAATTAGAAATTAATATGTAATTTAAAATATCATAATATTTAACACCTTTTTTTTGTGATTTTGCTCATAGGATGTATGTACGAGTGATGTAACGAATATTCACATTCGCATTCGTACATCACTAGTATGTACCACAGATACTGATAGAAAATTCTGGAATCCTAAATTGACGTTGACGTGTGACGTTAATGGCGGGACACGAGTAGTTTAATACAAAGCTTTCATTAGTGATTGTCTGTTATGTATTTTGTTTCGCGGCATTCAAAACTCGCACTAGTTTCATATATTCGTACTTACGTATTGTCACTCTCACATTTCATGATATTGTGTAATGTCGGGAAAGGCACCATTGTTTGTACAATTACAAGTATGTTTATTAGATTTAATTTTTCCTCGTTATATAATATTGTATTGATTACTATTTCATGGTGCAGTGGAATAGGAGTGTAAATAATAATTACGGGTTAGGTTTTCATTTCAATAAATAATTATAGTAGAAAATCGATTTATCGGACTAACTATTGTTGTGAAGCATTCGAATAATGGAAAGTAAATACATATGAATAAAATTGGATAATCGACTTTGAGCGTATATATAGGTACATAATATTTTACGTTTTTTTTTTAAATAACTACCATTATTTAATAGAAATAATTGGTAAATATAAACGAAAATAAATATCTATTTAGAAAAGTTGGTTGAAAATATTTGGTAATAATTATCAATTGACGTAAGCCACTTTTTCTCAAATACACCTTGTAGGTACATTTAATTTAAATGGCCTGTACTCCGGATAATAGGGAGTCCGTTACCGATTGCCGGGTAATCGAGTTTATACTGAAATTAAATACAAATTCTTAACACTAATCTAGTGTTGATTATTTTTAAGTAAAAAGAAAAATGTCTATACTATTGAGTATAAAAAAATTCGTATAGCATTTACATATGAAGAAATCCACCTCTGTACATTAATAACATAATTCTAAGTCTAGGAAATATAAAAAAATCGACTTTAGGACTAATGTTTTGAAACCGTGCAGTAAACGTCAACCTACACCTTTGCACTCAAAAGGTTGCAATATGCAAATATTTATAATTATAATATTATACGTACAAATAATTAAAGTATAATTAATAATACATTATAGTAACAATTTCCGCAGACAATATTATTATTCTTAACATATTTATAAGAGGATAAGACGATCATCGTGGCGCACAGGATCAGTGTCCTTCCTGTAAGTACAATGGATTGTGGGTTTGATTCCGACTTGGGGAGGATGGAATATTTTATTTACATTATCTTCGCTCTTGCATCTAGGAAACGCGGCGTTGAGTTCCGCCACTCAACACCCAATGCCTCAAAAGGCGGAAAGCGTAACACTATTCTCCCATGGTTCAATTATTTCCACTTGACAGGGAAGAGTAGCTGCGGGTTAAAGTAGTATGTCAGTATTACAGATTAAAAATATACATGTAAATATAAGATATAATAAATAATTCATAATTACAATAATTTCGGCGACATTCTTAAAGACCTTGTTCGCATCAGAAAGGTCTTACGAAAAACAAGTTACATACAACGTTAGTAATAATATGTATTAAGTATATTATTAATATTTTTTTTAATAAATCATATAAAAGGCGGCTGTGATTTGCTAAGGTCAACCATCCAAGCAACAAAATATAAAAATAAAAACAATCGTAGTGATATATCACTATACTCTCTTTATTAAAGTAGAAATTAAATTTTAATTATAGTTGAAATAGAATAGCTTATAGTAAGCATTCATGACCAACGCTACAATGTAATAGGCCAAAGACTTCCGTACGTATTGGAGCATGGAGTTCGGGTCAGTCGGGTGTTTTAGAATTTCTAATGTAACTAATATTCATACTATTAGAGAAGATTGAGTGGTGTCGAAACATGTATGAATATTTGTTAAATTTTTATACCGGAAGCATATAATTTAACTTTAAAATCTCATTTCACTTGCATTAAACAAAACATAATAATTTGTTTACACGTCGTGCCTTACCTTGAATGCGTCTTTAAGGAAAATAATAATTGGCGTTTATATATATGTATATATATATATATATATATATATATATATATATATATATATATATATATATATATATATATATATATATATATATATATATATATATATATATATATATATATATATATATATATATATATATATGAAATGTATCAAATATATCTTCTTTATTAGGTTTTAATATATAAAAATATATTAATATCTAATAAAGAAGAAATTATAAATCATTTATCCGCGTATTATTGTTCGGTTTCTCTTCCAATAATTCAATTTTTTTAACTTTTTAACAATTTGCCGTAGACTATGAATATTTATATCATACCAGTATGAATTATGACTGTATCTTGCAAATAAATCCTTTTTGATAGCTGATGAAATTAATTAAAAACCGGAAACAGTTGAATGGAAGAATTGATGATTTTTTTAAATATATATATATATATATATATATATATATATATATATATATATATATATATATATATATATATATATATATATATATATATATATATATATATATATATATATATATATATATATATATATATATATATATATATATATATATATATATATATATATATATATATATATATATATATATATATATATATATATATATATATATATAAATTCTTCCATTCAACTGTTTCCAAAACTCAAAAATACATATACATACTGGTATTAAGCGCTTGTAATTTTCCTTAAGGTCTTTATAAAGATTAAAGAAATATTAATTTACATACATATTTCTTATTCATACATGCCGGTGTTACACCAGAGCTTCACTGTTCAGAGTACATTTTTCACAATAAAGTAACATTTATTCTCGTGTGTTAACAAATTTTAATAAGAACTCTTGATAAGAACTGTTGATTTTATCTTTATATATGATGTCTTCTCACTTTATCCTGCACATGGTAGGGTAGGCAGACGAAACTGCAGGAACCATAGGAACCTAGTGTTAAGTCACTCCGTTGCTTAGTCCCCTGCTTTCTCCGTTCCCGCTTTCCGCCTTTTTTCGAGGCATTGCGTGTTGAGTGGCGGAACTCAACGCCGCGCTTTGCCTAGTTTGCCAGAGCGAAGAAAATGGAATTAGAAAAATCCATCTTCCCCGACTGGGGATCGAACCCAGAAACCGTCGCGTTACAGGCAGACGTTGCGCCTCTGCTGGCGCGACGAAATATTTTTAAAATAACAAAATAATTAAATGTATATTGATTTACGTCCATAGGCTTTTTTGTCGTTCACTAAATTATTTTGATTGTTACTTTAAAAAATTCTGTTTTTGAAATAAGGTTGTTTTTTGCCCTCTAATTATCTCAATTGTAATTCGCAGTATCATCTTTATTGTCAGTAAATAGTTTTTTAAAACTTTAGTTCTCATACCAGATAATGAAATTAAATATGTTTTTGTTCACAATTTTATTATACTTTGAATCATACTATAGGAAAAATAAATATGAAGTCTCAATAGAGGCACGTCTTTAAATAAACGCGATGGAAATAGGTTCGATTCCCAACAGGAGAAAATATCGTTACAAATTAAAAATATACTTCTACAATCAAAGGAAAGGAAGTTTTATAAATAACCATACAAGTTATATGTACATATGACATATACCACAACATATAGTAGATTAAATTGAAACGACCAAAGTGGGCTATAAGCTATATAAGATCCATTGATCAATAGGCTATATTATAGTCCGTTTTGGACAAATGGACTCTACAATACCGTTTTTAGTCCCAGAGATTATATTGGTGTATCTAGCAAGCTCTTTAGCTTCTTTATAAGTTAAGATAACATAGCCTACGAAATTGTTAATCATTTCAAAGATTCTTTATATACCTACACGATAGTATGTGTAAACATATTGTCAGTCTGAGATCATCCACTTAGAGCTTACGCCTTATTCTACAATTAATAAGCCTTAAAAGGCTTTTTAATTATAAATCGTGTTGTTATTTTTTAATAGATATGATTCGTCGGTAATTATAGATAACTGGGATAACGGATCTTCCATATTGGGTAATTGTAAATTATTCAATAAAATGTTGTATTTAAAATTTTAATACCTGTCCATTTCCGTTTAAATAGTTCATGTGTTGATCTAACGGTATAAAATACGTGGTTAAACTCTAAACAAAGAGAATTACGCCTCTAGGATAGAGTGATTTGTCACTACGTTTTTGAATTATTCTTTAGTCATTATATTTTTAGTTAATATCATAGTTTGTACATATAGATTGGTATAACTTCCAAGTTACTTATTTTTTTAAATAATTGTATAATATTAAAGAAAAAAACTACGTGAGAATGAAAAAAAGCTGTAAGATGCACAATTTAAGCTGCCTTAAGTAGACTTAAGCTTCATACGAAGCTAAATAGGCTATTAAATTTTAAAATAAGAATAAAAATCGAGCAAATCCATAAAACGTAGCTGGTCAATCAAACCGGACTAGGCTACGTGCTATATTTATTAAAAGCTAGTGAACTTCTTTCAACATTTTTTTACAAAGAAATATGTGTATATTTGTATATAGAAGCTTTAAATTGTTTAGAGTTTGCAAAAGTGATGATTTCTAGAGTTGTGATTGTGTTCAATTCCCACTTGGGGAAGAATGAATAATTTTCATTTGTCATTGCTCTAGCAACAAGGCAAAGTGCGGCGTTGAGTTCCGCCATTTAACGCGCAATACCTCAAAAGGCCAAAATAGAGTACGGAGTGTCTACGCTCTATCTATGTCTCCCCCTCCCTACCCCGCTATGTAGCAACAGAGTAATGCGAAAAAGAGTTATATC
Source organism: Dione vanillae (assembly GCA_037178615.1). NCBI lineage: Eukaryota > Metazoa > Arthropoda > Insecta > Lepidoptera > Nymphalidae > Dione > Dione vanillae. The sequence goes on from JAZFAU010000055.1 coordinate 481,187, forward strand.
GTCATTCTGTACTAATTATTTGTTTTTGCTATTGTTTAGTACATGTTTTTACGAATAAGTATGACTTAACTTAAAAAATAAATAATGCAATATATAGATCTAAAAGAGCAGTTTCATCAGACATATAGAAATACATCTATAGACAAAAAATATATAGTGTCATAACATTCTGTTCTCCATTTAATTTAGATTTTGAAGCATTAAGCGGCAAAACCAACGATCTGGATCGAACCCACAACCAACGTTCACCATCACACGCTATAACTACACCACAAAGGCCCAAATTTTAACAATTTCCATATAAATATTTAAAGAAATAATCAATCAGTCATTCAAGTATGCCGTCGCGTCGAGTAATGTGTAAACATTGCATTGTACTTGTTACTCAATGTTTGTTAAACATTATGCTTACTTGTATCGTGTATGTACACACTGTGATCACACCTTTTGACATACTTCGCCACTTGTCTGTATTTATCTAGACGATTGCAATATCAATATCGATATAGCTCAGTGGTGTTGGCAAGAATTATGTGGTTACAAGTTGAAATCTCAAAGTACCTAGCTGTAGAAAGGTTGAAGGATGTTAATAATATATAATGAATTATTTTTCTTTAGTGTGCGGAGTGTGAAATGTTCCCTCTGTCTTCTCTGGTTTATATGAGGAAAATGTATATATTTTATTATTGAAAATTTATATATATATATATATATATATATATATATATATATATATATATATATATATATATATATATATATATATATATATATATATATATATATATATATATATATATATATATATATATATATATATATATATATATATATATATATATATATATATATATAAAAGAGATTCATATAATCATTAAAGGAAAACCCATATAAGAACACTTGTATATCCGTAGCCTCACAGAGAGCAAGCGAAAGTGAATCCGCCAGACATCCATACATAGTAAATCTTGTTCGACGGAAATGCCTTTTAATTGGTACGAAGAAAAATGTCGTCTGTTACTACTAACTATAAATGTATATACATATAAAAAACTGACTAACGTAGGTCTGGTTAAACAGTAAGCGTGATGTGTAGATTCAATTCCATTTGAGGGAGCAATTATTAGTTAAATTGACTTAGTAATATTTAAATATTAGAATAGAAATGGAATAGCAAAGAAAGCGTATTAAACAATTTTTAAGTAATAAATAAAATATCATTGTGGGGGGGGTGACTTACGGCACAGAAACGTGGTCTCTTACTATGGGCCTCATAAAGAAGCTCAAGGTCGCTCAACGAGCTATGGAGAGGGCTATGCTCGGAATTTCTTTGCGAGATCGTGTGCGCAACGAGGACATCCGCAAACGAACAAAAGTAATCGACATAGCCCAACGAATTAGTAAGTTGAAGTGGCAATGGGCAGGGCACATAGTACGGAGAACTGACGGCCGCTGGGGCAGAAAGGTTCTCGAGTGGAGACCACGTACCGGCAAGCGCAGCGTGGGACGGCCTCCTACCAGGTGGACGGACGACTTGGTCCGGGTCGCAGGCAGCCACTGGATGCGAATAGCATTAGACAGGGCGCACTGGAGGTCCCTGGGGGAGGCCTATGTTTAGCAGTGGACGTCCTACGGCTGACATGATGATCATGATGAAATAAAATATTATCAGAATACAATTTAAAGAACATTTTTATAGATTCCTCCGCTTAAGAAACAATATCTTGAATTTGATCGTAAAACAGACAATAAAGTAAATTGGCACTACGTTTTTATGTCTAAATTTATAAGCGTAAAAAAATTAAAAAACAGTATAGGAAGAAGCTATTTAGAGTACTTCATTACATACCGGGCTCAAATACCACGGTGTTAAAAATTTAATATGTTTCCTTTGAGTATTTTTTAATTGTTAGTGTGGATAAACACCTAAAAATATTTTATTATATATATATATATATATATATATATATATATATATATATATATATATATATATATATATATATATATATATATATATATATATATATATATATATATATATATATATATATATATATATATATATATATATATATATATATATATATATATATATATATATATATATATATATATATATCTTTACCAAAATAAAAAGCAAAAAAAGAGGTTTTTATTAAAACACTGGTGATTTTATACTTGTACATACATTTTTACGAAAATAACCTGTTTTACTTGCCATTTTATAGATGTCATAGAACAGTAGGGTCATATTAAAGGTCAGCTAAAAGTAGACCTCGTTCTTGACCATAACACTTGAGAGACGCACATTTTTATTAAACTAGATGTATCTATTCATAGGCGCCAGACCAGAGGTACTCAAAATTCATTTTTTATATATACATACATATATTATATATGTTTATATTGTACATATGTAGTAATTTACATTTTTGTTCAATATTCGAAAATTCATGACTTGACTTTGATCTTGAATCAAGTCAAAGTTGTATGTTAAAATTATTAAATGTATACTGATTTGTGTGCAGCTATGCATGTGCATACATGACTAAGGAGAAATATTATTACATTTTCTTTATAGAATAGCAGCTTGCACTTTAGTTGTGTGATAAAAGAAACAATTCTATAATAATTTCAATCATCACAAATCATCACAAATAAATGATATTACAAATATTAAATAGATAATTATTTTAAAATAATATCATATCATACTTCTTTTGTCTGTCATTAATCCCAGACTCTTTGGCCAAGGTCTGCTTTCCGACTGAGTGCAGTCCACTTTGCTCGGTCTTCTCCATCCTCACTGGATAACCTAATAGTTCTCATATCCTGCTTCACGACGTCCAGCCATCGCTTTGCGATATATGCTTTTCGCGATCTATACAACAATTGCAATTATAAGAAACTATTTCTTAATACTTTGCTCATTGATGTTCAAGCTCTAATATCAGTCATTTTTGTAAAAGCGTTGTCTGTCACTCAATCAATTCGTGGCTCTCGTAGACAAGACAGGACGCGGTGTTGAGTTCCGCAACTTATCACGTAATTTACCAAAAACAGGGTAGAAAGTAGAAAATAGAGTGTCTCTACACTAAGCTATACTAAATACAGCGATAAGCTATAAAAACATACTAACAAAGTTGCATAGTAAACGGTGCAACTAAAAAACCGCTTATGTCTTTTGTAATTATTTTAATTATTACTTTGTCACATTCTTATATTTCTATAAAAATTGCCATAAACCTGGTATACATACACATATTTTATATTTTATGTGACACGTGGAACAGTTATTTATTGTGGAAGGAAATTTACCGGAGTCACACGAAACTTAATTTGTAAATGATATCGTCAAAGGGTTTAAAGAGTGATAAGAATTTATATTTTCTAAGATTTTCTCCTTTCTCAATATGTATATACATATATAGGTAATAAGAAGTTTGATATTCGCGATTTATTTATATTTTAACTAATACTTTTTTATTGAGTCTCTAAATCTTTAATAGTCTGTGATTATAGAACGAAAAAGAAATGTTTATAATCTATGCGTAAAAATTACGATTAGTCATATAGCTAGAATATTTTACAAAATTAACATTTTCATTTAGAAATGGCAACATTAAATGAAAGTGGTTGTATACAGGAAACGCAATTCACGGGAAAGTACGTATTTACGGTATGGTACAAACACTTGTTGTTGTGTTATTAATTTACGTTACTTTATACTTGCAACATAATAATTATAGTCTTACAAAATTCTATGGAATACAAGCAATGAAAATTGCAATGAAAATCACATTCTAAATATATCACATCATCATACAGGTATATTTTGAAGCGTATACTGATTCGAATGCAGCGGAATGTCCGATAATGTCCGATTGAAATCATTTTTAAGTTAACTCAGTAACTCTAAATGCCTAAAAACTGTCTAAAAAAAATGGTTGCCTGTAAAGTGGGTTTTACGGGTGAAAATTTTACGTGACAACGTCTTTTTCTCGGTAGAATATTTATTGATATGAATAATAATTATAATATAAATTGCACAAATTTTAACTATAGAAAATATATTTTGTTTACTAAAACATTGTACATGTGTCAAGTGATACGCGCGGCGGACCGATCATAGTTCGGTGACAGTTGACACATCGTTACGTTACTTTTTCATAAGTGACTCCGAGCCGCAACCTATTGCGATAGCTTTAGGATTTAAGAGTGCTAAATAGAAAAATTACAGATACAATTTTTGTTTTTTCAAATAAGTCTTAAATTTGACAAATAAAGATTCTTGAAAGCCGTCGTGGCGCTGAGGCGTAAGTATCTGCCTGTAAACGCGACGGTTTGAGGGCTCGATTCCCACTCGAAGAAGATGTTTTCTATTTCCATTTTCTTCGCTCTGGCAACAAGGCAAAGCGCGGCGTTGAGTTCCGCCACTCAACACGCAATGCCTCGAGTGTTCCGCCACTCAACACGTAATGTTCGGAAAGCGGGTACGGAGAAAGCAGGGACTAAGCAACGGAGTGTCTTAACACTAGGTTCATATGGTTCCTGCAGTTCCCTCTATCTACCCTGCAATATGCGGGATAAAAGCGTGAAGCTATAAAAAAAAAGATTCTTGTCTCGTCAATTGAGTCTTGAGTTTTGGCGTAAAACGGAGAACGAAGTGTCTCAACACTAGAATCTCTGTAATATATAAAAATTGGCTTCTGCTATAAAAATATACACATAATATGATTTTCCTATAAAACATAGTCTTATGTGACAGTGGATATTACTTTTACTTTACTCAGTAAATATACTGGAAGTAGATTATAATGAGAGTGAAATTATATCTAATAATAGTTTAGTAAGAGTGCTATGCAACTTTGTAAGGATTCTGCATCGGTATATATAATATCAATTTTTTTTTCTTTTTTTTTCTGTTAATTTATTAGTGGAACTTAGTGCTAACTTCTTTGGTAACAACATGCAATATGTAATAAAGTTAAAATGCCATTAAAATGTAAAATTTCAAGAAATTTATGTAAGAAACTGACATATTAAAACCTATAAACTCTTTATCGTCATTAATTTTATTTTTTAGAAATTACTGTACATAATAGTATGGATTTCGCTATATATAGATTGCGCTATATAAAAGACACAGATCACGTATTTTCCTATCCATCACGTGAAAGGGAATTTCCAGTTAAGTTGAGTAAAAATAACCAAAATGGCAAAGAGCAGTAAACAAAACTAAAAATGGTATAATTTGTATGCATTTGACTTATCGAATTAGCATATGAACGATCGCTGATCAACATTAAGTATTTACTAGTAGGTCGTCCGTATTTATTTAACAGATTTTTAAGTTGTATAAGCTTCGAAGGTTCTCTTGCTTTTGACATTTTTTTATTTTTTTACAATCGTAGCGCCGCTTTATAACTGGCTAGTAGCTGTATACAGCCTTGTAAATTTTTTTTTTTTTTTTTTGTTTTTTTTTTTAGCTTCACGCTTTATCCCGCACAAGGCAGGGTAGGCAGAGGGAACTGCAGGGACCGTGGGAACCTAGTGTTAAGACACTCCGTTGCTTAGTCCCTGCTTTCTCCGTCCCCGCTTTCCGCCGTTTTCGAGGCATTGCGTGTTGAGTGGCGGAACTCAACGCCGCGCTTTGCCTAGTTTGCCAGAGCGAAGAAAATGGAAATAGAAAAATCCATCTTCTCCGACTGGGGATCGAACCCAGTAACCGTTGCGTTACAGGCAGACGTTGCGCCTCGGCGCCACGAATTTAATTAACAATTTAATTACTTTCAATTTTGGTATCTTTATTTTTCTGCATATTTATGGCAGCTCTTCAAAATAAAGGCGTAATCGATTTTTCATTTGCTATTGTCGTTTCATAATAAATAAACATACTCAAAAGTATATGATGAAAAATCTTTTTTTTTAGCTTCACGCTTTATCCCGCATATCGCATAGGCAGGGGGAACTGCAGGAACCATAAGAACCTAGTGTTAAGACACTCCGTTACTTAGTTCTTGCTTTCTCCGTCCCCACTTTCCACCTTTTTCGAGGCATTGCGTGTTGAGTGGCGGAACTCAACGCCGTGCTTTGCCTAGTTTCCCCGAGTGGAAATCGAACCCTCAAACCATCGCGTTTACAGGCAGACGCTTACGCCTCTGCGCCACGACGGCCCTTTCTCTTTAATCTTTTTTAATTATAAATTTACTTAGTAAGTAGAATATGATATATATTTTTTTTTAACTTCACGCTTTATCCCGCACATGGCAGGGTAGGCAGAGGGAACTGCAGGAACTATATAAGAACCTAGTGTTAAGACACTCCGTTACTTAGTCCCTGCTTACTCCGTCCCCACTTTCCGCCGTTTTCGAGGCATTGCGTGTTGAGTGGCGGAACTCAACGCCGCGCTTTGCCTTAGATGCCAGAGCGAAGAAAATGGAAATAGAAAAATCCATCTTCTCCGACTGGGGATCGAACCCAGTAACCGTCGCGTTACAGGCAGACGTTGCGCCTCTGCGCCACGACGGTACATATACTAATTAATTTTACATGACAAAACTAAATGGTAAATTTTTAATTGCAACATATTTATTAATATACTGTCCAAAAAAATCAAGGACCGTCGTGGCGCAGAGGCGCAACATCTGCCTGTAACGCGACGGTTACTGGGTTCGATCCCCAGTCGGAGAAGATGGATTTTTCTATTTCCATTTTCTTCGCTCTGGCATCTAAGGCAAAGCGCGGCGTTGAGTTCCGCCACTCAACACGCAATGCCTCGAAAAACAGCGGAAAGTGGGGACGGAGTAAGCAGGGACTAAGTAACGGAGTGTCTTAACACTAGGTTCTTATGGTCCCTGCAGTTCCCTCTGCCTACCCTGCCATGTGCGGGATAAAGCGTGAAGCTAAAAAAAAAAAAAAAAAAAATCAAATGTGTGTAATGATTTAAAACTTCAACCAAATAAAGAAATTCATGTAAATCGAGACACATTTAAACTGTTGAACTTTTGAACATAATTACATACTAATTCCTTAAACATCACTATCGTACTGTGATAGTGACTTATCATTGCATCACTATTCTATTACAAAAGGAAGGAAACGATCACTGCCTCACAAGAAACAGCCTTTATCAAAATCTTTAAGCATAATGTTCATACTTTCTAAGAAACGATGAAAACTGTTACATGCCTACTATAAGCCTTATATTTGTATGCAGTCTTGGTGCGACCTTCTAAAGGCTGCCTGTCGCAGGTCGCTTGGTTTAATGACCTTATAAGATATAAGCCAATATGAAAGATATTTACTTAGTCTTTATATAAATATAAAATTCGATTCGATTCGATTCGTATTTACTTGCGTTTTGTTTTGGTTTAGGAGATTTTGGGGATGAGACAGTCAAACATAATTTTCATGTCATTTTTATTTTTTATTTATGTGTCACTTGCCAGCTACACGCCATTTTTAATATCTCATTGTAATATTTAAATATTGTAGATATATTAAAACAGTAACAGACCTAAGATAAAATATTTATTAATCTGTAAACAAATACTACTTAAAACAACATATAAAAATTTTAACGCAGCGGGATTTGAACCTGTGCCTTTTGTTTTTTTATATGTTTTCTTTAAATATTTTTTCCATCCTTAGCACTATAAAAATAAAAAAAAAATACTAGTTATATGAGCATATAGTGAGTATGAAGTTACAAACAACCTTTACTTCCTACATTCATATGAAAATATCAATTTAAATCGAAGCAACTGACATTATTTTTGTACGCAATCACAAAAATATGCAATGTCGTAGCCTTGTATGAAAATTAATTGTATATATTTATAAATGTTAAAGAGTACATATGAAACTGTTGTAAATAACACACACTATGTGTGCATTTTGTGTGTTCAATTACAAAGGAAAAATAACATTAAGTAATAGACGAAATTGTATAAAGAATTTAATTCTAATAAAACATCACTAATATTTACAAGTTACTAATATTTAAAAAATATTACACAAGCTTATGTAAGTGCTCTATAAAATGAGTAAATTTAACTTACAAATATTGATTTTTAACAAATATTGACTTCCAATCGGAACAGGAAACGACAAAATATATAATAACAATTGCTCAAATTAATATACTTAAAGAATATATAATCTAGTATATACATATATACAAAAAATGGCGCGTGTACATAAGTGATAAACGGACATACAGTGTATATATACAGTGATAACAATCATGTGGGAATACCTTGCTGTACTGCTGCTTGGATTTTGGCTAGGCGTGGCCATTTTCCTCTATGTATCGTGTTTCTGGCTTGAAGAGATACTCGGTAAGTTTTTATATATTTATAAAAAATATATTATATTATATATAATATATATTTTTAAGCCTAGTGCTATCGACATTTTGTTTTCCACTTTCAGTTATATGTTAAAAGCTACTGATTTTATCAGATATTTATAAATAAATTATTTTTTTGACTTGACTTGACTTTTTTTGACTGTAAAACGCGACGTCGGTGCGATCAATTATCTAATTAAGAGACGAATTATTTACTTTCCTCGCTTTTTCATTTTACCATTACCTTTGATAATATTTTTGAACACTTTGATCCCGGAACCCGCAACTAAGGGATTTGATCAAAGACAATTCCACTAAGCCGCTATGACATTCACATACTTTTAATATGATAAAGTATGCTATTCTAGCAAACTCTGCTAAGCCAATGTCACGTACATATATAGCTTAGTATCAAGGGCATTATAACTATTTATGTCATCGGTATATATATAGTTAAGCGTTGCCTTTTTTATATTATGAGTTAATTTTTTTTTTTTACCAAAGAATTGTCTTTGGCTTAATTTAAATTAAATTGAATCTATTTATTTATTTCTTAACGTTTTTTGCAATATATTTGTAAATAAAGAAAATTAAAACAAAAACGTAATTGAGGTTTTTATGATTTTTTAAAGAGTTAAAATTAAAAAATACTAAAAGAAAACATATAAAAATAGACTATGTTACTATTGAGTTGTATAAAGCATATTATAATTCCGACCCAGTTTGCTTCAGTACGTATGGCTTAGTGGTAAGAGCTCTTGGACGGTTTCCAAGAGGCGCGAGTTCATTCCCACTTGGATCAAATTTCTATATGTTTCTTTTAAATATGGAACACAACTCATAAACAAAATTCAGTTTTAATCAGTGATTTTTCCCAAACAATCCTTTGGTTAGGAAATTTATATGACAATAAATAATTTTATGATTTTCAATGTAAAACACTCTGGTTTATATTAAATTTAAATCTATATAAAAACATAGTATTATATATTTTTAAACACTATATATATTCCATAGTGTAAAATAATGTATACTAAATTCTAAGTACGAATTCCGTAAATAGTGCCGTAATCACAAGAAACGTGAATCGACAGTCATTAAGAAACGAATATCTCGAGCTCGTGAAAAGAGGCAAAAAAATTAGCAGCGATTAAATTATATCTTATTAATAAACATGAGCGTGTATTATTTTTTTGCCATGAGAAACTATTAAAAGAGATCTTTCAATTTATTTTTAAATTATTTCCAAGTACCTGTTGTTGTTTTTTATTTAATATAGTCTTCTTACGTTTTTTACCTTCACGTTTTTCGAGGCATACGTGATATGTGGCGGAACTCAACGCCGTGCCTTGCCCGCTTGTCTGTCTGTGAAGAAAATGTGAATGAAAAATTTCATCTTCCCCGAATGGGAATCGAAACTTGAACCAAGAAAAGCTAATATCGAATTACTCTACCCTCTTTTTTAATAGAAATTTTCATTATATATATATTTTAAATGAAATACGTCCCTCTTATATGAGTTATTTGCTATTAAGAGGGAATTTACCATTTTCACATAACAAGGTGCGGCGTTAAATATCACCTCTCAACACACATTATCCAAAAAACGGGAAAAAGAGACTCTTGACACTAGGTTTCTTTTGTTTTATACGCTGTATACTTTTAACATAGTTGAAGCAAAATTTGAAATCTTATTTTACTTATTATAATGCTAAAACTAATTATCACCTTCAAATATAATGTTTTAGTTATTTAAAAGAACATAACATATTACTTTACATTTTTGAATAATGACTCAATGTGTTTTTTTTAAAGAATTCGTCAAAACGGCGTTACATAACCATATTTATTTAAATATGATTTATTACAAGCTATTGTTAGTTTTAATTTTAATGGCGGCGCAGTTGGTACTACTGACTACTGACTGAAGAATGAAATATATGTATATAGCTTATAAACCTATTTGTCTTGTATTGGCTATGGTCTTTTAACACAATTTTGTTTTTTCATTCCTTTTTCTTAAATACCCGCATATATACCCGCATAGTAGGGTAGGTAGAGAGAATCTAGTGTGAAGACACTACGTCACTTGCTTTTCACTAAATGGAGTCATTGCATGTCATGTTTTCAGCGATTAGTGGTGGAAATAAACAACAAAAGTGAAATAAATAATTCCTGTAAGTGACAATTGAAACCACATTCGTCGTACTTTCAGATAAAACGACGCAGCACCACGACTGTCTTAAATTATAATTTTTATATGTATTCAATTCAACTAGACTAAGAACAATTTTGAATCTCTTGTAACATTTCAAACCTCACGGCGAATTCCTGGAGTAGGTCAGTTAGAGGCATCTGAATATTGATATAACGATTGAAATAAAAGTTTTTTTATTTATTTCATAAACAATTTTCAATGACTGAACTAAAATACGTACATAAATAACCAAATATTCGAAAAGGGTAGAAAATAGTAAATGAATGAAAGATCTTAACTAATAGAACAAAAATAACAATATATATTCAACCCATTCAAGACTGATATTTTTGGTGAATTTATTTTTGTCAGGAATGCTACTGTCATGTATTTATTTCACAACATTTGTGTAAATATTTAAAATCGATATTAGTCATCAAATACACATTGCGTAATACGATTAGTATGGCATTAAGTTAACAAATATATATATATATATATATATATATATATATATATATATATATATATATATATATATATATATATATATATATATATATATATATATATATATATATATATATATATATATATATATATATATATATATATATATATATATATATATATATATTTGTTAACTTAATGCCATACTAATCGTATTACGCAATGTGTATTTGATTATATATATATATATATATATATATATATATATATATATATATATATATATATATATATATATATATATATATATATATATATATATATATATATATATATATATATATATATATATATATATATATATATATATATATATATATATATATATATATATATATATATATATATATATATATATACATAATTGTAGTACACATTGTTTTGTACAAATGCTATTAACTATTTAACGATATACATAAATATTTTTATTTTCTATTACAACTTCAAATAAAATATATTGCATGTAATACTGCACTGCTTTTATTTATGTTCACGCGCATTCCTGCATTTAACAGAAAGAGACTGCATTTAACCAAGATTAATACAAAAACAATTTTTTTGTCTCACATACAACTTAATCTATATTAAATAATTTTCAATTTTCACCCTAAATATAAAAATTTGCTTACAGATCTACCTCAACAGCGCTCCACGCATCACGTAGGAGCTAGCGGTGCGCACGCGCAGCTCAAACGTTTAGTATCCAGAGTTGTAGAAGAAGCCGCTGCTTTGCCAGCACTTGCGAGATACGCGGCAGAACCACATACACCGAGCGAATCGTCCACTTATGAAGATCTTCTAGCTAATGCTATACTGAATAAGGTGAGAATTTGCTAACTATATTCCCCATATAGTAGTTGATATTTAGAATCTAGTGTTAAGACACTCCGCTCTCCGTTTTGCCTTCAAATTCGTAATAATTTTATCATTTTTATAAGAAGTTAATATCGATAGTATAATTGAACTAATTATGAAAAAATAACAGATTATTGATAAACGATAATATAAAATTATTATTTATGGAACGTCCATAAATTTAATGGTGATTTTTATCGATTTCCAAACAAAGAAATTAGTTAATTTTATTATTTATTGTTTATTGTTTATTGTACAATATATGTTATAGTAATAATGACACTAAAAATTTCAGTTCCAATATTATTTAATTTTTATTATTTTTCTCTTTTGGGCATTTTGAGGTTCAAGCGAAACCCGTCCCTTGCGTAGGCACAAAAGTCGGAAAACGCAGATCCTTATTAAAGACTATAAAACATTTTAAAGTGACGCATCGTCCTGAATAACCAAACTTAACAGCCCAGAGATAGCCGATAATGGCTATAAATTATGGAGAATATTAAGAAGTAAATTATTACAATAGAATGGAATTATGGCCCAACAATTCGCCACAAACTGCCCTATTATTTTTTTTATTATTAGCTAACTTGCCCTATTATTTTAGTACACTCTATTTATTATTACCCATTTCAAGCGGCTATCCATACTAAATGGTACTTGTATGGTAAAAAAGTGAACAAGCTTCATCAATATAATCTCTTCAGTTTTCATATAAGACAGACGTTAAAGCCAAAGCGTCACATTTTACCTTCATATTATTCTTGTATGTTAATATTATATGTACTTATGTGTATTTTATCAAAATTACCAACACAACCTTCTAGAAACTTCTAAGTACAGTATTGTATGAGGCAATATTCCTAATGTCGAATTGATTTGCTGCACGCAAGGTTTTGCAACTACGTCGGTAGGTCTTGAATTATTTACTACTTTATTTGGTAATGACATATATCATAAACATATATATATATATATATATATATATATATATATATATATATATATATATATATATATATATATATATATATATATATATATATATATATATATATATATATATATATATATATATATATATATATATATATATATATATATATATATATATATATATATATATATATATATATATATATATATATATATATATATATATATATATATATATATATATATATATATATATATATATATATATATATATATATATATATATATATATATATATATATATATATATATATATATATATATGTATGTATATATATATACATAGTAAGTATGTATAATTAACATTTATTTATATCCAAATCGTCATTAGTCGATTACGCTTGTTGAACAAGTTGTATCCAATTTAACGATTTGAACAAAACCTTAGCCAAGGAATCCTTACCAATTCCGCAATTATACAAACTATGCGCCACATATCTAATTTAGGGTCATCAAAATAATTTTATGTTCATTTATTATGAATTCAACTATTCTCTACCTAACCTGTGAGTAATAGTGTAAAACTGAAGAATAAATACCGGCTAAAGTAAGTGTGACGTAAAAGACTAAATATACCTCATATGTTCTCTATATTTCGTTTTATGATATATATAAAAATAATATTTTTATGATATACAAATTTTAAATACATATATAGGTATGTTTGGCGCTCCGCTCTCTTTAACTACCCGCTAGGAATAAAGAAGCTATATAAGTATGTACGTTTGCTGGTAACCGGTAGGTTTATTGTCACTGGCAATTAGTGGCATAATTAAATAAATATTATATTAAAATAAATACTTATTTGACTTATCTTACAAATTTATTGACATTTCAAATAATATTATTTTAATTTTCATAAAATTATTTAAAAAACAAATATTTACTTCTATGATGACAGGCAATTGAGTATAATGTCGAAATTTAAAAAAAATATCAGCTCATGGCTAGAGTAATGATAACCTATAAATATATATATATCGAAAATCTCTAAACAGATTATGCTTTAATAATTTTTCATTAAAAAAATAATCAAGTAAAAATGATAGATGTGTTCTATGTGTTCTATATTTTTATACAAAATATACTGTTGTAAGTTCACACAATAATTCTATGCTTTGTTTTTTTTTATTTGGTTATATGTAGTTTATAGGCTATGACTTATATAGCATAGGTCACAAAAATCGATATTAAAATTATTACTTATATATACATATATACCAACCAACTATTTATTTATATATTTAATTTTTTTATAGCAAATCAGTAAATAAGTCCCAATGTTTATATAGAAACGAATCTGAGTTAAAAAAAACATAATCCAATACACTGTGTATATGGATTTGAAGATATTTTATCTCTTAGATAGCCGTTATCACGATAACGGGAACGACTCAAACTGCAGATAGACCAGTGTTCACTATAAAGAAATGGTAAATATTAATTGCTACTCATAATTAGCGTGTAAGTAATGTAGATCTCGTCTTTCTTTCTTTTGTAATTTTCTTATAATTTTTTTCTTATATATTTATAATTTCCGGTACTAAATGTTACTATGTTGTCGTCACTGTATATGACGTTAGGAGTGTTTATGTTATATGTTATTAGTTGGGTGAGTGATTTTTTTTTAAATTTTAATCCTAGGCAAATACTGTGCATTTTTCGGTGCTTACATAATAAGTGTTTTGTGATTAAAATACAGTAGATAGGTCGAAAGATTTACAAAAGTTGTAAATAATTTCTTTTTTTTTTAAAGAAATATTGATTGATTATTTGATATTGAAAGATTGATTCTAGCGGATTGCTTAGTAACAGTGGACGATTAACGAAGGAAGACTTGTCAAATTATTATTAACTATACAAAATAAAGAAAAAAAAAAAATATATATATATATATATATATATATATATATATATATATATATATATATATATATATATATATATATATATATATATATATATATATATATATATATATATATATATATATATATATATATATATATATATATATATATATATATATATATATATATATATATATATATATATATATATATATATATATAAAGATCCGACAACCCTACTGTATACTCACTAGTACAGTGTTCAGACACATTCGCACCCGCGTCGCACAGTTGTAAATTGTAACCGATCTCTCCCGTGAGAGCCTTTGTTTTTCACAATAAATAATTAAAAATATCTCACCTAATAATCGTCGTAATATGATCTTATTGTGCCTTTTTGCTAAGATGTTCTATAATTATCTGATCGTAGCCTACTTTCCCGATGGAAACGAGGTATTGTTACTGAATTTCTTTTACATAGACGTAGATTGTGGCTTTGTTAACTATTTACATGTCAAATGAAAACGCTGTGGTGTGGTGGTGTGTTTAATAGTAGAAGATTCAAAGCCAGTTTGAGGAATATCCATATTTAAAAAAATAAGTGACAAACAGTTAAGAAACGTGAAAGAAATTTCTAGTGATTAAATATATGGGTTTCTTTTGATTAATTAATGATAGGGATTACAAATATCAATATATAAGCTATATATATATATATATATATATATATATATATATATATATATATATATATATATATATATATATATATATATATATATATATATATATATATATATATATATATATATATATATATATATATATATATATATATATATATATATATATATATATATATATATATATATATATATATATATATATATATATATATATATATATATATATATATATATATATATATATATATATATATATATATATATATATATATATGTGTTTTATTTGTACGTAATTCAGCATATAGTATATATAGTACAGACCACTTTCATATTTTCACAGTTTGACATTAATATATACAACTGTGAAAATTGACTATATTATTATTATTAAAGTAACTGTTAATTATACTAACATACGTTAATAAACAAATATAAATAAATAAACTTATTATAATCGATATTATCTTACGTGTCACTATGTAACGATGAACCGTCGTGTGAACACTTGTAAACACTTGTTTTCAAACACTTTCGAAGGATACTAAAAAATTTAAAGAAATCTAGAATAATATATATACTTTAAGAATCTTGTATATAAGGCATTCATACTTATCACTTACATATCGCTTATGTACAATTTACATTTTAGTAAGCCTCTCAAAAGTATTTGTTCCACCTTTTTAACTTCAACAACACCAATGTACTAAAACGGTTTATTATTTCTGTTTTTTTTTTTATATAATAGAATATTCTATATTCATTGATATAATCTGAAATATATAACTAAATCTAGATTGTAAACTGAAACCAAAATATGTTAAAAAACATAAATTAAACAAATTATATAAAGATTTCAAAATATGACGCAAAATTGCCTTCAATGATAATGTTTATCAAAAAATCAAGACACAATCGTTGGGGAGCTTCAACTTCAGCTAATTAACTAATTATTTGATAAGAAACTTAAAAATATTAGTGTGAAAGATTCGTAATACAGTCTATTTTATTATGTCATAGCATATTGTGTACTAAACACATTACGCGATAGTTGTTGGTTTGATTCCCACTCAGTGTAATTAGTTCACTTCCTAACTCAGATTAAGGGCGACAAAACTGAGTTCTTTCCCCTTTGCCTATTCTTCTTTATGCAAAATACAATATAAAGCTAAAAAATTGTTTTGACATGACGGAGAGACGGTGTGGTCAAGTGAACAAAGTGGTCTAAGAAGCGTTCGATAGTTTTCTTTTTACACAATAAAATCACAGATTTTAATGATTTTAGTGTTCTTAAACGTTATTGAAATTTTGTCAATTATATTTATTGCAAAAAATATATTGCAAAAAATCGCTTTTCGCTTGATTTATTTAGCATCACGCTTTATCCCTCTTATAGCAGAGTGGGCAGAGGGAACGGCAGAAATCTTTTGAACCTACTATTAAGACACTCCGTTCCTTGTTCTCTGCCGTTTCGAAGCATTGCATGTTGAGTGGCGGAACTCAACGCCGCCCTTTGCCTAGTTGCCAGAGTGATGAACATGGAAATGAGAAATTCATCTTTCGCGAGTGAAAATCGAACCAACAAACCGTCTCGTTTACAGACAGACTGCTCTTTGCGTCCGATACTGATCAATATTGGAAAAAATAAAATATAATTTATATATGAAATCATTTTGTTATTTTATTATTTCCAAATTCCAGGTTATCGAGCGCTATCAAACTGAAAGCGGGTCGGGTGGTCGCAGCAGTGGCATACACTCGGCTAGTGCGAGTCCTTCACCTTCAGATAGATCGTCTCCAAGATCTATCAACTCTAGAAACACTAGAGACATCACTCCTCCGGTAAGTTAATATATATAAATATCGCACTAAGTGCAGAAATCTGCGTTTTTCGCTTTGTGTTTTTTGTTTCACGCTTTATCCCGCTTATAGCAGAGTAGGTAAAGGGAACCGTGGCATTGCGTGTTGAGTGGCGGAACTCAACGCCGTGCTTAGCCGCTAGAGCAAAGAAAATGGAAATGAAATAGTCAATCCTCCCCGAGTGGGAATTGAACCCATGAGTCCCTTTTACAGGCATTTTTTAAAAAAATTAGAACTATTTACAGACTACTGGACATTATTTTTAATGTTTTTTTTTTAATTTTATATACATTTTTCTCTTCAGCTTCGTGAAGATGATGATGCCTCTGACTGGGAAGAAGGTGAGGCTACAGACGGGACAGTCGAGGTACCCCGACGCGTACCCTTCCCAGAGTTTGGGGGCGACATAGTGCATGCATCAGGTAGTTTTAAGAATTCTACTTCAAATAATTTAATTGTGTATTTATTAAAACTATGTTAAATCTCATGTTTTAATTACTTATTGTTCATTTTTGTTTTCAAATACAAACGTTTTTCTATATATATAGAATTTCTACAATTGTGTAATTTAATTTTTTGCTTCAAATGCTTCAGTTGCACTACACTATTATAATCTAATTAAAAGAATCATAGAACAACGAGTTACAACTTGTTTTAATCCCTATAACAAAGTTAATTTAACTTATTGATATCCACATTTCAGATAATGATTACCGAGACTTTGACGAAATTTCGGGCAGTGACATACAAGCAGTGGACGGCACTTGGGAGGAGAACTGGCTGTTCCAAAAGAAAAAGATAAAAAACATTCAATCGGCCCCAGTGCCTATGCTTGTTCCTAATTCTAACACACAGTATAGAGCACTTATTGGTGACAGAGACGCTGACGATACCACAGACCTTTCTGATAACGCCAGTGACAATGAAGAACAAGAAGTTGAATACAAAAGTGATATCAAGAAAGTTCTCGATTCGAAGCACGTTATAGGTGGGAAACCTAAAATTGATGAAACATTAGATTTTGAACCAGACAGCTTAAACATTATTGAAGGTGAAGATGTTGTACAAGCCAAAAATGAACTTGCAGAAACAGAAGATACAGTAGACTCTGGGTTCATTCAAAAGAATATGAGTAACGGTCATATATACAACGCCACAGACGAAAACCCCAATTCCATATTAGTTCTTGGTGTAGACAGCGGACCATTGCCTAAAACAGAGTTTAATCTCAAAGAAGAAATACACAGAACAGTTATAAATGGTCACGCGAACAACTTTGTGGATGAGAACATGAGAGAAGACAGTATTGAGGCAAATTTCACTCTGACTAAAGGTGAAATGAACAAATTATTAATAAAAAATATGTAGTAAACGTAATTCATTACTAATAAAATTTAAATGAAATTTTCAGAAGCCACAAACACACTTCGCTCGGAACGTGAGAAATCTTATGAAGAAACTGAAGCAGTCCCAGTGCAGAGGTATGCAGACAGCTTACGGAGAAAACACTTCGACGAACTTCAACAGTAAGTTCTTTATTATCTTTTTATTAACAATAACTTCTTTAAAAGCTCTTCAATGTATTCCACATATATGTGTGTGTGTGTAAATGATTTTAATTTTATCATTTGGTTTCTTTGAAAACAACCAACGGCAGATATATTGTAAATTGAATTGTATATGTTAATATTATACTAAAAGAAATGATTGTATAACAGAGAAAATATAAACTCTTGTTCTTAAGGATTATCAGTAATATTAACGTGAAATAACGTGAAAAACGTAAAAATGCCTAAAAAAGCACCACGTAGGTGCTTTTTTAGGCATTTTTGATCCTTCTCTCCCCCTGGGTTATACATCGTGAGATTTAAGAGTATACCCCCCTCCCTTCATCTTATATAACGTATATCATTTAGTATTTACAAAAATCATCCTAATCTTACTATTTTCTACGCATTTACTGAAAAAATAAATACATGTGATATGCTACTACATCCCCCATATCCCCCTCGTGATATTTCATGATTTATAAAAAATCCTCTACCTCCTTCCCCCTTTATAATCTCACGTGATTAATGGATATCCCCAATGGGTGCTTTGGTGTTGTAGCAGAGTGTAATATGTGAATACTATAACAAATGTGACAATCAAAACAAATACTAACATTACCATTTATATTTTAGGGTTCAAAATGACAATGATCAAGAAAATTTGATACCAGGTAACTTTGCGTTTTAGTAAACTTCTACTTAATATTAATAAAATAAAAAAATATTTTATATTTTATATATTTTTCTACATTTTAAGGTTCCATAGCAGACAGGGAACGTAAGAAGTGGCTGAATTACGTTGATATGCCAAACAACCCATACTCTCCTGAAGCTATCAAGAAGAGGCTGTCAAATAAAAGCACATCTTCACTCTTTGACTCCATAACGTCAAAAAAAGACATAGATGAGAAAAATATATCAAACAATAATACTAATGACAAAAGTTTTAAGAAACAAAATTCTTTAAATGAATCTATAAAGTTAAGCTCTGGTATTAGCACTGAAAATGTAACAGTGAACGACAGAAGGTCAATGAGCCCATCGCCAAGAATATTAAAAGATGTGCTCTCAGAACAAATTCCACCATACAAACGGTACGCAAATTTTATTTACTTCATATTTCATTTTAAGCTTGGACTTTCTTAAAACGACCTTTAACCTTTACTTATATCTATATATTTTTTATATATTAATTAAATAAAGTCGAGTCATCGTGGCGCAGAGGCGTAGCGTCTACCTGTAAACGTGACGGTTTGTGGGTTCGATCCCACTATTTCCATTTTCTTAGAGAAGAAAGCAGAAAGCCTAGGTTTATATGGTTTCTGCAGTTCCCTCTGCCTACCCCGCAATATGCGGGATAAAGCGTGAAACTAAAAAAAAAATATATTAAATATGTTATTACAGATATGACAGAGATTACTACATCAAAGAAGCGAGGTCATCCTCTGGCGAACGAAAGAAAAACAGCTTCAGCGACGCGAGTTCCCTTTCAAGTTCCATAAACAAATCGACCAGCTTAGAGAATTTCGATAGGGAGTTTGCACCTGTAAGTGCCAGCAGCTCGTTGAGTGACCTCGAGGGCATCGCTCTTCATACGAGCATAAACCGCAACGTCTTCAGCCCAAGACACGCGAGTCCCAATTTCGCTATCAACCCCATTTTCGAAAATCCCGATAGACATGACAGTATTGACGAGTACAGTGCTAAGCATTTTAGACATGCCCACAGTAAATTCCCACGTAATACTGAAAGTTTTGAAGGATACAGAAACGACTATCTTAACGACACCTTCAACCATCACGTCCGTAGGAATACCCAAAACGAAGACACGTTTCAAATAAATAATAACAATACTGACGCAGATGATATAAACGACGACGTAGTTAGACTTAAAATACCAAAAAAACCGGAAATTACCGATCACCTTTTCGAAAAGTACGCGGACCTTAGAAGTAACACAATGAGAAGCGAGTACGTTCGTAAGCGACGTCCCGGCATCAATATCGCTTTCGGTGGAAGTGTCAGGTTAAAAGGTTTCCATGGAGAACTTTGGTGATTCTACCCTTTAGTTCCAATTTTTACACCTAACTGTAGTATTTTCTAATATATAAATATCCCAACAGACAGGACGAATTTCCAATTACTATGTACAATACCTACATAGTGTCTATTTATAAACTTATATATTTTATTCATTATTACTTCAAAAAACTATGCGATGAGATGGTGAAAGGATATATTATCATATTAAAACTGTTTTCGTATTATACTAAAAACCGACTGTGTGAAAGTTTTCGCATGATTAATTAAATATTTCGACTGACTAACAGCACTATGCACTAGTATATCGACTAGAACAGCACTCATAGACTTGTGCCCTTTAAGTTTTCAGTATAACAACAGTAATCCTCCAAGAAGTTAGTGGTGAGTTTTGTGAGTTTTTGGCGAAAAAGAAAACTTTCGACTAACAAAGCTTTTCATGTGACTAACAACTCTACACTTTCCTCCCACTGCCATCTTTAACTAAGCACTGACGCTCTAACTCGTAATAATATACCACCAGTCATTATAATAAATACTGCACGAACTAACAACAAATTTATTTTTATAATCTTAAATAATTAACCTACTTTTTTTATTATGGGGCTTACACTTGTATTATTAAATATATTAATAATTATAATTGTATGAAAAAGATCTAGCTAAGATTTCAGCAACGTGGTTCATATTTCTGCGTTTTGTTGATAAAATCATCTATTTTAGTATTAATTAAAGAAATGAAAAAATTTCGACTGCGACACTGAATTCTTATCTTGTTATCGTTAAATCAAGATTTTTAAATATTTACACGACAGATAACACATCTATCATTAAGTGTGATATACCAATTAAACTTTCAGGGACTATTGATACAGCAGTTCAATACAATCGCTACTAACCAACAGTACACAAAATTCAGTGGCAAAGATAAAGAAAATATATCCATTACAACAATGCCTTCCGAATATAAAAATGAAATTATAATAGAATACGAAGATGCCAACGAGCACACATTGTTTCCAGCCAAATCTGAATACGCAGATGAAGAAACAGATAAGAAATTCGAAGAAATATTGCAATCCGCATACAATTCTGACAAAATTAAACATGAAATGAATATAGATAACAATGAACGTGTAAAATCGCCAATAAGTATCGAGAACTCATTAACATCAAGTATAGAAGATTCAATTAAAATTTATAATGTACAAACTGGTGAGATTGTGAAATGTAAACCAGAAGATAAGCTATCTAAAAGATATGAAAGTGACAAAAATGACAACATCGATATACCAGATAAGAACGCGGGAGAAACCGAAACAGTCAGTGAAAGGAGTGATGTTACAGACGACGTAGTGATAATTGACAGCTTAAACACGGACGAGCAAGACGGAGAGAAGGGTGACTTAGATGAATTAGCAAACTTACCAAGTGTAAAAGAGCTGGCGAAGAAATTTGTGAGCATGGAGAGCCTCAGTGAACCGATCAAGGTCAGTTACTATGTAAATTAAAAAGAAGCTTACGATTACAATTTTATCTCACATTATTCAATTCATAACCTACCTACAATTATAGCTTATTTATAAAATATATAGATACATACATATGTAGCTAGAATATATATTTAGTATTTTAAACATTAGGACCGTCGTGGCGCAGAGGCGTAAGCGTCTGCCTGTAAACGCGACGATTTGAGGATTCAATTCCCACTCGGGGAAAGTGGACTTTTCCATTTCCATTTTCTGCGCTCTTTAAACTAGGCAAAGCGCGACGTTGAGTTGCGCCACTCAACACGCAATGCCTCAAAAAAGGCGGAAAGTGGGGACGGAGCAAGCAGGGACTAAACAATGAAGTGTCTTAACACTAGGTTCATATGGTTCCTGCAGTTCCCCCTGCCCTTTAATGTGCGGAATAAAATGTGAAGCTATAAAAAATTTAGCTACATATATGACTTTTATATTAGTAATTTTAAATATACAACAGAACAAAATTTTTATTTGATTAAAAATCGTCTAATTCACAAAATTTGATAATTCTAATTAGTAAATTCTTCGACAGAACTGCTGCAAGTATTTACATTAATTCCCATAAATACTCAGAATTATCGTTTTAATCTTATAATCTATTTGTTTACTCGAAATGACGCTATTATTTTATTTGGCTGTATATGTGTCATGTATTTAGTCAGATATAAGATAAAAGGCTTCACATAGAGATACAAAATTTATGTCCATTTTATAATAGATTTTCCTCCGAATAAAAATTTAGTATATAGGTACAAAATATATATACATATATTTTTATTAATTAAATTTTTAATTATAGCCTCCACAACCGGTTTTGAAAAGGCACCGAAGCAAAGAAAATATACTGAGTCCCGATTATAAAGAAAAGACGGGCAATAAGCTGTCATACATGCACAGTCTCACCGCTAGGAGTATTTCAAGAGAATTTCGCGAAGAATTAAAGCTTTCCATGGCTACTCCATTAACAGTTCCCGGAGGTGCCAAAGAGTTACCTGAAGGTGAAGAGATTATGAGGGAATCCAGCAGACCAAGCAGTCCTGTGCCCGAACCAGGAACGATAAAAACCAAATTAGCCTTCTTCGAAAGTCTTAAAAATAAGTTCACAAAGTAATAATTGAATCTTCTTTAAAACTTTTAAGTCTTGAAAATGCTTATTTATTTAATATTTTACACTCAATGAAAATATCTCGATCACGATTTCCACTAACTAGTGACTACAGCTTCTTTACTACTTTGTAAATGAGTTTTGTAGTTGTTTTTTTTTTTAACAAATGAAACCGAAATATTACGAAATTAAATATTGGATTCACAAATTATACTCGATCCGTATAATATTGTAATTAATATAAATAAACGTTATATGATTGCAGTCAGTGCCATTTTGCACTTAAAAATTTAAAATAAGTTTTGAATTTGAATAATTATATATCGTCCGTAAACTTGGAAAGGCTAAATTAAATTTATTTAATTCAAATAAGCACCAAAGTCTTTGTAAATTTTTATAACTTTATAGTGTTAACTTTTTACCAGGACTTGTGTATATTTAAATGGCGGTAAAATAAACAGATAACATATGGTGTGGTTGGAACTAGGGTGTAGATTATCTATTATTTATATTGCTTACAGATTGTCACAATTATTATTAGGTGATATTTAAAATATAAATAATATTCATTAGAATACGGTGTAAATACTAAGTGCCATTTACAGCTATCGCACATTACAGCTTATAATATATTTTTAAAATATTCTCTAAAATCGACATGGAAGCCATTTTTTTATTAATGCGTTTAGAGAAAATAAAATCAATTTTTTTATTTTAAATATATTAAAAATTAATTTAAAACCTGAATGTACGATAGCTTATATTCATCATACATTTAATATAGCTAAAGCCAAAGTTGTAAATAAACATTCTTATAGCGGATAGGTATCTCGAGGTTGTGTGCTAACCATTTTTAATAATTTGAATTTTATTTCGCATTAGATGTTCAATAAGTAATTTGTTTATTAAAATGATATTTAATCTGAAGTTATTGTATTTAGATATAATAAATAAAAAAGAATAGATCAAAAAATATATATATTGTGGATAAGGTTCTTGTGATGCAATATGTCAATTATGAAATTATAAAAATACAACTGTATCAATCGTTTTATTTAAAATACAACAAATTATATTTTAAACAATAGTAAGTAAATATTTTTTTTACTTTCACGCTTTATCCTGCACATGGCAGAGGGAACTGCAGGGACCGTGGGAACCTAGTGTTAAGACACTCCATTGCTTTGTCCCGGCTTTCCCCGTCCCCGCTTTCCGCCTTTTCGAGGCATTGCATGTTAAGTGGCGGAAATCATCGCCACGCTTTGCCTAGTTTGCCAGAGCAAAGAAAATGGAAATAGAAAAATCCATCTTCCCTGACTGGGGATCGAACCCAGAAACCGTCGCGTTACAGGCAGACGTTGCGCCTCTGCGCCACGACGGTATTTTAATTTTATTAAACCCTATTGAATGGTGTCACATTATAATTATAAAATAAACATTATAGTAGAAAACAATATATAATAACATTCTTATAGTCTAATATAAAAAATAAAATTTTTAATTTACTATAAAAATATTAATAGAAAATACCTAAAGTTTTATGATATTGTATTTTCTCCATTTCCTTAGCATGTTTCCGTCTGTAGCACCACAGATAATAATCAATGATGCTCGAATTTGGTACTTCTGCATTTAATCCAGATAATGTTATTTTTTCTTGCAATTTATTTTTTAATAGCTCTACTGCATGAATAGAACATCCCCTTATTTCTACTTCCTCTTCTGAACAACTAGGTAACAGAATATCTAAAAAAAAGTCGGCAATACAGATTACAAAAATCAAAAGAATTTCAATATTAAAGTTTTTTTCAAAGTAACATAAATGCTGTTGAATATAGAAGTGGCTTAAATTTCTGAAGTTGGCCATTGTTTTATTAGTACGGGAGCTAGCAACGTTTTAAAAGTAAGAATTTTAGGTCAGCTGATTTTGTGATATGTCGTCTTTCTTGCACTTTCGGTTAGAGTCTGGGCTATCTGGCTGGCGGTAGCGGTTGCGTTCATTACTGCGCATCCTACCTGTCCAGATAATAATCCTGGATTTTAAAAACATTTTAGAAGGCGTCATTTTTAATTTTTTGTTTTTAAATAAGTCTACCTGACATACTTTTTTTATTGCCAGACATTTTTGACATTGCTAACGATGTGCCATACGCGATTTTATTTTATTTTTTATAAAAATTTCAAAGTATTTTATAATGTCTGTAATTTTAATATTATGTTATTTAATGATAAGAAAAACTTAAAATAAATTTGCCAGACGTTAATTCGATTGTCAAGTCTTGAATTAAAATGAAAAAGTCATTAAAAGTATTGCAGTATAATGCTAGTAGTCCGAGAGAGACAGCTGAAGGTGCGAGAGAGATAGACAACGACAGTGGCGTGACAGGCAAGTTTTCAAGATGTATATATCATTATATCATTATTATCTTATATCATTTCCGCATCACATATAGAAGACTCCACCTAAATTTACCGTCTGTAGGATCTACAATTTGAAAGTTAAAAATTTTCATTGTTAATATCCACCCCCGCAACCCCCTGTAGAGCGAGCTATGATAAAATTCGTTTATAGATTATTTCTATATCACTTACAGAAGATTCCTACCAAATTTGAAAGCTATTGGAGCTATAGTTTACAAACGGGAATTATTCATTGTTAACGCTCCCGCAATCCCTTTTGGGGGAGGATTTTTGAAAATTTTCTTACATACAAACCTTCTCCTAAAAATTCTGAAGAAACAAAAAAAAATTAGCTCAATCGGTCCAGCCGTTCTCAAGTGATGCGCGGACATACATACGGCATTTCATTTTTGTTAATATAGATTATTATTATTATTATTATGTTTCTCTTTTCGAATTCTCGGGTTCTACTGAACCCGGTCCTTTGGAAGGCTTGCGTGGGGACACAGGTCCAACACGTAGAGGCCCCTTAGGGAATATAAAAGATTTTACTGAGACGCATCACCCGGGATCCATCTCTGAGTAACCATAGGTAATTGCCCAGAGATGGTCGCCGGATAATGCGTAGGAGCTATGGAGGATATGAAAAACTAAATTGTAAGTATGGAATGGAGTTTGGATGGACTGGGTACTGGGCTAGGACGTCCGCCATTTCAACAGTCTCAAATTGATAGGTCGACGGACGGTGACTTGCCTCCCACTAGATGGGCCCCCACAAAGCGGCGTAATGCCTCGGGCGCAACATCGGCGTGGTCGGCTGAGGGTGTCGAGAGGTGTGCACCGGTTTCACCATCGCGAGAAGCTCGTGAGCGGGTTTCCCCGTTATTACGCAGATTGAGTACTTCCACCCTTTCGAGCATATAGCTCTTGCGCTCCACTCTGCTGGCCAGTGAAGGCAAGCCAGAGGCGGGGGATAAATTACAATTCCCCTCTGGAGGTCTCAGGTCCGTGGGGTCGCCACTCCCCAAGTGCTCGCCACAAGCTGCCCTGCGGACTTATTATTATTATTATTATTTATATAGACAGTGACAAGTAATTTACTTTTGTAATGATTCTCTGTATCATTCTCGACTAATTTTGCAACTGTCTCTCTCGGACTACTAGCATTATACTGCAATACTTTTCATGACTTTTTCATTTTAATTCAAGACTTGACAATCGAATTAATGTCTGGCAAATTTATTTTAAGTTTTTCTTATCATTAAATAACATAATATTAAAATTACAGACATTATAAAATATTTTGAAGTTTTTATAAAAAAAAAAAATAAAATCGCGTATGGCACATCGTTAGCAATGTCAAAAATGTCTGGCAATAAAAAAAGTATGTCAGGTAGACTTATTTAAAAACAAAAAATTAAAAATTACGCCTTCTAAAATGTTTTTAAAATCCAGGATTATTATCTGGACAGGTAGGATGCGCAGTAATGAACGCAACCGCTACCGCCAGCCAGATAGCCCAGACTCTAACCGAAAGTGCAAGAAAGACGACATATCACAAAATCAGCTGACCTAAAATTCTTTCTCGAAAACGTTGCTAGCTCCTATACTATATAAACTATAACTCTAGAAAACAATTACAAGTATACAAACCTTTTTGTAATTTCTCCATTAATTCATTGCTATAACTCATTACCCCAAAGTAAACTAACACCTGCGGTACTCTGTAATCTGCAAACATTGTCATTTTGTCAATATCATAAAATTCTCCCGGACCATTACCATCAAAGAAATTCCACATATCTGCAACCAATATTTGAGCTCTTTTGTACAAAGATACTCTTTTCCCTTTATATAAGGCTTCATCTTGGAAACATGGAAAATTATTTACAACTATTTCTAATAATTTAACAGCAGATTTGTTAGCACTTTTCACACATGTCTCAAAGGTTTTATCAAATTTTTCTATTAATATATTTCCAATTTCATGTAAAACTGCAATCCTTTGACTGATTAAAGGTATTTCTGCCTTTGTATCCCCTCTAAATATGTGTTCTAAGTCTTTTTCAGTTATTTTCGAGTAATACTCAGGATTTGTGATTTCATAGCCTTCCTGTAAAAAAAAATATTTTAAAATATGTTAAGTTAAATGAAAATTTTACTTTCTCTATATAACACTTAATTATTATTTTATAGATAAAGTTCTCAAGTACTTGAGCACAATAATAGTTTATCATATAAGCACAATAATAGATAATCATTTTATAAATAGATTTTAATAAATAATTTAGTATATAAATATGCATTTAAACATGATTTAAGTAAAAAATATACAAAATATGTTTACTTCATACTTTTATAGCCCTGTGTAATGCTGCTTCTAAAGCAAAATATCCAGTATATCCATTTACAGTCCATTGACTTTCCTTATTCAGGGACCAAAAACAAAAATTCAGGGCATCAGTAACAAATACCCAGTCAACTGCCTTTTCATGATATTTGTCTGGATGTATAGAATCTGTTTCAGTATCAGGTATTTGAAGCTTGTTGTCTTTTAAGGAAAGGAACATCTAAAAAATAGTTTAGATTAAATTATATTATTAAATTGAAATGAAATGAAATGTATTTCATAAATTATTGAGATATTGTTATACAAATAATTTACCTCTTCACAAAGCCTATTAATTCCTTCATTGTGAATTTTAACATGTCCAGCTCTTTCACTGATATATGCTCCAGACTCAGCTGGTGAAAGAACTCCTTCCCGGACCATTGTTATTCAAATTCTATAAAGAAAACTTTACTCTAAGTTTTATTTAAAATTAATCTCATAAACTTTATCTTATCAAGTTTTGAATGTATTCACTTCTTCAATGTTGCTATCAGATTACGACAATAAACATTTAAAGTTCCCAGAAATATTTCCAAAGTCGTAATTAATATCCATGTAAAATTCTTTGTCTTTATTTAAAATTTTTGTGTTTATTTTTGATTTCTGTACTAGCTATTGTAACATCTTAAAATATTTTAAAATGTTTGTCTCTTAAATGGCGATTTGATTTTCATCTATGCTCTATGACCTGTCATATGTCAGATTCAACAGTTGTCCAACAGTATTTCCAATATAAGAACGTAACCTAAAAATATCAAATAACAACGGAAAAGCGATCGTTTTTGTTGCTATATTTATTTAATTTATAAAAACAATATGCCTTTAGACGTTCAAGGCACTTTCGTATCGCAGAAAATAAATAAAATCCGATGGATTCCTGAAGATTATGCTGAAACAAAACACTTTTTTACCGGGAGTTGGGACGACGATGAAAATTCTATCAAAGTTTGGAGTTTGGAAACAATAAATGAAGATGAAGATGTGGAATATCCTCGGCAACTATCAGAATACAAAATAGACGGAGATGTTACGGAAATTAGATTTGTGAATAGAAATAGCATTGCTGTGTCTATTTCAAATGGTGATGTCAAAATGCTAGAAGTTAGCGCTTATGATAGACAAACTCCGCTAAAAGAAATATATTCATGGAATAAATTACATAATTTTGGGTAAAATAAAAAATTGATTATATTTTTTCTGTATATCAAAAAAATACATATTTTAAAATATATTGTTAATTGAGTAGCGTAGTTTGTATGTTTAATTCCCTCTCGAGGTAGATGGACTTTTCATTTTCATTTCCTTCGAGCTGACAACTTCGAGGCATTGAGTTACGCCACTTAACAAGCAATGCCTTGAAAAAGACAGAAAGCAGTTCCCTGTGCCTGCCCTGCCATGTACAGGATAAAGCGTGAAGCAAAAAAAATAATATGTATAAAAATTTGAACTCAGCGGGTCAAATTCTACTGCATTCATATTTTTGTGTTTTCTATATATATTACTACTATTCTTAGTGAAAACCATAAAAATATTCTGTATATAATTTTTTTAGGGCAGAAAAATGCTCATGCACTTCTGTTGACACATTAGAGGGAGATATAGCTAGTATAGGAGAAGATGGCAATGTGAATATATTAAATGGTAGACGAGGAGACATCTCACATTCTATCAAAGGGGCTGATAGCTGTTCATTACATTCAATATGTTTTATTAAATTAAATGAGGTAACTTTCAAATTCTATAATTTTATATATTTGTACTTGACATTGGTATTGGTAGAGTGTACTTCATTTGTGTTGGTGGGAAGGGCTCTAAATATGCCATCCCAACTCGATGAGGATATAATTTTACTTATTCATCATTATAATACTTCTAAGAGTATTTAGAATATTGACATCACATCACATTTAAATTTAAGACCTAAACTCAAATCCAAATATCTATCTATTAATATTAATGTATGTATATGTTGTGTTATTGTTTTACAGGTAATAACTGGTAATATAAGAGGCCACATGAAAATATGGGACATAAGATCATCAAGTAACAAACCAGCTGCAGCATTTTTGTTAGCGGGTGATGAATTGGCCGCAACTTGTATCCAGAAGCATCCAACACAACCTCACATAGTACTCGCCGGTAGTGAATCTGGTGCTTTAGCAGTATGGGACTTGAGAATGAATCAATTTCCCACATCACTTTTGAATGCTCATGCCGCAGGAGTCACAGAAATGCAATTTCATCCAGAAAATCCTAATAAACTCCTGACTAGCTCAGTTTCAGGTGAAGTGTGGGATTGGAATATGGAAACTTTAACTAAAAAGGGCCAAGATGATTTTGTGCCATTAGAAGACAAAACTGCTATGAATGTCAATTCTCTTATGCCAACATTACATAAAGCAATTAATACTTTACATTGTGATAAAGATAGAGTGCTTTGTGGAGCGGACAATGAAGCTATATATTTGATAAAAAATATGAAATATTAGTAATTTTTCTTATTATTATACATTCCTTGAGTGATAAATGTCTGGATTTGAGTATTTGTTACTGTATTAATAAAGTTATTTTATATATTTCGTGGATTCTTATAGTACTTATAGTGTCCAAGAGGTTGACATACGAAATTTTATATTTTAAACCGTATGATAAATTTGTGATATAATTCTGATCACAATTTAATAATTTTAAAACTTAGCAATTTAATTATTAATTCTATTTCTGTATAGAACAAGCCACCTATATGACCAAGGTATGTAAAAGTTTTTTTGATGAGTTAAATAAAATAGAAATTTAAACTGAATGGCAAATAGAATAAAGATACATGCAGTTTTAGGACCAAGCTTCATATATAAATAAATCTTAACACATCACGACAAAATGATTTGGTTTTTTAATGACATATAACTATATTCTAAATAAAGTTGTAATTGGATTTGATTTAGTTAGAGGGTAAGTGTTAAAAAATCTATTAAACATATTAATTTCTATTTAAGGAAACCATAGAAATTTTAACGCAGCGAAATTTTTATAAAATTTTAAATTTTTATGTTTTCTTTAATTATATTTTCTATCCTTAGTGTGGTAGTATTTAACACTTGGTGTGTAGTGGTTAGTATTAACACTTAAAATCATAAAAATATTTCACTTTCTCTTCTTTATTTAATCATTAAACTCACTTAACAGCTTTAGATATGTTTTAAAAAAATAAAAATCCAAATAGAATAACATATTTTATTTGTGAAGTAAATACACTTACAATTATATAATATAACATAACATACATTACACATAGATAATACAAGTCAGTCTTTGCTTGCCTAGTCGATTGGTAATTATAAATTTTATTTACATTTTTATATTAATATTAATTAAATAATTGAATAGTATAAGCAAGAGTGTTGCCAAAGGAAATTAACTCTAATTTCTAAATTTTATTAAAGTATTATTGTCAGGGTTTTAGTAGTAAAAAAACTGTAAGTACAAGTAAAATTATTATTATAAGCTATTTTAGTCTGTATGTCTTAAACCTCAATTCTATGATTCACAAAATGTTCTCAAAATCTAAAAGTAATCATATTATATTTGAGAATCACTGTCATAATGTTTCAAATCAATGGTTCTCAACTGTTTGTCATCATAACATAGTGATAATGCTCTAATTATTATATTGGCAACACTCTTGAAAGTTTAAATGAGTACTTAAGTAAATATCAACCTACCGCACCATTTACAACCAACATTTGCCAAAGGGTAACTCATTTAAGGCAATGGCACCTCGCCACTAAGTTCACATTAGATTTATGATTTGGTTAACTATATTTATTAATTAGAAAATTTTGATTTATAAGTATTTGTTGCAGTGTTTATATTTTTTGAATTGAGCAAGATTTAGTTCTAGGTCTTTTAGCATGCAATTCAATGTAAGCAATTGTTTTATACAGTTAGATTTTAATGCAATAAAATGTAATACAATAGTCATAATATTTTAGAAAAGTTATAAAAAATTGAATATAGTAGTTTCAAATCCACATTTCTTGGATATTGTTCAAATGATCTAGCTCATATGTTCATGTACATGCAGCTACTACTACTACTAACTTGATTTTTACCCTAGTGTTGTAATTTCTTAAATATCGAAAATCTTTTTTTCCAAAACCTCACTCCCCTTCACATAATTATAAACAAGTAAAAATGTTTAATTACTTAATTTTGGTTACTTCTTTATTTATAGATACAGTACTATTAAATAAATATTGTCCATAAAAAAAGCTATATAGCTAACCAAACCACAGATTAAAAAAATACACCAACAAAAATTAAAAAGTCACAAACTGGAATATTATTGCGTACAAGTATTTATAATTTATACATAAAGTTACATACACACACACACATACATATATTTGGCATCCTATTAACATATTCATACTAAATGTGTTAAATTTAATTAACACAGAGTACTATAATTATATATATATATATATATATATATATATATATATATATATATATATATATATATATATATATATATATATATATATATATATATATATATAATTATATATATATATAATTTATATACAGTATAATTATATGTATATAGTATCACTTAACATTGTTCTTTAACACAGCATTCTTTGACTCGACCTTACAATAAAGCACCGTAGAACTGCTATTAAGAGGAGAACTTCACTGGCTTTTAAATGATTAATAATAAAACCTCAATCGGGAATCGAATTGGTTACAACTGTATGTATAATGAAAATTTATAATACAGTACCAGCTGTGGGTAAAATGTCTTCGTCTTAACACTGGATAGATCTTAACATATAGTGTATAACATGCTTGTGATATAAAATTTAATTTTTTTTTATCTGGTCATACTCTCTTTAGGCGGAGAGTAGAGAAAAAACCCGAATCTGATTTTCTATATGATATGTATAATATTTTTTCCCCATATATACTTTAGAGTTGAAAAATAAACATTCAACATAATATATTATACATACATGTAAAATTTACTCAAATGTGTTGAACCTTCCGTGTAACTATTTTTTCTGCGAGACGGAGAGCAGAGAGTCGTGATAAGCGTGAATTAAGTCTATGATTTCTTAATCTACACTCTTTCAAAGCGGATAATTGACATAAGCCATATTCAGCTAATCTTATCATTTCACAATATATTACTTACTATACACAATTTACTCAAGTATGTTGAACTCTTACTTAAGTATGTTGAACTCTTACTCAAGTATGTTGGATATTTACCCAAGTATATCAATCTCTTACTTAAGTATGTTGGAATTTTGCTCAAATATGTTGAATGAACTATTACTCAAGTATGTTGGACGTTTACTCAAGCATGTTGAACTCTTACTCAAGGATGTTGGATTTTTACTCAAGTGTGTTGAACCCTCCGGTGCGGCGGCGGTTTTCTCTGCGAAGCGCAGTACAGAGAGTGTGGCACTGTGTAGAGTTGGTCGCACCACCGCATTAGGGCCTCGGTCACGTGACAGCTGTTGGCAGCTGTTGCTAGTTGGGTTTCCAGACTGTCTGACTGTTTGAGGAGTAGACTGAAAGTAGGGTTAGAGTATTTTTTAAACTTACTTACTCATAGTATATTTTGAAAAATTACTCATTTAAAATTAATTTATAAAATTTTATTTGACTTTATAGAATTTTAAATTAATTTATAGAATTTTAATTGAATTAATAAAATTGTAAATTCATTTATAGAATTTTAATTGAATTTCTAGAATTTTAATTGAATTTATAGAATTTTAATTCTTATTATTCTAAATTTTACAATTACCTTGGAGGAAATAGAGTGGGAGCTATGATCATAGCGACGTTGTGTTCACTCATTTTGTTAGTGTCACTCATGGACACTATCTGACGTACTAACTGCAGGAGTTCTCGTAGTGTGGCGCGCTGTTCCGGCGGCAGAAGCAGTACTAGCAGGTTCAATGCCCGGCCTTGTGTAGTTCCAGTAAGGGCTGGTAAAGAATATATATATAATTATATATATATATATATATATATATATATATATATATATATATATAATATATAATATATAATATATATATATATATATATATATATATATATATATATATATATATATATATATATATATATATATATATATATATATATATATATATATATATATATATATATATATATATATATATATATATATATATATATATATATGTATATATATATGTATATATGTATATATGTATATATGTATATATGTATATATGTATATATGTATATATGTATATATGTATATATGTATATATGTATATATGTATATATGTATATATGTATATATGTATATATGTATATATGTATATATGTATATATGTATATATGTATATATGTATATATGTATATATGTATATATGTATATATGTATATATGTATATATGTATATATATATATATATATATATATATATATATATATATATATATATATATATATATATATATATATATATATATATATATATATATATATATATATATATATATATATATATATATATATATAACACTAACTAGCTAGGTTGGACAGGTAGTTATATTATGTTGTACTGAGACTGGTTATGAAGAAATATGCTGGTTCGATTCTTGTCGTACTTTGAGAAACTTGGAGGATAAAATTTAAAGTATGTTGTGTTAAGTGCAGAACAATTTTGTAACTCTATGTTATATAAATATCGAAATATTACGTTCTTATATACGTTCTTAATATTTCTCTGATTTAATAAGACAATAACTTGCTGTGTTAACTTACGTATACATTATTAAGTATACTGTCTATAAATAAAGAGACAAGTCAAGTAGAATCCTTTCTCACACTAATGTTACCGCTGTTATTTAAATATCTATAATCTATCTCAAAATCGTATCAAATTATTTATTTTAAAACAAATGAATATATAATTAAAAACTTACAATAAGTGTGATAAAACAATCTCATGAGCTCCTGCGTGAGCGGCGGCTGCGGCAGGGCGCGCAGCAGCCGCTTGAACACCGCGGCCAGGTCGTGTCCGGTCGCGCGGTTCAACGCCGCCTCCACTGCACTGCGGTCCTCGTACCATTGACGCTCTATCAGCTGGCATAGTGCTTCAATCTGTATGGAAATTATATTATTCTTGATTATAATTATATGACACTATACAGTTCGATTTGTAAAATTTATTTAAAATTGATAATTATAATCAAATGACATAGTATACAGGTGTGTATCTCTTTCTCATTCGGTTATTTTTTTTAATAAAAGGTGACACATTGACAATGATTAATATTAATAGTATCTTTGAGTATCGACGGAATTATTAGTGCACCTCACGCGTTATATAGCTGTTATAAACGCTTCACTGCACTGCACTAGAAATATCGTGAAATGGGGAAAATGATCCTGTACCTAAACTATTGATAATTCTTAACTAGTTTTTTGTATGTATAGCCTTGAAATATTTTACCCTATAGTTTGTTTTGACAAAGACCGCCTTATTATATACACCTATATACTAAATAAAACTAGTGACTCTGTGTGGAATCGTTCTAAGTAATATTGCACTGATTATTTTTATTACGTTTTATGGATATTTTAAATATATTCATGTATAAGCCACTTCTTCACCTTATGTTTGTTCCCAGGTACACGCAAAAGCCCCTCATCTTTAGTCCTAGATCGTAACGCAGACGACAGAGCTCTGAGTATCGACGGAACTGAACTCCAAGTCTCCTCCCACAGTATCATGTCTTTGCGAAGCAATGTTTCCAAGGCAACGCCGAATACTGCGCCTTCT
Source organism: Dione vanillae (assembly GCA_037178615.1). Lineage (NCBI taxonomy): Eukaryota > Metazoa > Arthropoda > Insecta > Lepidoptera > Nymphalidae > Dione > Dione vanillae. The sequence goes on from JAZFAU010000055.1 coordinate 517,341, forward strand.
GGAAATTAAATAAAAAAATATAATAAACTACAATATTAGTGTAGGTTCATTTCCATTAACGGGAATGTTTGTTATTGATGTTTTCGCCCCCGTAACAAAACAAAGTGCGGCGTTGAATTCCGCCTCATAACGCTTACAAAATTGTGCGGAAAATGGGTAACGGAGAGTTTTCACACTAACTTTCTCTCCATTCATATTGCTTAAAGCGAGATCCCAAGCCAAATATTATCTAAGTAGACTAAAAATCGCCTATAGTTTTAATTACATTTTATAATTTTTCTAATAAAACTTACTTAAAATTTGTATTAAAACCTTTAATTAAAAACATTTTTAATATTTCAATAAAATATAAAACATCAATTTCCATATAAAATTATAAATATACCTTCTTTCCGCTTCTTCTTAGGAGTTTTCCGCTTGTGAAAAGGCAGTGAGTATCTGTCGAAGAGCGTAGTCAGTTCTAGCCACAGCAAAGGCTGAAGTTTCTTTAGCTGAGGCTCGCCTACATTCTCGATATCTACCGTGCTATCTTGTTCTGGCCATTCCTAAGAGAGATAAATATATAAATTGCAATTGTTACTTAAAACTTAAAATTAAAAAAAATTAATCACTGTAGCGACATCTTTAATTTAAACAAAATAGATAGTTCTTTGCAATAATGAGATGCTAAATACGAAATAAGAATTTCGGACGTAGTAGTGATGAAGAACGTACGGTTGGTTTATTAGTCAAAGTGTTCGAACAGTTTCCAAGGGTTAGTGGATTCAAATTTCGCTGCGTTCAAATTTTTAAATGTTTTCTTTAAGTATTTTGTCTATTTTGAGTGTAACACTTAAAAATATCTTCAAAAATCTTACAAATATTCTTATTTTTGGTTTAAACTAGGTATTAATAATACCATTTTTCATATACCTACTAACGGACGAAATTAATTTAAAAACATGTACACTTCCTGTCAAATATTTTTACTTAAGACAAATCTAGAAAAGTCTAAGTAAGTAATATTAAGATGCAATTGTATGCAGAGACAGGTGATTGCATCACATTACCGCAATTCACTCAAAGCGTTACATATTAAACGGAAGCTAACTTTTGCAATTACATCCACTTTAAACCGCAAATCTTATTTAGTAGAAGTAAAAAAATACGCGATATTTCTATATGTTGTAATATAATGTTTGAAATTACCTTGTCATTGCCATTACGTCAGTATTGCAAAATATACAATTAATTTATATATATATATATATATATATATATATATATATATATATATATATATATATATATATATATATATATATATATATATATATATATATATATATATATATATATATATATATATATATATATATATATATATATATATATATATATATATATATATATATATATATATATATATATGTATGTATATATATGTATATATATGTATATATATATATATATATATATATATATATATGTATATATATATATATATATATATATATATATATATATATATATATATATATATATATATATATATATATATATATATATATATATATATATAAAACTAACCTCTTCATGATTCATCATCTGTCTGTCCAAGTTAAACTTATGTTCGAAGCTGAGAGGTTGTTGCGCTGACGCCGCGCTTTTAGTTCGAGATACAGGTGCATGTTTCCTGTAAAACAGATATTTGTGTGATATTTTTATATATAGATATTGAGTTATATTTTTAGCTTCACCCTCAATCTCGCTCATAACAGGGCAAGCGGAGAGAACCATGAAAACCATAGGAACCTAGTGTCAAGACACTCCGTTTCCCGCTTTTTCGAGGCATTACGCGTTGAATGAAAGGAAGAAAATGAAAAAGAAATCTTCCCTGAGTGGACGCTGCGCCACAATACTTCTTAAAATGTATATATATAAAAACTAAATTATTTTGCTAAATAAGTATATCACATAGTTTATATATTATGTGTATAAAAGGTAAAGCTCTTCCTACGTACCGTAATACAAATAACATCCTTCAATACATTTCTAATATGAGCTAAATGGCATGAAATCATTTTCGTAGCATCGATTTCTTTTTTTATTCAATCATAATTTTTACACAACTACAATTTATGCCAACCATAAAAGGTAGACACAAAGGAAATATCAACATTTCCTCTACATATTTCGCAAAATGTTGCATGATTAATGATTATTTCACGCCGTTACACTAGTATATGTTGAAATAATATATATTAATTGCCCCAAAAATAAAAATCATTAATAGTCCCAAATTGGAATCGAATCTACGTTCCCACACTTTCTATACTTACATAAACGGGTCGTTGTCTTTCAATATGGATCCATTGATGCGCTCCTTGCCTATCCGCGGCCCCTGGACTGTCCCGTACCTTTGGTAGCCAAGCAACTCGATACCTTCTGCAATTAAAAAAATTAAAAAGAAACTATATTAAAACTATATAACATTAAAATTACAATATATATTAACAATTTCGAAGAAGAACGTGCTCAGATTGTTTGGGCACGTCGAAAGAATGAGTGACGAAAGAATGGTAAAAAAGATATACGATGGAAAAGTGAGTGGTAAGAAAGGTAAGGGGAGACCTCGGTTCTTTCGAAAACACAATGTCGAAGACACTGGAGGAAGGTCACGTAATAAGCATGAGTACTCCTCGGAGAGCATGTATGAAGAGGCTAATGACAGTAGACGAGGCGAAAGGGGTATGCAGGGACCGCAGCAATTGGCGCTCCGTTCTCTCTGATTGCTCTGCTAGGGATAGAGTGTGAAAGTGTGTGTGTGTATGTGTGTATTAAAAATATATACATATATACACATACCAGTATTAGAAGCAATATCAGCCCAGTGTAAATCGTTAGGCTTGAACAGTTCCTGCACTCGGGGCGGCGAGTGGGCGGGCGGGGAGAGGCGAACGCGGCGCGCCGGCGCGGACGGGGTGCGCGCTATCGGTGCGTGCGTGTGCGGCGGGTACGTATCTCTGGAAAGGATACTAAAGTTATTAAATAGTGTAAAATACTATTTTTTATTATATTATATTAAATTTGAATAAACAAGGCACTCTTACGAGTGAAATATCTAATTAATCATTAATTTAATTGTAATTTTTACTCAATTTATTGGACTTTTCGTTTATGAACGTTTTAAATAACTGTACAAATAGGAGTAATACCTCAAAAGAACATAAAACAAAGATAATTTTCATTTTTAACAAAATTACTTCCTTAGATTGAATCAATTGGCAAACTACGTACTATTGAACGATTTCTACATTAACAATTTTAGAAAGATTAATATTTTTAACAGTTTTAGGATTGTTATAAGAATTCCATCTTACACAAAGTCTGGTGGCGTAGCACTATCAGCCCACTCGGTGGGCGGGCTGCCGGAACCACCGCTCGGCAACGAGTCCAATGAGTCAGGGGTCGCACTACGCGACCGAGGCTCGCTGCCGCTCGAATTCTAGAACAATTATTATGTTAAGTAAAAATATAATAACAAGCAAAATAAAATAAATGTTAGTCTTTTACTTCGTCTTTTAATTGTGGCTTTTCGAGCGTGCCAGTTGAGCACAAATCACTTCGCCAATGTCACGTAGAATGGAGAAAATAAATGTTAGTTTAGTATCAATTCAATCTGTCATATTTACTATTTAAAAGAGCAAGTTGGTTTAGAATAAAACAATTATTTTAATTAAAACTTTTCTAACAGATAGCTTACTAATAGTTTGAAAAAAAAAATAGTTATAGGATTCCAAAGGCCAAGACAACAACTTAAAAACTTTTCACTAGCACTTCCTTTAAAAAAATCCTCATTTGAAGTTAACATTTGACCACTTACAATTAGTCAGCGCGTTACAAAACAATTTCTAAAAAACAAATAGAACCAGAATTGTCTAAAGCACTTAAAACGTCACCGTAACACAGAAACAAGTTAATTGTTGCTAACGACTCGTTTTTTGTATAATAGAAAGCGTCGTGAGAAGACTGGTGCATTAATGTGTATGTCGTAATCAATAGATGGGACTTGCTGCAGAGAATGTCAGGAAAATAGTTTGGGTTAGAATATAGCTTCACTTTTATATGTATCTTCACGCTTCATCACGATTATAGAAGAGTAAGCAGAGGGTAGCGCAGACACCGTAGGAACCTTTGTTAAGACGCCTCTTCGAGGTTGGAGGATGTTGTAGTTGCCAAAATGAAAAACATAGAAATGGAAATATCCATCTTCCCCGTATGGGAATCGAACTCACAAGCCGCCGTCGCGTTTACAGGCGGTCTTTTACTCTGCGCCACGACGGTTCTCTAATTTCACTTTTAAATATCACTTTATTTCATAATAAAAATACTATTAGATAAACTTCTAAAAATATTGGAAAAGCAACCGTTTTAGTTTCACTGGTTCGATATTAAAAATGTAAGTGGAAATTAAGATGACCTATTAGTATTTAAATATATTTTCTAATTTATTTTTAATATTTCTATAATATAGCATTTTTTATCTGTGACGTGTTTATAATTTTTTAAATATTTCTGTTAGCTTCGCTTCGCTTAAAATAGATAATTCTTAGCATTACGTTTATCATTACCGTACACAAACACAATTACGTAAGAAATGAAAGTCAAGTTAATACATCTTTGACTGAGATAACTTTGTTTACTGACCATATACTTATCTAACATTTCTATTACTGCTGTGGCATTTTTAGATTCCTTTCTAGGTTCCTAAAAATATGCTTAATTTAGAACATTTCTTTAAAGATTCAACTATTGTTTTTCTTGTTTTTGAAACTTGCCTAAATATTGAGTTTAAAGTTATTGTCGCGTTGAGTTCCGTCACTAAAGCGAAATGTTTTTAATTTGGGCGGAGAGCGTAGAGAGGAATATTTTTGCCGTAAAGTTCTTTTTGTTGTGGCTATAGGTATAAAAGGTAGCTAGGATTAACTAACTGACACTATTAAGGGTTCGATTATCAATAGGTTTCAGCATCCCATATGATGAGTATACCCTAAAGATAAAGTTTCATCAAAAATATGTATAAATATTATAAAATTTGATAAAAAATTAGTTAAATCTCCGATAATTATTTAAAAATTTCGTAGTATTACTTGTAATAATAAAGGTGAATCGAATAACACTATTAATTATGAAATCTTTATCATTTTAAATATTTTGATTTAGCAATAACGTGGACTGGAATGAGCGTTGTGGCGTAGCGTCTGGCTATAAACGCGACGGTTTGTGGGTTCGATTCCCATGAGGGGAAGATGGACTTTTCATTTCTATATACTTCGCTCTGACAACTGCGCAAAAGCGCGGCGTTGAGCTCCGTCAACTCAACGCCAAACAGTTAGTAAACAAAAATATATATATTAATATATTAAAAATTATATGTACAGTACAGTATAATATAATAATTTCCAAACTCCCTACATATTCCTATCTCGCGTCTTCCTTGTAGAAACATGATTTGATTTAAAACACAAACACTTCTCAGAAGCGTGTCATTCACCGCCAGAGCATTTTAATATCCATAGTTGTGGAATGAAGCTCCTGCTGTACTACAAGGTATGTGTAATATAGATTTTTTTGTTTCATTTTGCAAGAATTTACAGCTTTGACGTTTTTGACTTTTACTTTTAAATAATCTATTAAGTAAATGCAAAATGGAGTAGACTATATTTTTCATTAAATGGCACTTAAAGAATTATTTTGAAAGAGTGTTGTTCCGTAATGACTTAAATTTTTTTTTTTTTTTTAGCTTCACGCTTTATCCCGCACAAGGCAGGGTAGGCAGAGGGAACTGCATGGACCGTGGGAACCTAGTGTTAAGACACTCCGTTGCTTAGTCCCTGCTTTCTCCGTCCCCGCGTCCATTATTTACTTAATGTTGACTAAATATATATATAGAAAATTTAAATAGATAAACAAAACAAAATAATAGTTACAGATAACATATGCAAATTTAATTATATAAAAAAAGGACGCGGGTTCAAATTCCGGTGCTTTAAAATATTCATTTGCTTTTTTTTAAGTATTTTTCTATCCTCAGTGTGGATTAGGATTTTAAAAATCATAAAAATAAAAACAAAATAAACCTACAGATAATATAATTAGGCGCTTAACATGTACTCTACTAATTGGTATATGAAAACGATGACATCACTATTAATGTATGTAGGTATGATATCTTAACCAGATATGGGCAGATTTGTGTTTTGACAAATATCTAAACTTCAATTACAAAATACGCTTTTAACTAAGCTGAGACAGAGCTTTTAGCATAATATCTTTAAATGTAAAATATTTTGCCTTTTAAATAAATACTCTTTCGCACAGTGGTTTAATTTATCAATTCAGTCAACTTGCTATAACATACCTTGTGTACCTGTAGTACTCAGTAGCTTCACGCTTTATCCCGCACAAGGCAGGGTAGGCAGAGGGAACTGCAGGGACCGTGGGAACCTAGTGTTAAGACACTCCGTTGCTTAGTCCCCGCTTTCTCCGTCCCCGCTTTCCGCCTTTTTCGAGGCATTGCGTGTTGAGTGGCGGAACTCAACGCCGCGCTTTGCCTAGTTTTGCCAGAGTGAAGAAAATAGAAATAAAAAAATCGAACCCAGAAACCGTTACGTTACACGCATACGTTGCGCCTCTGCGCCACGACGGTACTCAGTAATAAGTATAAAATAATCATTTTTATAAATAATTCATTCTATAGCCGGCATCTGAACGAAAAATAAATATTTTAATATTTAATACCACATAAGCTATCATATACATTACTATTACAATTGGTAAAGGGAAGTCGTCTATTAGACGGAATATCGAGGTCGGTTCATCAACATGCGTGCCCTGAGCGCGACGCATGTGCTAACTGCTAAGTTTATAAATAAATACTTACATGTATCGTCAAAAAGTTAAATAAATAAATAGCTTTAAGTTGTATTTAAAATATAGCATGAGAGGCGGAGAGAATCAAGTGTTAACACACTCCGTTTACCACTTTCCTTTCTTTTTGACTTTCCCCAAGTGGGAATCGAATTCACAACCGTCGCGCTTGAAATCAGTCATTGGAAAACGTAGTAACCATATAGGCCTCATTAAGAAACGTAGTGATTATTGTTTCTTTTATATTTATTTATAATATTACGCTCTCCGTGCAACTAAAACTTTAAGAGTAAAATGTTAGATCTCTGGGTTTTTTGACAGACATCTCCTAATAACCACTCTCCTCCCTAACAGATTTACGGACTGATTAACATTTTTAGATGAAAAAAAATCTCATTACATATAAATAACATATAATAACTGAAGCGTATAATGTTAGTTTAGATATCTTTTTGTTATTAAATCACATAGTGCTAACTAGTAAATAGTGCATAAAAATTATTATTTAAATATTTATACATCCAGCGGACTGTTCTAATCGAATTTGAAATGCAACTCTAGTAGCCTGGATTGAAGCTACTTAGCTAGAGCTAATAGACTGAATGGACTGTAACGGGCTGAAAATGGACTGAAAACTAATGGTGTAATTTAGAAAAATTCATACTGAACGATTAATACTGACATTTGTAAATAACAACACACAAACTACAGTTTTTGCAAATCCTACGTTTCGCACATAATTTTCAGTAGTCCGTAGTCACGGGTAGTCGGGATCCAAAAAATGTCAATATACGCGATTAATCCGTTTAAATTGTTTTATTTAAAATCTATAAAAATTCGGAAAATTAAAAGATCTTAATATTGGCATTTTTGTCAGTCATTGAACTCCACGGCTTTTGCTTATGGTACAGAAGTACCGATACCCACTCATTTATTCAGTAAGTAATCGATAACGATTCATTCATTCATTTAAAATAATATTAATATTACATTATAATATTACTAAGCAATAATTTATAAAAAGAAACGCTTTCGTAACTATGATAACGATTGTTACCTTATCGGTTATCTTGATGGTTGATAAGTTATCAACGCGTGACGTGTTTTGTAAGTGATGTTAATTTGGATGGAGTTAATCAATATAATCTTATAACTTCACGCTATATCCAGAAAAAGATAATGTAGTGTTAAGGCACTCCGTTTCTCTCTGTCTTCAAATTTTTAGTGACAGAACTCAACGTTTTGAATAAGTTAAGTAACACGTTAAATTTAAAATCATTTGTTTTAATCATAACAATGGAAAATGTGGTTCTATTTCACTTAAATAAAGTTAATCTGTGGATTTGTATACGTTGTTTAATGTCATAAGTGTTCATTGTATCCAGAATCTAGATGTACTATACTATTTTCATTTGGATGTGGTAGTTCAATATAATTCAAAATAAATGCAGTAAATTTAAGACAATAATGCATTTGACTGCAAATGCATATCCGTATATAAGATTATTTATTTTCAGTCTAAATAAAAAATATATAAAAATGAGTATATATGTAGAAATATATATTTTATCTATATATGCATTTTTTATTTTTTTTATAGCTTCACGCTTTATCCCGCATATTGCAGGGTAGGCAGAGGGAACTGCAGGAACCGTATGCACCTCCGTTGCTTAGTTCCTGCTTTCTCCGTCCTCACTTTCCGGCTTTTTCGAGGCATTGCGTGTTGAGTGGCGGAACTCAACGCTGCGCTTTGCCTAGTTTCCAGAACGAAGAAAATGTAAATAGAAAAACCCATCTTCCCCGAGTGGGAATCACACCCTCAAACCGTTGTGTTTACAGGCTCCGATAGGATATAGTGTACAATATATACCTATGTATTCAACTCGGCCTTTTCAATTTACCATTAAATTAATTCAAGAGCGTAATAATTCGTTCAAACTTATTAAAATTATTAATAAAAATAATAGCTACTGTGTGCAGCCGGCTTTAGGATCATTATCCTTGACGATCATGATTTCTAAACTATTAATATATACTAGTACCAGAATATTCGTGACTTGGTCTGAGCAGATTATATAATTATATAGAAAAACGTAAAAAATAATTAGGTTCATGACAAGTGGAACGTATTTGAAAACAATATTCAATATATCACATATGACCAATCGTCGTGGATTCAATTTCTGTTCGGAGAAATAAATTATTTTCTTTTTTCCATGCTGACTTTTTACTTGTCACTTAATGTACAGTATCTAGAATTTCAAACGGCGAATCAAGTGTCTTTAAGCTTGACGCTGGTAAACAATTTATACAGCCAAAATAAAAGCATATTTTATAAAGTAAACAAATAAATATACCACATATTTATAATAGAATATTTAATATAACATAATAGAATATTTATTATTTATAATAGAATATTTATACCAATAAGACTAACTAAACAAAAAACAAACTAAAGTAAACTACCAATGTTAGATATCTCTATATCTACATGTACGTAGATATAATTAAAACAATATTAAGCTATTATAGATATATTCGCAAACTATGGAATGATGTTGCTATAAAATATTTCATAAGTTTACGTGGCATAGTAAAGTTTACACAACAACATTTACATCGTCAGAGGCATAAGTTCAATAAGGGATAGCAATTAAAAGAGTGTATTTAAATTTTCTTAAATTAAAAGTCTAAATCCCCTAGGATTAACATTATATTACGAAAATTACAAAGACTATTTTACCATTCGTTCTTACAATTTCCACAGAGTCACTATATATTTATATATAAACATATAAATAATTAAACGACAAAAGATAAGAAAAATGACTGAATGAATGAATAAAAAATACCATTATATCGAGATAAGACCGCATCAAAGCCAGCCCTTTGCAATTCACCATCTTCTCGCACACCTTGTGTCTCATAGTTTCGCACAACATTTTTCAATATCACATCAATATACACATAGAAAGCAACAGAAAACACATCGATTCCAGTCAACAACACAACACTGTGTAAGTCAATTTGGAAATTCGCCGGACGCACAGCAATTTATGTTTGCGTATCCGTTCATATTACTTTAATCCATTATTGCATGTTTTCATGATTACAAATGTGGAATAAATTACAACAATTTTTACTTCTACAGTACAGTGCAGTGCGTAAATAGCGCTTGCTGCTCTAAACGCGTCATTGTCAAACTAAATTTCGGGTTTATGCGTAATTGGGTTTAAACTAATGACTAAGTTATCGTCTCCTTAATGTCAGTGCCACTCACTCCACTTTGAAAGAATCTTAATTATCGCATTAAAATTTGTTAAACGTGTACAGTTATAAATATTTTCTAGGAATTTTTAATAGCTCATGTGTAAATTTATAGGAAAATGTAAATAAATATCTAATTATTATTTTGTTATATAATGTTTTGGCTGTTGAGAATATACGAGTATTGAATACACAAATTAATTAATAGTGTCATTTAATATTTAGTAAGAAAATAGATACTAAGATTTACTTAGTTTTAAGTTGACACTTTATCCTGCACATAGCAGGGTAAGCAGACGGAACCTTAGGAACTGTGGGAACCTAGTGTTAAGACAATTCGATTCCCACTTTCCGCCATTTGCATTGTGTGTTGAGTGGCGGAACTCAACGCCGCGCTTTGCCTAGTTGCCAAAATTTCATTAACGAATCGATCTCACAAAATGTCACTTTTATAGGCAAACGCTACGCCAAGTACTGTGCCACGACGGCCATTTAATTTTGCATATCATACATTTGCATGTAAATAACAAGTTGAATATTGCATATAATCAAATGCTACATGACTTTAAATATGTATAGTATCAATAATAAAGCCATAAAACTATGACAATTCGTTTAACAAATTAATATACTTACAATAAGTAATGTCAATGTCGTTTAAATAAAAATTAAAGACAAGGAATATCTGTAAGCAAAACCACCTAATAGATGAAGAAAATATAAAAATATACTTTAACTTCTCAACCGACATTCCTAGCATTTTACGACATCAAATTTGAAGAAAAAGTCTACACATATTAAAGTGATTTGTAGTTAAAGCCTGCTGATATATCTTTGTCATATTTAATGGTGCATATAATTTAGTCTTATAGCTTCTAACATCTCGTCAGTATGTTGTGTGTGTAACACACGTTACGTGTTTACTTAGCCACAGTGTTTTTATATGTTTTCTTTAAATACTTTTCTATTTTTAGCGTGGACTAATGCTTTAAATATTAATACATTTATCTCCACAGATATGCTAACAACGTAAAAAGTTCTATAAAGCAAATAAGAATTTAGAAAGGAAGAAAGAAGGAGAAAGCAGGGACTAAGCAACGGAGTGTCTTAACACTAGGTTCATATACACAGTTCCTGCAGTTCCTTCTGCCTACCCTGCAATATCCCGCATATTATATATAAAGCGTGAATAGCTTCAAAAAAAGAAAACAAGAAATATATATATATATATATATATATATATATATATATATATATATATATATATATATATATATATATATATATATATATATATATATATATATATATATATATATATATATATATATATATGTATATATATATATATATATATATATAGTTATATATATATATATATATATATATATATATATATATATATATATATATATATATATATATATATATATATATATATATATATATATATATATATATATATATATATATATATATATATACTTAGGTATATATACATATTACTTACTATCCGGATCACAGCAAGAAATATGTGGAGGCTAGTTAGACGGTTAATTAAAATTATAGGTGCTTATCAAGTGCTTATCAATTGATAAAATCGAATAACTGTAAACTATGGATCTGCAATCGTTGTTCTTTAATTTAAGTACTTAGCGGCTCTGAATGCGTTACTTTATAAATATATATAAATTCATAGACAAAATAAAATATTAAACCTTCTTCTCTATGTAATCTATTTTAACTTAAAATTGCTATCATAAAGACTAATTTTATACAGTTTCGTATAATAATATATAATAATAATATATTTTGGAAATTAAGAAGTTATTTAGAGTACAGTTACCAAAGAAATAATAACTCCATATTGGTTTACATATAAGTGCATATTAGAGCGGCGAGTCATCGTCCATTACTTGCTCTGGTTTGAGATCCATTAGCCCACTGTGTCCGTATTGTCTCAATATATCATTAAACTATAGACAACAATCATCATGTGAAGTTAATTGCATCGAATATTGCATGTTTAATAGGTAAGTCTGATATTAAAAAATATGTATATTTTGCTATATTTTATTGCTTTCTATGTAATTTAAATATAACAGTGTATTTACATTGCATTTAGTATTTGCTTTAAAAGATCTCGAAGAAGGTTCAATCTCAAAGATTTTATTTTTTTAGCTTCACAGTTTATCCCGCATATAGCAGGGTAAGCAGAGGGAACTGCAGGGACCGTGGAAACCTAGTATTAAGACACTCCGTTCCCCGCTTTCGGTTCTTTAAGCGGCGGAACTTCCGCCGCGTTTTATCTAGTTGCCAGGGCGAAGAAAATAGAAATGAAAAAATTCAAATTCCCGGAATGGGAATCGAACCCACAAACCGTTTAAAGGCAGACGCTGCGTCTCTGCGCCACGACGCCATGTCAAATAGTTGATTCCAAAAAATATATAACTTAAACGAATAAAAAATTTAAATCATTTCTAATGATTCTTTTTTATATTATCACATTAATATTTTACTATAAACCGTAAAAATTTCCTGGAACTACCATACATATTATATTATGAATATTCAAAAATTTAATGGCAATGTAATGAAATGGTAACGAAATAAAGCTTTACATCTAAAACTCAAGGTCTCACAAATCATGACAAGCTTTCGACGAGTTTAATCAATTTTCGTGTATAACGCCTCGCCGTATTAAATACGATCGCAGCATTGAATTCGACACGACATTGCTATAGCCTAATAGATCTAAGCAGCTTAGTCATTCAAATACAATTTGTGGAATTATATATGAACGAGCTTGAAGGTGCCTGTGTAACATTATTCATACTAAAAACAGCAGCAAGAGAGTTACTAAATATAGTTTTTTTTGAAATGTAATTGACACAGCAGACACTTGGTCCGTACCCTTTTTTAACTTATACTATATGTTCTTATCATAAATATTAATTATAGTAATATTAATAAATAATATATAGAATTGATATTAATCATAATATACTCTAACCCTATTGTTATACTAAATATAGTTCCAGCTTTGAAATTATATGAAGTAAGTTGTATGATTATTAAAGAGTTTGGAGAAGAAGAAGAACAAGCAATAAAAGTAACATATTACTATAATAAATTAAACATACAATGATTCTGTCACTAATCACAAAAGTCCATGAAGTTTAAAAAGTGTTAATATAGTGTTAATTATAATATATAATTACTTTGTAACAAATTAATATGCTGGCCCACACGTTTTAAACGTAGTTCATCTATCAGACTAATATTTATTTGAGGATAAGACGTATGAATTAGACGAAATTAGTAAGTATTTATAATGTACCGAGAGAAGTTTGATATGGTTAAAGAATTGGAGGGGTTTTACGTCACAAAGTGTTTTTTGAGGCAGAATGCAAGTAAGTGGAGTAAGTAGGAGCGGTTGAAATTATAATGTTAAGGCCTCGCTTTTGTGGAGAGTGAAATATATATATATATATATATATATATATATATATATATATATATATATATATATATATATATATATATATATATATATATATATATATATATATATATATATATATATATATATATATATATATATATATATATATATATATATATATATATATATATATATATATATATATATATATATATATATATATATATATAATTATATAATATTTATTTCACTCTCCACAAAAGCGAGGCCTTAACATTAGTAAATGAGAACAGACGTTGCAGACAGAGAGTATAAAAATCTAGACAACTATAAAACTAGAAAACATAGATCAATAACAGAAAGCGTAGTGTTCCATCACTATCTACACAGTATGCAAAGACATTAAAAAAATAAACGCGCGTTTTTTAGGCTACGTAGTAGTTGCGTGATTCAAAGCCATATAATATTTAAATCCACTCTAAGAAATTGTAAACAGGCCTAGTAATTAATACGAATAGATAAAAAAAGGAAATCGAGTCCGGTAGCAAATATTACTTTAATAGATTTATTTGCAAAAAATATATTATATTATGTGTTTAAATGTATATATTACGTACATATATTGTATATACGTAAAGGTCCTGGCACTTGCCCAAATGAAAAAACACACTCAGTTTATATGTGCATATATATACGTTAAACTAGCTTTTATCTTAGGTTTTGCCTCCGTTGTTTATATATTAACTAACATTTTAAGTGCGTGAGATAAATATGGCAACATTATTAACGTGATGTGAGACTATTGCGTCTAGTCTTGATTTAGTTTTATTTACTTCCTCTAGTGGGATGCAATAGATTTGTTTTAGAACGAAGTAATTATAGAATTTCTTCATTGTTTATTTTTTTGCACTTGACTATTAAGCACATTTTTTTTTAATTCGAACCTACTGATATTAATGGGTTCTCTATTCTTTAAAGCTTCACGCTGATTAGACACAGGAACCTAGTGCTAGACGCTCCGTTCCCCGCTCTTTTCAGAGTCTTGAGTGGCAGAACTCAACGCCGCGATTTAAAAATACCGCTCTCTCTACCTATCTCTTTTTTTTTCTTTTTTTTTTTCTGCCACTTTTTTACTCCGTTGCTTAGTCCCTGCTTCCTCCGTCCCCGCTTTCCACCTTTTTCGAGGCATTGCGTGTTGATGGCGGAACTCAACGCTGCGCTTTGCCTAGTTTGCCAGAGCGAAGAAAATGAAAATAGAAAAATCCATTTTCTCCGACTGGGGATCGAACCCAGAAACCTGTCGCGGTACAGGCAGACGTTGCGCCTCTGCGCCACGATATAATATCTCTTCAGTTTAAAATATTTAGTGTAGAAGTATAGTTTATTACAAAAGAGTGGTATACGACGTCTACGCAACCACTGAGCCATCCTACATCAATTTAATACCAAAATAATACGTCATTTTACGATATTTTTATAGCCAAACTAGTTCTTAGAATTCCACACGAGGCTAACGGTATATACATAGAAAAAAATGTTCTCTCATTAAGAAATTTAAATACATTTGCCTGGAAAAAGGCGGAAAGCGGGGAACGGAGTGTCTTAACATTAGGTTCCCACGGTTCCCGCGGTTCCCTCTGCTTATCCTGCTATGAGCGGGATAAAGCGTGAAGCTATGCAAAAAAATACATTTATAATATGTGCAGCCATTGTTTTACCAAAATGTTTCATTATAGTATCCTAATGTAGTCACGTAGTAATCCAAGTGATATTCCCTTAAATTTGTAGATATTTTACAGTTTAGTTTAGTTCACATTAGTTCAGATTTTCATTTAGTTTAGTTTAATGGTTATCATTAAAAAAAAACTATCCATTTTGGCAAGATAACATCGATTTTAATTTCATACATAATCGCAATATTTTAAATCGATTCCATAAAATTGATACGAAACTGTTAGAGCTTGTTTGCAAAATGTGTAGAAGAAATAAAAAAAAATAGTATATTTAATAGCTTCTAAATTTACCATACAAATTTTACCTGCTCGTTAACGATGATTCATGGTAATAATCATGAACTACCGTATTTGAAATATCAAAGTTATTTTTACATATTTTTTATTTAAGCTATAAGTCATTTTTTATATTAGTCGAATTCTATTATGATGACTTTTTTTTAATTTCACGCTTTATCCCGCTCATAGCAGAGTAAGCAGAGGGAACTGCAGGGACCTAGTGTTGATATTTTCCGCCTAGACGTTGCGTGTTGAGTGGCAGAACTCTACGCCGTGCATGCCTAGTTGCTAGATTGAAGAAAATGGTAATGAAAAATTCCATCTTCCCTAAGTGGGAATTGAACTCATTCAACTGTCACGTTTACAGGCAGACACTGTGCTTCTGCGTCACGACGGTTCTCATATTATGTGTATTTTTTATGAATGTCTAAACACAAAAAAAAGATTCCCATGGGTTCGAAATTCTAATTAACGATAAAAAAAACGAAGAGATGTTATTTCTGAAACCGTTAATGTTTACATATTTTAAATGTAAAAGCCAGTGGTATTATTTTAGTCTAATCATGGACATCCCTCTTGCAAATGTAATGATAAATCACTATTTTCTATGGATTTACGTAAAGGAGAAACTCTAAAATAAAATAGATACAAATAATTTCTTTCTAACTTAAGCTTACTTTTTGAAATAATTATGAAGTTATTAAATGGCATTACAGTCCGGTTACCAATATGTGAGGCAATTCGAAATATCTTATAGATTTATATCATCCAATGATGAATGGTGAGAATAATATTTCGCAATGCTCGTGTAAGTGCCTTAATTTCTTATATAACACGTTAACCTGATTGTCTTGTCTTTTGGAGCTTATTAAAATAAAAGGCATAGAGAAACTTTATTGCCTAATTAAACCAAACCTTAGCATTATACACGATTTGTCAAGTTTCACAAAATAATTATGTAAGCTGTTTTCTCGGTGTGTTGCCACATTATGTTAGAATAGTTTCCTTGCGTAAATCTTAAGAAGAAATCTGTCATTTTGGTTCTTTTTAACGACTTTGAACTATAGTTCATACAAAGAAAAACACGTAGTAAAGGCGTTAACTTATAATAGATTGTTTTTGCGCGTTCGATTTTTGTATAAGTGGTGAGAGGCTTACAAACGATTCAAAAGGTTTTGAACTTGTGACCTATTGCGTCTTGCCCTCCCTACTCGATGAATCGTAAACGAAAGCAGCTGTATATATTACCTAATCATACAAAACCAATAAATACTAATATAATAGATGAAATTATTAAAAATTAAAAAACTTCACTCACTTCTAGATCCCTGAAGACATCTCTAATATCTGGTTTCTTAGCACGTGACGCTGCCCGCTTTCTCCTAACAGTTCTGTTAAGTCGTCTCACTCTGCGTCGTACAGCTGCAGCTTGCTCTCTTGGGAGAGGTCGGACAGCCTCCCCTAGCTGGGCCTCGGTTACTTCTAGGCCCGCTTGGAAAGGCGCGGCTAGGGAACCTAGGCCAGCCGCTTGTAGCCATTCCGCTTCTAATTCGCCTTCTGTGAAAAGAAATTGTCTATTACATAACTTTTTTAAAGCTTTAATAGAATGACAAAGTCTTTGGTTAAGATATGATTAAGATAGCTAAAAAAATTGAGGCCGTGACGCAGAGGCGTAGGATCAGCCGTAAACGCGATGGTTTTTAGGTTCGATTCCCACATGGAAAAGCTAGATTTTTCCATGTTCTTCACTCTCGCAAATAAGCACGGCGTTGAATTTCGTCACTCCACACGCAATCCCTCGAAAAAACGGAGGGTCTTAACTCTAGGTTCCTATGGTGCTTGCGGTTCCCTCTGCCTTGCCATGTGCGGGATAAAGCGTAAAATTTGAAAAAAAAATTGAGCGTAGCTATTAGCACGTCTTATTTAAATATAATACTAACTACTAACTAACAACTTTAAAAACACACCTTGTTGCTAGTTATAACCATAATAAGTACTCAAGCTCCTCATGTTTGCATAGGCGGAGTACACGAGTAAATTTTTTTTATTAAAAATAACACCGGTCAATGTAAAAATATAACTTGTAGATCCATTATGATAACAAAAAACTATATCATTTTTTTTAACCAGTATATTATGTACGCCTTCGTTTTATCTTCCGCGCTTTTTTTACCTGCAAGTACAAGTCGTATGCCGTCAGAACTTTGTTCACGATAATAAGTTTTTTGCCTTTGTAATTTTAAAATTATATAAATAGATTTCTAATAAGGATTTCATTTTTATTTTTAAAGATAGTATGATAGTATATATGTAGCTCTACATATATAGTATATACAAATGTCTATATTACATGTATTTATGCCCTGATAATACAAATAAAAAGGTGCTGAACTCCAGAATTATTGTTTTTATTTGAACATATATATATATATATATATATATATATATATATATATATATATATATTATATATATATATATATATATATATATATATATATATATATATATATATATATATATATATATATATATATATATATATATATATGTGTATATATATATATATATATATATATATATATATATATATATATATATATATATATATATATATATATATATATATATATATATATATATATATATATGTATATATATATATATATATATATATATATATATATATATATATATATATATATATATATATATATATATATATATATATATATATATATATATATATATATATATATATATATATGTATGTATATATATATATATATATATATATATATATATATATATATATATATATATATATATATATATATATATATATATATACATATATATATATTATATATATATATATATATATATATATATATATATATATATATATATATATATATATATATATATATATATATATATATACACATATATATGCAGCTAGTGAGTAACAAAGAATGAGATGAAACTGATCGATGCAACACCGCGTTATAAAAAGTGACGGCTAATATATGATGGCTCTGTACCGAAGCGGAAACACGGTGTCCTAAGGTTAAAGAACTTTGGCCATCGTTTGAAGTTTGGCGGCTTTATGCAATTTGAGAACCAAACTCCATTTAAAATATATTGCGAACTTATTAGGCTGTCTGTACGTAGTATAGACAATAAACTGCTAAGATTCGTTAACTGCCAGTTTGGTAGAGTGATTAAGGTTTAATTTTTCTTTATAAATAAAACCTTTCTTTAGAGTATAAATTGAGAATTTTAAGTCATTTGCTTGTTTATTTTATTATAAATAATAAAAGATCTCCACATAATAAAAAGCTAACACTGTTCCATCGTACTTGACATTGCTTTCAAAAATTAAGAGATTACAACACATAGAAGCTAGGATAAAAAGATCTATGAGGACGAATGAATTAGAAAGAAAAAAAAAACACTTTCTTTACTATCCCACTTACCTATAATTGTTAAAATAACGGAACTCTAAGTAAATATCTTGAATAAAATCTAACATCACAAGTAACGGGTGTCCATAAAGCGGGGCCTCCTTTTATGACCAGACATCTGGTACACCTACACGCGATTAATTGTCACATTGCTAGCAACAATTCATATTGTTAATACAAATCAGCTATCGGAAGTGTAGTAAGAGAGTACTTTTATTTTTTTTATGGCTCCACGCTTCAACCTGTATATAGCAGAGTAGACAGAGGGAACCACAGGAACCGTAGGAACCTAATGTTAAGAAACTAGGTGTCCCGTTTTCCTCTGCCTTTTCGAGGCAATGCGTGTTGAGTGGCGGAACTCAACGCCGCGCTTTGCCCAGTTGCTAGAGTGAAGGAAATGGAAATAAGAAAATTCATCATCTTCGAATGGGAATCGAACCCATAAACCGTCGTATTTACAGGCAGACTTTTAGATATATATTATAAAATGCAGTTTATATTAAAAGAAATTAAAATAAAACCTTTTATTATAAAATAAGCGCTTTTTGGTGTGCAATTGATATACAATATGAAAAATAAACTTGCATTATTATTACCAGTCAAGTAAATGAAAACAATATGCACCTACAGTGATTAAATTACAGTTGCAGCTTAAACTCCGAAACAAAAGTTACAAACGTTTTATCTGAGTTAATAACTAACAGTAACAAGCAGGACATATACCAAAATAGCTATTGAGTCAGTGTGACTGCGATGCAGTCATCCTTTTTGGTTTTGTTTGAACACAGCTAAATAGAATACGGGACACGCCGAGCTATTTTAATGTGAAAATAACTTAACCACGTATATATATAATTATTATCAAAGTTTCACGCTTTATTCCGCACATGGCAGGGTCAAAGCGCGGCGTTGAGTTCCGCCACTGAATACGCAATGCCTCGAAAAAGATGGAAAAAGGGGACGGAGAAAGTAGGGATTACGCAACAGAGTGTCTTAACACTAGGTTATTAACCTATGGTTCCTGCAGTTCCCTCTGCCTATCCTGCCATGTACGTGACAAAATGTGAAGCTAAAAAAATATTAACGTTTTAAGATTGTAGATTTATTGTATGTTAAACATACTTTTAATTTATGTATTTAGACAGCGATATTTCCAATGGTTTCTTAAAAACACAATATAATTACAAGTAAAAATAGCAGCTTCCGTTTCCGGCGCTAAGCCCATCTTCTAAGATATTGCGTCTTACGGAACTCAACACCGCCCTTACTCTTTTCTAGAAAGTACTTACGAAGGAAAAAACGAGAATAAATAAGGTTTCAATAACAATATGTTATAAACAACATTTAACTTGTTAAGTTAACGATCAGAAGCTGGCTCTTATAAAAATAGCGTCTGACTCAGAGTTACTTTTTCCCTTTGTATGCGTTAAGACGTTACTTCCCTTCAAAGAAGCTGTCTTGGAGACGAATGGCCTTGTTTACTTGGAACGTGTGATTTGTTGAGGGTGTGCCTTTAGTTTAATCTAATTAACGTGAAATTTATAAGGCAGATGCAGTTTTAATAATTAGATGAAAATTTATTTATTGTGTGAACATTTTATATGAATATTTTTTAATGTAACAAACAAATATTACTAAAGAAAACATATATTCGTACTCATAATCAAAGTCTTGTATGTCTATAATACGTTGCTTATAAGCATTCAATATATAAAAATTTAGACTTATATTATGTAAATTTGAATATATATAAGGTGAAGCTCAAAAGGTGGGGATGAGAGGAGTGTCCGTAAAAAGTCACGAAATCCCACAGGGAGGTAAAGAGTGTACCACGTGTATTTAATTTTTCTAAAAACGCTTATAAAATTGTAGGGAGTGAGAGGGGGTAAAGTGTTAAACTTTATTATATAATCATCAAGGGAGAAGGAGAGCCGAAAAATGCCAAAACAAAAATCACGGGGTTATATATATATATATATATATATATATATATATATATATATATATATATATATATATATATATATATATATATATATATATATATATATATATATATATATATATATATATATATATATATATATATATATATATATATATATATATATATATATATATATATATATATATATATATATATATATATATATATATAAGACGATACGTCTTATATCTGGTATCATCTATATCTTAGTAATTTAGACCAATTTCTGTAACTCAGCACTCTCTATGCTATATATATATATATATATATATATATATATATATATATATATATATATATATATATATATATATATATATATATATATATATATATATATATAATATATATATATATATATATATATATATATATATTATATATATATATATATATATATATATATATATATATATATATATATATATATATATATATATATATATATATATATATATATATATATATATATATATATATATATATATATATATATATATATATATATATATATATATATATATATATATATATATATATATATATATATATATATATATATATATATATATAAGACGATACGTCTTATATCTGGTATCATCTATATCTTAGTAATTTAGACCAATTTCTGTAACTCAGCACTCTCTATGCTCTTATTAATGTGCGCGTCTATTAATAGTCGGTTTTAGGCAAACAAATAACATCCTGGCGGACTAAAATAAACCACTCCCACACGGCCCTATATGCCACAACTCAGATTAAGACGCGTGAACTCGACAAATGGATGGCACATGGAAAGTTTCACTATACGAGCGATTTAGTGATAAATTACTCTGTTCTCCGTTTAAAATACTGTAAATTGATTATTGAAAAAACTGTTTCTCTGCTATCGTGAAAGTTTCTCTTAAGTGTATTTAAGAAATGGTATGAGTGTGATAAGAGAGCATTTAGCCTGATATTGAAACTTCGTTAGACATGCTACAAAGTTTACATCTTCTAAACGTAATATAACTTTTTAACTTATATTATATTTACAGTAGTACCTCCATACCTAGTACCTCGAATATAATAAGTAATTACTAAATAAATGCTGTTGTGGCACAGTGGAACAGCGCTTGAATGTAAACGCGCTGGTTCTAGGTTCAGTCAACACTAACGGAAGTAAACATTTGATTCATTATGTTCCGCTATTTAAAAACGTCTTTAAAATTGAGAAAATGCAAAAACGCCATGTGTTTTATATTTCTCTGCCTGTCACGAAAGAAAAGCGTGGAACATTTTTTCTTAAAAATAAATTATTTTAATACCCCACTTATTATAGTTTAACATAAAAGATATAAAAAATATATCTACATTTTAAAAATTCGATAAAAATGTCAATTTACACTGGCATTGACCCACATAGCCACATATCTGCATTTTAAATCGGTCAGTAATCTCTGAAATTTATTTTGATTTTATAACAGGCTTTTAATTTAATTTACTTATGTAAAACAATTTAAGTGTTTTTTAATTACAAATAAGGAAATATTTTGTTACAAGTTACAATACATATGGCCTCTTAAGTAATAAGAATGAAGCGAGCTGAAAGGCAGTCTGTTTACACGGGCCATTGCATTTGTTGAGTTTGTTTACAGATTACTCACTTTGTACTCGTATAAGTAACACAAAGTAGGTATAAGTATAGTACAAATACTTTTTTAATATTTTCTGCAATCATTTAAGTTAACCTTGCTAAATAAATTAAAAATGGACTCAGCGATCACGATTTACGACGTAGAGCTTAACATGCATTCGTACTAAATTACCGAAACACTAACCAAAATTCTCTATATACGTATTTGAATCTACAACCACTATTCAAAACAAGGCAAAGCCTTAAACTGAACCATAATAGATAAAACATAGCATTTTAATACTTCACTCAACCGAGCAAATCAAAAAAATATATTTCCAAAACAAAACCTGCTTAATATCAAAAACAATGCTATAACAATCACCAGTCACTCACCGACAACGTATTTGGCGTGAAATCGACATAGTGCTCCCATAACACACATTGACACTACATACAATTGATTCCGATCATTTGAAAACTTCCCCGAGCAACTTAACCAATGAACTGAAATACGCCTTTGTGTTTGTATCGATATCTGTATCGATAACTAAATACTGAATCATGTATGAATAATGCTTATTATTTTCGTGCCAAACTCATTTCATCGTCTACGCGAGTACTTCATCGCTTACACAATAAGAAAAACCACAGTTTCGTTGGAAAATTTGTGTTTTCTTCGAGTATACAGCGTAAAGGCGCGCGTGAGACTGTTCCGGCGAAGTTCGCGTTCAGTTTATTATGGTCTTATATTTATAGACACGATCAAAATTTAGTCTTGTATCGATATGGAGCACTTTTCGATGCTCATTCATAAAATTTATATATAGATTTATTAATAGCGCACGTACACTGTGATTTTAAAGTATTTCCGGTAGCGATTTTAACTATACTAGGTAAGAAACTACCACTTAAATGACCATTTAATTTTTGAATAAAAACTTATTTACATCTATGAAAATATATAACAAATTAACCTTAACATTAATTAAAAGTATATTAAAAATAACAATTTTAAAATTATATTAAGCGAATTTAATTTAAATAGCTTGTTTGAAATATTTCATTAATTTCCTAAAACAAAATAAAACCTTTTTGATTGTAGTGACATATATGTGAAATACATATATTTAAAATAAACACATCACTAAATTAACTATAACTAAATTATTTTCTCAGGACGATTGAAAATCTACAAAAAGGCAAGAAAAGTCGGCAAAACACCTTAAGTTTTATATACACAGTGATGCACTAGTAATTATGTCAATAGACGCGTACAAAGTCTAGACGGGATAATTTTATTTCGTACAGCTCATTAAATGTCGAACTACGTAAGTACTCGTAGCGCAACGTCATCGCACACGCAAAATACGTGTTATTTTTGTATTATTCAAAACCGGATGTTATTTTAAGAAAACATATTCAGTATTTATGTTTTAGATACAAAGTATCGATGGATTTATGTGTCTTGTAAATGAAAGTTAAAGTAAATAAAAAGTATCATATATATATATATATATATATATATATATATATATATATATATATATATATATATATATATATATATATATATATATATATATATATATATATATATATATATATATATATATATATATATATATATATATATATATATATATATACCCCCCTATGGTTAGCTAAAAGAGATTTATTATAGAGACCAAACTGTTTGTAATGTATAAAACTTAATGAATTTAGCAATTACATTTTGTACTACAAAAAATTTTTAAATTTAATGAAATATTTAAATATAAGAGTTACACCAACATCTTGGACATGTAGAAGATACTGGGAAAAATCACTTAATTTTATACGCTCACAATATATATCGTAAGTTGTTTAGGGTTACAGCCATTTGCCAACCAGAGACGAACATATCGAACAGACTTCCCCTTGGTTAGATGAGAAAAAAGATTAAAAATAAAAATAAACTTACCATAAACAACATAAAGCTCAGAAGTCTTGAATTTTAATCTAACCACCATTTCTAGCACTTAAAATATCAATGTAATGTCAAAACCCTTCTTAACACATCGGCGTTACAAATCAAAATGAACCAAATCTTCAACAGAATATTAAGAAAACATGGTAATTAAATACAAACTGTAGGTGATTAAGATAATGATAGTAGAAGACAAATAAAAAGGGCGAGATATTAATAATTCCAATAATGTGTTATAAAACCCTTTGTTACTTAATGGTTGTCAAAACAACTTATCTATTGAATATATTGGTTAATTAACAGCAGTCTCTAGGGACGGTGATAAAACACAAACAAATCAGCCTATTACCAGCAAAGAACGTCCTAGATATTTAGGTTCAATCCTATGAGAAGGAAGAAAGAGAGAAAAGATTTCTGTATATATATTTAAATATATATATATATATATATATATATATATATATATATATATATATATATATATATATATATATATATATATATATATATATATATATATATATATATATATATATATATATATATATATATATATATATATATATATATATATATATATATATATATATATATATATATATATATATATATATATATATATATATACATATATACAATCTTGTCATCATCCTACAATAACATGTCTGATTGATTAGTCCATATATTACATACTCGTATACGTACTAACTCTTGCAACTATTATTGGAACAAAGTCACACTCATTCATTGTCTAAATTTAGAAAGTCATATATTCAAAATATCTTTACTCATTTACGTAGGCTTTGATATGTCATCAATTAACGTAAGAACGTAACGCTATGGCCTATTAAACTACTTTGTAGAGAGCCTTTTAAATAAATCTTGACGTGCTTGGAGCGCAGTTGTGACGTGAATATAGTGTTTATGGGATTAAAAAGCTCTTAAGGGATGGTAAAGTTTAATATGTACGTTTTATGTTTGCTTAGGCATATATAAATAGCGGTTTGGTTACGTTCTACATATTAACATCTATAGATGAATGATTAGAAGTGGAAGATATATTTCTATTTATAACATGTAATTTAAAAAAAGTCAATAAAATAATTAATAAAATATTTTTTATAGATTAATTTATTTGTTTCCACACTCAACAATAACTGTATTTTTTATTTTTTACGTCGTCACGCTTTATCCCGCACATCGCAGGATAGGCGGACGGAACCCCAGGAACGATATGAACCTAGTGTTAAGACACTCCGTTGCTTAGTCCCTGCTTTCTCCGTTCCTGCTTTCCGCTTTTTCAAGGCATTGCGTGTTGAGTGGCGGAACTCAACGCCGCGCTTTGCCTAGTTGCCAGAATTTTATTTGCAAATCGTACTCATAAACGTCACTTTTTTGCCTAGTTTCCAGAACGCAGAAAATAGAAATAGAAAAATCCACCTTTAAAGAGTGGGAATCGAACCCACAAACCGTCGCGTTGCGTCGCGGCCCTCAAACTGTTTTGTTCTTGTAAAAACAAAAAACATACATAACTAACTCATCCCACATCCAAGTAACAAATTAATTTGAAAACTCAATAAAAACTTATGCGAAATATAATAAATCGCTAACAATAGATCAAAACAGTTGGACAATAGATAAATGAAAGGATGCAGCAAACGCGGCCAGTGGAAAGGAGGGCAGTGGGTTGCGCCTGAGGGGAATTAAAACGCAAACGTATGGTGATGTATGGATTTGGGAGGTGAAACAGATTTACTTCACTGATCAAATGCTAATCTGATCCGGATTATAGAAAGTGTTCGACATGGAGAAAACTTGTTTTTTCGTTAAATAATACCTAAATTATTGTAGATTTTCGCTTTTTATTATAATGTTGTGTATTAAGTTTTATCTTCACGCTTTATCCCGAACATGACAGAGGGGACCGCAGAACCATAGGAACCTAGTGTTAAGACACTTCGTCACTTCGTCCATGCTTTCTCCTTTCTTTCCGCCTTTTTCGAGGCATTGCGTGTTGTGTGGCGGAACTCAACGCAGCGTTTTGCCTAATTTCCAAAACGAAGAAAATGGAAATAGAGAGATCCATCGCACTCAGTGACTATTTCGTTTATTGTAACCGCTACGCTTCTGCGCCACGACGGTCCACTTTGTTTGTTTAAGAAATATATTATTAGTTTACAATATAATGTTTATGTTAATTAAAAAAAATGGCTAATATGAACTACATTTGACTGCCATTATCGCTTTAGTTGAGCTACGACATGGAATCATTCGATTAATATTTAACAACCATGTAAAAACTGTATATTTACAGATTATAAATACTAATACATATATCGATATCTATATAAAACATTATTCATTTTGTAATATTACTTGTTTGTATCATTCCTATCACGTAGTTCATTGTTGCTGGCCACTTATTATAATGCCTAACGCTCTTCATACATTCTGATATCGCATTCCTCAACTGCTGTCGTTAGGCGTACAAATATTACAAGTGAAGAAGTGAAATAATACTGAATTTAAATATATTTGTAGCAATTTTGACAGCACTCTATCAATGAACAGATAAACTAGAGCTGTTGTCTCGATTTCAAATCGATTGTTGCTATGTATTCGTTTAATAAAGTTTTTGACGATACAAAGGCTTCAGTTAGAAATTTTGCAATAGTCGTATTCTGTATTAAAATAAACTTGACAGCTAAATTTTTTTTTAAAACAAAATTATGCAAAGCTCGGCGTTGAGTGCTGCCACTCAACACGCAAGGGCTCGAAAAAGGTGTAAAGCAAGGACTAAGCAACGGAGTGTTTTAACACTAGATTCGTATGGTTCCTGCAGTTCCTTCTGCCTATCCTGTCATGTGCGGGATAAAAAGTGAAGCTACAAAAAAAAACAATTTTATAACAAAATGAAAAACTTTATGTATGTCTAATAGTCATTTGGTACTCCGATTCCCATTTAATTTCCGCACTCATCCTATTGTGTCTCCTTCATAGTTTCTGTGGTGCATTGTAAAGAACATTACTTTTTACGCTACCCGCACTAAATAATAGAGAATATACCGCTGAAATATCACTGTAAAAGCGTACAATACTAATAATTTTACATTTTGGTAACTAAGGGACGATAAGGGAGCATTAGAAGAAGAATTTCTACCAGACTAAGCAAAAAAGCCATTTTCCATTCTCTACCTTACGTATATAAAACTGCTGTTGTATGTAACTTTCAAACGTTACAAGCGAAAAAGATACTACTCATATATAATTAAAAGAATCATTTACCACATGTAGTAAGAGCGAGATTAATGTTTAACTGGATTATGATATAACAAACCTTTTACGCGCACATTAGATAATACTGCCAGTGTTGATATGTTAATTTGTGATAACACTATCAGCTTATCAACTAATGAACCCACAGACTACTGAGTGACAACGACGTAATTTTTTTATCATCACAAAACAAATGTAATGTTAAATTGTAAAAATATTAATGATTAGCTTATTTTCTACAAATTATTATTTTAAGACGTCGGAGTGCAATCAAATTTATTAGAGTATCAAAATAGAAATCAATACTTACTTTAGATTTATGAAATTCATATCAAGCTAAAATTATTTACATTTACACTTTTTTACATTTGATTTACACTTTTTTCCACATATATAAGAAAAAGCAGATGGAACCTAGTGATGAGTCACTCCGTTCTCCGCTTATGGATAACCTAGACTTATATAATACTCTCCCTACAAAAAGCTCGACTCCAAACATTTATTTCACGTGTTCATACGTCGTTAATTTAAATAACAATTACGTTATCATAGAAGATACTATGATAACTTGAAAACACATGGGAAAGACGGTGATCAAGCCCGTAACGAGTATTGACCTCGGCTATCCTACGCGTTTCCTTGTCCATGGGACTCGCATATAATAACCAATCGAGTGGTACATTTTGTAATAACTAATGTATGTTGATGTAACATTCTTTATATTGAGAATACAAAACAAATTATCGCTTTTTATATAAATAAAAACCATAATTTGTTTTGTATTTCATATATATTTTTCTTAAAGCTTAAAAATGATATATTTATGTTTTCAAATGTCGCGCACCTATTTTAGTGATGGTATATTCTGAATAGCGGAAGTGATTTAAATTAATGACAGATTATTTTAAATATATAGTCGATTTCTCGTTCAACGATTCAAATGGCAAGATAGGATATTGCGTTTAGTTAAGCCAATCTCAAGCTCAACATACGAGATACACAAAACGCCAAACTTTGCGGCCTCTGCATACCTCTTTCGCCTAGTCCACTACCAATAACCTTTTCATACGTGCCTTTAGGGAAACTCATCATTTTTAGGTGACCTTCCTCCAGTATCTTCGATACTGTGTTTTCGAAAGTTAACCGAGGTCTTCTCTTACTAATACACTTTATATAGAGCAATATGATATTTTTTTCTCTGGAAAACAAAACTAGTGCAAGTATATTTAGAATGTTATCTTCCAGTTTGATACACTCAACCTAAAATAGTTTTGATATCTATTAATATCAAATACTTCAAGGCCTGATTACAATATAAGTAAGTACAGGTCATTTGTTCTACATTTAAAAGTAGTAAATTTTTATATATATATATATATATATATATATATATATATATATATATATATATATATATATATATATATATATATATATATATATATATATATATATATATATATATATATATATATATATATATATATATATATATATATATATATATATATATATATATATATATATATATATATATATATATATATATATATATATATATATATATATATATATATATATATATATATATATATATATATATATATATATATATGTATATATATATATATATATATATATATATATATATATATATATATATATATATATATATATATATATATATATATATATATATATATATATATATATATATATATATATATATATATATATATATATATATAATATTACTGAAAACACAATAGAGATTGTGTATAAGAAAAGTCTAATTTAGAAAAAAAACTAAGTGATTTGCAAAAACAATGTAGCCTAAATATCAAGTGTGACTTGCACAAAGAAGTGGAACAAAAAACAACAACACTGAGCATGCAAGAACATTTTGGTGTTTTTCCTTCCGAATAATCAATCTTAATTTGATATGTCAGTCAAGAGTCAAGATTACGGCAATTATATGACGACGGTTTGGCAATCTTGATATTCCTAGAATATACTTGGTACTTTTATTCTCTCGCATATTGTTAAGGCATCGAGAACTTAGCGTTCACTGGGATTGCATTCCAGATATCTCTCTCATTCCCTACGGATAACTTCAATATAATTAATAGTTTGACTAAGCAGTGCTAATTCGTTTATCTGACAGATGATAGATTTGCGATTACTGTCACATGCTGACTGCCACCACTGTCACCGGGATGATATTTTTTTTTTAGGTAGGCAGATGGAACCGCAGGGACCGTGGGAACCTAGTGTTAAGACACTCCGTTGCTTAGTCCCTGCTTTCTCCGTCCCCGCTTTCCGCCTTTTTCGAGGTATTGCGTGTTGAGTGGCGGAACTCAACGCCGCGCGAATTAGAAAAATCCATCTTCCTCGACTGGGGATCGAACCCAGAAACCGTCGCGTTACAGGCAGACGTTGCGCCTCTGCGCCACGACGGTCTTCATGATATAAATATAAAAATTAATTAAGCAAAACTATACAATTTAATTCCTTAACTTTAAGTACACCGCAGAGAACCTAACTAGAGATAAATAAAGAAGAAAATCTAGCTCTAAATTGCCTTTTTACGCAACCTTATGGCGTGTCCAAATAATCCTTCACTTGAAAAAGTATGATAACCGAACTCCCGAGCTTATATTTAATAGTGGTATAAAGAACACGTAATAAATTCTAACTCAATTACTTTTAAAGTAATAACTTTTGCGTTCAATTATAGACATGTTTTTGGGCTACCTACATATATCTATGTATATAATAAGAATATAATCGGCGTGATATGGTTATACATTTTTTCTTCATTGAGTTCCTAGACTTCCGCCACTCAACACGATAACAGCTTGGAAAAAGGCGAAAGCGGAAAACGGAGTGTTTTAACATTAGATTACCACGGTTAATGCGGTTCCCTCTACTTACCCTGCTATAAAGGGTGAAGCTATAAAAAAATTTTCATTTTTCCAAATTTTGTCACTTTAGTGCAGTTGTATACGCTTAACTCAGCAACTGCTTGATAACCTATTCAACAATATACTACAATTTGCACAATTTTATTACAATAAATTCTCATAAGCATTTACAGCTTATTTTATTTCAATCATTTTACAAATAATAAACTTATATCAATATAATTGTTACAGAACAAGTCTTTTACTAACGTAAGCAAAGTTACGGACGGAACTAGTAATGCAATTCATTTGAAAGGAGGAAAATTCCGTAAACGCTTCATCCTCAACCATCTAACTGCCCACCACAGAACACGGCTAATTTTATTATAATTACTTAACAAGCATTCTAATTAAGGCACTCTGACGTAACGATAATAGAATCTAATCTGATTTCATTTTATCGGAATTTATCAACGTCATATCTATTATTTCTAATTGAATTGTACTATAATTGTTAATAGTATATTTGTGTTATAGATAAATTTACTCTATATATATATATATATATATATATATATATATATATATATATATATATATATATATATATATATATATATATATATATATATATATATATATATATATATATATATATATATATATATATATATATATATAGGCAAAGCGCGGCGTTGAGTTCCGCAGCTCAACACGCAATGCCTCGAAAACGGCGGAAAGTGGGGACAGAGAAAGCAGGGGCTAAGCAACGGAGTGTCTTAACACTAGGTTCCCACGGTCCCTGTTCCCTGGCAGTTCCCTCTGCCTACCCTGCCTTGTGCGGGATAAAGCGTGAAGCTAAATATATATATATATATATATATATATATATATATATATATATATATATATATATATATATATATATAAGAGTGAAATATGTAAATTGATTATTATACGTTAACAAGTACTTCAACGTTAAGCTTTTATGAGCTTTTTAATAAGAAGCTCCGGTAATAGTTAATGATACAAATACGAAAATAATTGCTAATTATCTTATTCCCATTTCCAAAGCGATATCTATCATAGAGACGCTTTTGCTGTGACCATTTTGATTATATTACTCCCATTGTCACACAACGTAGGCTCCCACGTGAAAGTTGTATTATAGTTTATTCCTAAGAACCGTGGGACTGGCTACTGTTTACAAATATTGTTCTATACATTTTCTAATTAATATCCAATTTCAGACAACTTGTGAACTGATATGATTTTGATATGTTGTATAACCATTTTATGTGACAATGTAGACTATAAATCCATGTATTTTACTGTAATTTTAATTCTTAACATACAAGGGTCGCAGGTTCATATCTACAAGCTTTTCCCATCTTACCCGAAAGTATGATTAAAATGGAAAACTTACATACAAAGGGGATATACAGAAAATTATATACTAACAAGGACCTTATACAACATCATTTTAAGAGTTAAATTCAATAGATAGCCGAGTGATTTCTCCTATAATGAATGTGTCCAAAAATATATAAGCACTAGTTATCAAAATATATACATACATACGTACTCGTGCATATGTAAATGTTTAGATCCTGTCAGTCTTCCTTCCTCAATTACATTCAACATGTCAATGGCGTGTGCCAAGGTCTCGCGCCATGAGAACATTTGTACCTTACAATTAGTCTACATAGTACCATGAGCTTGAAAACGTTATAAGATAAATGTTGAAATTGTATGCACTTTAGATATTATTATCGGTTTTATAATATTTATTATGTTTTATTTGTACAAGATATAATTATACACAAAAATGAAAAAATAATAAAATTACAAAAGGAGAAGGAGCGCCGTCGTGGCGCAGAGGCGCAACGTCTGCCTGTAACGCGACGGTTTCTGAGTTCGATCCCCAGTCGGGGAAGATGGATTTTTCTATTTCCATTATCTTCTAGCAAAGCTTCTTCTAGTATTCTGGCAAACTAGGCAAATCG
The DNA here is from genome assembly GCA_037178615.1 of Dione vanillae. Taxonomy (NCBI): domain Eukaryota; kingdom Metazoa; phylum Arthropoda; class Insecta; order Lepidoptera; family Nymphalidae; genus Dione; species Dione vanillae. Next base: position 550,203 of record JAZFAU010000055.1, read on the forward strand.
CGGCGTTGAGTTCCGCCACTCAACACGCAATGCCTCGAAAAAGGCGGAAAGCGGGGACGGAGAAAGTGACTAAGCAACTGAGTGTCTTAACATTAGGTTCCCACGGTTCCTGCAGTTCCCTCTGCCTACCCTGCCATGTGCGGGATAAAGCGTGAAGCTAAAAAAAAAAACAAAAGGAGATCTAGTGGCATCGTAGCAATCTTATCCAGATATATCTTAGGGCGAAAAAAAACAATATTATAAGGAGATACATATTTATATTTTACGCTTGAATAGATTTATGCAAAATATTTTAATTTGTATACAAGATTTCTTTACAAAAGTTATGATATAAAAAAGTTTCTACAACACACAAATTAACGCACCGCTTTAACTATTACATTTCTAGGCAAACTTTACTTTTAGGTCGTCCGTCCGTCCGTTCAAGTCAATTTACACTTAAATAACATTTTAAATAACAAGTAGGTACAGGTGTCAATTTACGGTTCGTGTTTACAAAAATATCACCGCGACCTTGGTCTCGTAAAGAATAGAACAAATAACAACAATAATAACAGACAGACATAATGAGGCATTATGTACGGACAATCGACTCTCACCATTAGTCGTGACGCGACTCTACATTTACTCTGCGATAGTGAATCAATACATATGTATATGGGTAACGATTTAATTGTAGCTAATTAGCAATCGATGTTTTAAAAAAGTACTCGAATGTTATATATGTTATAAACGGAGATATAATGCATATTTTTTTTATTTTTTTTTATTAGTTTAATATATGCATTAATAACATATAGTTTTTTATATATAAAGGCTCAGGTTGTTTACGTTAGTAGGTAGGTAGGATAGCTGGCAAAGAATCAATTGTTTTTGTTGTTCTTTTCGATATTGGCATTACAATTTTATTATGAGGACCGTCGTGGCCGTTACCTATTGGTACTTAGAGAGATATTATTTATTTGATAGTATATAAAATAACTTCTAAAGAAATATATATAAATGAATTATATTACATATATACTGTATGAACAATGTTTCATAAGGAATTCAAATATATTTTAAATTAAAAAATCCGCGATTAATCAAGATAAAATTACATTTTTATTTAAAATATGTTTATATCGCAACACTTAATACTTCACCACACAGTATTTCTAACAGAGCAAATAATTTGCAATATTATATGTACTGGGAGTATATAGAATATTAAAAAATAGAATTTAACACAGCGCTTGATATGCGTGTAAAATAACAAAACAACTAAAGGAAAAGAACCAATTTTTTTGTTTTAAGTCTATGCAAGAGTTCAAGAAAAAAAACAACGCTCTATTCTTAAACACTTTCGATAACACCTTGACAAAATTAATATAATTTAAACTAAACGTGACGTAACCGCGAAACTATTTAAAAAAGTGAATCATAAATTACCTTTCATTCAATCGGAACAAAGAAAATGTTCAAGTATCACTTTACTAAAAATGTCTAGGCCTTGAATGCAACAAATGTATGACAAAAACTATAAAACTGTACTATGACTCAATAACTAAAATTGAACTAATTAATTCCAACAAGGTCTAAATAACAAGTGCGTTAATGGAACTATGGGAGTTTAGACTACGACCTTATTTAGTTGTACCACCTCCTTATTATGACAAATGCGTTGGAGTTGGAAGCGTTGTTATTGTAAAGATATAGTCACATTAAAGAATAATATATAAGTATAGAGAATAGAGAGAAAAAAATTTATATAATATCTTATTTTATGTTTACATAAGTAAAGGCTTTGCTTATCACTTTTTGGAAATAGTCGTCGTGGCGCAGAGGCGTAGCGTCGGCCTGTAAACGCGACGGTTTGTGGGTTCGATTCCCACTCGGGGAATGTGGATTTTTCTATTTCCATTTTCTTAACTCTGGAAACCAGGCAAAGTGCGGCGTTGAGTTCCGCCACTCAGAACGCAATGCCTAGAAAAACGGCAGAACGCGGGGACGGAGAAAGCAGGCTAAAGCAACGGAGTGTCTTAACACTAGGTTCGTATGGTTCCTGCAGTTCCCTCTGCCTACCCATGCTATGTGCGGGATAAAGCGTGAAGCTAAAAGAAAAATAAACTTTTTTTTTTGTTAAAAGACGCGATTTTTGAGACGCACTAAATGGTTCAAGCAATCCTAATTGGCTAACGTATACAATTTGTTTAATCAATTGCCAATTGAACTGTCCAAGTTCCAACATCGGCTATATTTTGTTAAAAATCTGCTCAAGAAAACGGTACCAAAAGTATAATACTAGGTCCTAAGTGTGCGCAATTAAAACGCTCTCACAAGTGATATAAATATATTGACAATATTTAAAACTAGAGTATTCCTTAAGAGACCAGTTTGTGTAAAAGAAGCCAATTTGATAATAAAATTATATTCTCTGCTATAATGTCACATTTAAATCTTTTAATTAAATTACTACTTAACCGTCTATAATTATTTTGTACAGAGAAATGAAGTAAAGTTATTTAAATTTCACTATCTACCACTTAAGCAGTTTAATGCATATGTATAAATTTATTATGAAAGCTGACCGTTGCATAAATTAAATGTCATAATAAAATGACGTGAATCAACGTTCGATTGTAAACAAAATCGTTGTGTATTCGATTCCCACTCGAAGGAATCGATTATTTTACATTTTCCCACTTTTAAATATACGAAATGTAGTGTTGAGTTACATCACTAAACATACAATATGGCCTCGAATTTGGGCGGAAAGTAAAGAACAGAGTGTCTTAACACTCTCTGAGAATTTTATTTGCGAGATTACGAGAAAAGCTTGGTTAAAGCGTTGATTATAGCTGACTAGAAAATTGCCACAAAAATAAAATCAACAAGCAAAATAGCTAACTGTAACACGAATGCCGCCTTACTTTACAATTATAATAAGCAAGTAGGCCAGCGCCCAGGACGTGAGGTTTCAGAATCAAGAGCAATGACATCAGAGAACCCAATTACGTATTATGAGAAATATAATAAGTTGACAAATGAATAAGAAAATGCTATAAACAGATCTACAAATGGCTCGTAAAGCAGAGTAACGACGTTTGTCAAGTATTTAATACAAAACTGGATTTCAGGGTCTAAGTTACTTATATGCTTGTTATCATATTAATAAGACCATATCGTATAAAGTGTATTTTTTTTAACTTCACACTTTATCTTACACAAGCGGGAACCATAGGAACCTAGTGTTAAGGAGTGTCTCCTTTGCTTCGTCCCTGCTTTTCCGCTTTTTTCAAGGCATAACGCGTTGAGTCGCGGAACGCTGAACGTCGCGCTTTGCCCAGTTGCCAGAGCGAAGAAAATGGAAATAGAAAAATCTATCTTCCCCGAATCGGATTTGAACCCACAAACCGTCGCGTTGACCGGCAGACACTACGTCTCTGCGCCAAGAATTCCTCAACTACAAATGCTTGGTAAAGCAAAATAATGACGTTTATTAAGTTTTTAATACAAAAATGGATTTCATGGTCTATCAAAGTTACTTATATGGCTGTAATTACACCATATAGTACAACAAGACCTTTATATCGTATAACAAATGATTTTATAACAAATTCAAAGAAAGAGTTAACTAAAGGCAACATTAAAGGTTAAATAGCAAACTACTTTAAAAACGAATTGATTAATTATTTTGACTATCTGTTGATGTTTTGCTGAGTGTAATATAAAATAATTTTCTTATCACCTAACGATCACTTTTCCTTACTATGGGATTAAGGGTATCGTCACTTTACATGCAATGTTGCAAGATAGGCGGTCCCTGGGGAACGCAGTGTCTTAACACTATGTACCCTGTGTCTGCCTACTATATACGAGATATAACGCATATCTATATATAAATATACTAATTGTTAATTTCACAATCAACAATTAATATATTTATGACTAACATATATAATGACTAAGCAACTAACATAGGTATATACTGACTATAAAGATGACAATGTTACGGTCGACCTTCTATATTATTACAGTACGTCAGTGTTACTCCTAATGTCTAAGGTCAACAACACCTTATCTTAACACCGAAAAGGTTTTAAGGTAACTTGTAAAGTTCGTTAAACTTTCCTTCCATCTGTAGTGAGTGTAAATGTAAACGGGTATATATGTTACAATATTAAGTAGAATCATCATATATATATATATATATATATATATATATATATATATATATATATATATATATATATATATATATATATATATATATATATATATATATATATATATATATATATATATATATATATATATATATATATATATATATATATATATATATATATATATATATATATATATATATGTTTTTTTAATATACAAAAAATAGAATATATATGGGAAAATAAAGAAAGAAGCTGAAGCTGTAAAATAACCTATATACTACACACTAGTATATCACAAGCAAACTTAGCCAGTCAAGTGGATAGTATACTTGTAATCATCACTCATCCGTGGTAATCTACTCTGATTTAGTTTAATGGGCGTATTGATAACACGCTTTTAAGGTAATCGTGTCATTAAATGACTTGATGATTTTTGCGATATTTATAAAATGGCAAACGAGCAGAAGGGCCACCTGACGTTAAGTGGACACCCTCGCCCATAGACATCTAGCCTGAGAGGATGTGGATGCGTTACCAATCCCTTGGAATTATAGCATTGTTAATTGACTATATACTTTTAGATTTGCTCACGCGACGTTTGTAGGTTGTATATATTTTTATTAATATATATATATATATATATATATATATATATATATATATATATATATATATATATATATATATATATATATATATATATATATATATATATATATATATATACATATATATATATATATATATATATATATATATATATATATATATATATATATATATATATATATATATATATATATATATATATATATATATATATATATATATATATATATATATATATATATATATATATATATATATATATATTAATAAAAATATATACAACCTACAAACGTCGCGTGAACAAATCTCAATAAATTCATTTCCACGGTATTATATAATAAGCATATCAACACAATTGTTAATAATTATATTAAAGTGGTCAATATGAAGGTCACGACTAGACGAAGGGCTCTGGCCCACTAAATAAGGCACCGTTACATTCCACCTCGCAAAAAGTGTCTAACCAGACATGGATCCCGTTGTGACCAAGTTATTAAAGTAAATATTTAGGTTTATCACTTATTTATCAACATACTATATTCGGCTATTACACTATAGGTGTAATAAAAGTGTTTACTTGGTAAGTAAGTACTAAGTAAGTATCGCTTAATTGCTTTCTAATAAAACATATAGTAATAAAAATATGCGTTTTTAAAAAGACTTGACCGTCGTGGCGCGGTGGCGTAGCGTATGCCAGTAAACGTGTCGGTTTGTTGGTTCGATTCCTACTGGGGTATAATAGATTATTTCATAAGTATTCTGCTACGTGTGAGATAAAAGCGTGAAACTAAACACAAAAGATTCAATATTAAAATAACTTCCTTTTCCCTGTTCGGGACTTCTTACGCTATAGTTGTTAGTGTTGTGGTAAACTTGAACCTACAACCGCCCAAGCGCTTTAGCCAATAATTCATATGTTCTTTTCGAGTCGAAATTTCTATACGATAATGATAATTACATAATTTTAATTACATAATTACATTTTTGTTTTTTTTTTTTTTTTAGTAGCTTCACGCTTTATCCTGCACATGGCAGGGTAGGCAGAGGGAACTGCAGGGACTGTGGGAACCTAGTGTTAAGACACTCCGTACCTTAGCTTTCTCCGTCCCCGTTTCTATTTTTCTCTAATATAAAATTACACTAAAACAGTGTTAAAATTTATTTATTTTTCTAACCGTACACTCAATTTCCTCAATTAAAAACCCTTATTGCAGCATATTTTGCAACGTTAACCAAACGATGTCAAAATGTACATGAACTTTCAACGTTACACATCTATTTACATCTATGTTTAAACGCATTTGAATATTTTCAACATTGCTAGCTTACTCTCATTTCTTGTCGTGTGAAATCGGTGTACATAGATTACAACGGCTATTTTAATATAGTATAAAACAAACGATATCGCCTTTTTTCCAGTAATTCTTAGATTTTCAATATATCCTCTCCTGGAGCTCCACTACACTCCCCACGAGCCCAGAGTACATGCAAACTTTTAGGTCGCGTAATGACGTCAGTCCCTTTTCAACAGAAAAGATTTAAAATTTACATATAGATAAAATTTCCACTTATGCCATACTTCACATATTACTATTATTTAATTTACTTTGAATGGGTCTCGAACGCATAATCATGGTTTATTCACAAAATAAATAAATTCTAAATAAAAGTAACATATATTTAAAAGCTTTATTTTCTCGAATCGTAACTATTTCAAATAATGCTCTTATAATATAGCATAAAATTTAATTGAATTGGCTTCACGCTTAATCCCGCAAATAGCAGGGTGGTCAGAGTGAAACGCGAGAACCCAAGGAAATTGTCTTTCGAAGCTTTGCGTGAGAATGTAGAACTCAACGCTACACTTGCCAAATTGCCAGAGTGAAGAAAATGGAAAGTAAATAATTCATCTTTTCCTAACGGGATTGAACCCATACACCGCGTTTACAGACAGTAGCTGCGCCTCTGCGCCACGACAGTCCTAATATAATAATATAGCGTATATTGCAGTAATTCGTTACGACTATTAGCTATAAGAACAAATATATAATGTCTCTTTCACTCGTCAGGGCTATTTTAGTATTTCTAGTGGACTTTCTATTTAATATTCTACGTCATGCTTATTACGTATGCTGTTTGCAATAACATTTGACAAATTATAACATATTTGCTAGTCTATCTCTAAAAATTAAGCGAAATCAACAATATCTAGAATTGCCATACATAATGCTACTTTTCAAATAAATATTCATACATACACATCTTCACGCTCTATCCCTAGCGGGGTAGTCAGGAGCGATAGATCGCATCTCCACAGCATAGTCATCTTTCTTTTACTGCTATATACAGCGTCGGAACCAAAACTGCATTGTATAAAAACATGCCAAGTTAATTGAATTAAATAAATATTCAATTCCATCAAGTTATATTTTACGATCAATTCTCACAAAAATACAAATAATCATTGAAAAACTGTAATAAATTTTCATATTCTTAGTTGAAACGATCAGTTGCTATCAGTTATCATACGCAATTGGCCGCGCCGATGCTGACCGCCAAACTTATTGCTTCACACGTTGCGTAACACCGGACCGGCCGCTATTGACGTATAGCTGAATATTGTGAGTTCGACACCTTATTGGTACTTTAATATATATATATATATATATATATATATATATATATATATATATATATATATATATATATATATATATATATATATATATATATATATATATATATATATATATATATATATATATATATATATATATATATATATATATATATATATATATATATATATATATATATATATATATATATATACATATATACATATATATATATATATATATATATATATATATATATATATATATATATATATATATATATATATATGTATATATATATATATACATACATATATACATATATATATATATACATATATATATATATATATATATATATATATATATATATATATATATATATATATATATATATATATATATATATATATATATATATATATATATATAAATTTTAGCTAATGACTCATTTCAACTGAAACAAATTACTCAAGCATAAGCAATATCTATTGAATATAATTACTTTGCGGCCGCGGCCTCTGAATGTGTATGTAAATTTTACAAGTTTGCAAAAAAGAGTAGGTCGCAATTATGGAATGTCTAAACGCATGCTAAATTATATGGTTCATAGCAATGCTTACAATTTACATTGATATTGTGATTGCAGATCGCAATTTTGTATACGAACTACTTGTTTAAGTCTTACTTTGTATTTTATAGAAAATTTCATATCATAAAACATAGTTCTCTCGGACTACCACGCTGTGAATAAAGCGTGAAGCTATGTATGTATATAATTTTAATATGCAAACTAAGCCAGTTTTTTTTGGTTATATAGTAATTAGTGGTATATTATGTAGTTATACGTTTTTTTAGCTTTACGCTTTATTCCGCACATGGCAGGGTAGACAGAGGGAACTGAAGGAAGGAGTGTTAAGACACTCCGTAGCTTTAGTCCCTGCTTTTTTCCGTCCCCACTTTCCGCCTTTTTCGAGGCATTGCGTGTTGGGTGACGGAACTCAACGCCGCGCTTTGCCTAGTTGCCAGAGCGAAGAAAATGGAAATAGAAAAATTCATCTTCATCGAGTGGGAATCGAACCCAGAAACCGTCGCGTTTACAGGCTGACGCTTACGCCTCTACACCACAACGGTCCTCTTATAGTTATACTTACAAAAATTAATTTATTAAATATATAATAAAACGAAAATTATGGTATTTTTAATGAAAGAAAATGAAATTTCGTAGAAAAAACACGTATATATTTAAAATTGAAAGGTGTAATTCTTTTACGATGAGACGTAAACCGGTAATCCTTGACAAGACTCGATAATGAAGGAAAGTTTTAACAACCAACTAAAGTTAAATGGTATGTTTATTACCAATTACAAGTTGTCGGTTCGTCAAGGCATTGTTTTAAGTATTTTGCCGCATATTACAAGGCTGAGAGGATTCGGTATTAAGTTACGTCCTCCTACATTATAAGTTACGTGGCGGAACTCAACACCGCTATTTATCCATCCACAACTCCATACTGGCGATATATTTAACTGATATCTCTCTAACAATAAGGTTTCTTAGACGATAAGGTTTAACATTGTTTTAGTTATTTTTACTTCAGTATTTTGAAATATATAAGAAAATGTCTTAAATTTGGTAAAAACTGCACTTCGTTACACATACGAATGGTCGATTCGACTAAATTTGGTTAAGTATCTCGGTAAAACCATGGCATACGTTCACATTCCGCATCGGAATATTTGAATTTTCGCCGGATCTGACCTTAAAAGTGCCACTATCAAGTTACTTCAATTTAATGCAAAGTGTTAAATTGAACTACATTTAATAGTTAATTTTATAATCTTGTATATTTCTTTTGGAATAAAAGTCATCATATTCTTGTAAACTCGTTATAAAGAGCGTTATATAGTTTGAAGGCAACTACTATAACAAAAAATTAAAGTTTCAGATTTTATCTTCTCACGTTCGTCTTTATTTAACTAGGAGAAACTTTGCTGAACTTAATTTTAAATATACACTGCAATCATCTCAAATGTTATTATAATTATTTATCAATAAAAGTGATGTGTTTTTAATCTACTCTCATAAATACAAATAAAAAAAATCAACTCCAGTGAAAGTACGCTTCGTACAGCAGATACCATACGAAATATTTCAAGTATTCAGATGGCTTTAAAAGTGTAGTTTACTTTTTACTTTATGGAGCTTAAATAATAAAATTTACACGTTCTTTTTATATAAAACTTTTAACTATATGTTTTAAAACGAAGGATATACAATTCGCTTCGCTTATGGCTCATTTTAGTAAAAAGCTTTGACTTTCAAGTGGTAGAGCCAAGCTACACCAACACCAGTAGCTCTAAAGGGCCAAGCTCGAACCGAGTAATTACCACGCTCTCACAGAATACCGTCGTGAAACACCAGCATATTAACGCTGCTGTGTTTCGTCAGGTGAGGAAGCCCATAAAAGGGGATTTATCTGTGTATATAGTTGATAACGCATCCACGTTCTCTCATGTAGAAGATGTCTATTGACGATGGCGTCCACTTAACATTAGGTTGCCCTTCTGCTTGTTTGCCGTCTTATAATATAAAAAAGTCTACTTAGAATAAAACGTAAGATTTTATTAATAGTGCCAAATAGCCTTAAAGAATCAAAGTCAAAAATTAAATTAAATATATAAAGAAATAAAACTACAGTTATCTTCTTGTAAACCTAGATCAAAGCAGTAATTCACTATTTGATTACGTTGCGATGTTCGAATTCAAATCCTACATTCATATAATTACAGGAACTACATACATAGTTTAAGTAATAGTCTCTAATGATATTTTATACAGTAAAAACAAACGTGCGTCCCGTTACGATTCAATCGGCAGGAAGTAAGTGCACACTTGTATGTGTGATATTAGCCAACTCGTACATCTCGATTCTCGAAAAAAATATAAAAATAGGCTTATTTCTCATACTTATTTCTTTTTTAATATGCATGAAGAACCTGGTGTCAAGATTCTTCTCCATTTTCAACCTTGAGTGATAATGATATGATGGTGACTTTATTAAACAATTATTTTATTTGTATTATTTATTTTAAATAAAACACAGTAATTTCTATCATTACAAATATTTTCTATGCATAGTACCGTTGCGGGGCTGTCATCAAACTAAACGGTTATATTACAAACTTACAAAGCATCAAGTGTTAATAGTCATGTACTATTTATATATATTTTAATTTCATTATTGTAAATAAAAATTATTAATAGAAATTCAATCCGATATTAAGAGAAAGAATTATATTATTTTATCACTTTGGACTAAGGTGAGTAACTAACAAAATTACATTTACTTATTATGTTTACATAGCCTATTACAAGATATATACGTACAATTACATACTATAAATACAATCGCAGCCTTATCACTTTATATATTATATACTAACCTAATTACATAAATAATAAATATCTATACACGTATATATATCTCACATTACGCAAATATTGAATTCAAGTGAAATGTAGAGAACAAATTGCTAACCTAACATAGATTTCGATTCAAATCCTAATAAACATAATATCAAATTATTTTTTTTATTCAATAAAATACATTGAAAATCGCAGTACATCACTACTTTCTCTTTATCCTCTCCACACGATTAAAAATATATAATAAGATAAAAACACATTAAAATCCCGCCTCTTACAAACATATAGTATGTCGTTAGCGATTATATATCAGTTAATGGGTTAGTATTATTTCAACATCAAAACTAGATGCAAAAAGCATTTATATGCTTGAATCAAGATGAGCATATATCGGCGACATCGGTCCCGTTACCATCTCGATATAACGGACCGGCAAGTGGACGTGCCACGGCGCAACGCTTGAGTAAACGATGCACCAACGATATACATACCGACTTTTTTGTGTGTATATATATATGTATATATATATATATATATATATATATATATATATATATATATATATATATATATATATATATATATATATATATATATATATATATATATATATATATATATATATATATATATATATTATGATTTAATTGTTACGAAAGTATTTAGTATTGAAATTAATGCTGAATTATTCGAATAAGTAAAACCTTATTGTAATGTAAAGTTGTTTATGATATTATTTTCGAATATTGAACAGAAATGTCAGATGTAAATTAAAGAATTACTTATTAAGTAAAGTGGATCTCTTCTTAATTATCGTATGAAAATAAACCAATTGATGTTACTCTGTAGTTTTAAAGTTAAAAATGCATTCTTAACAGTGATATCCTGGCTTAGCGCCGACAGATATTTATATTACATATAACTTACGAAATTGAACATATAATATCTATTTTTAACATAAAAAAATAATTATTTCTAGGTCATTTGAGAAGCAATAAACAAACATCGACCGTATTGGAAACAATAGCTGCATTACTACACAGCTATCACTTCCTTATAATTCAACCCACTGACATTTGGACGATTACAAAGTACACGGCGAGTACAAATGGGCGGGCTATCAAAGGAAATGCTACGTGACGTTGAGAAATGCCGGCACCACGGCGAAATGTTCGGTTTTCTCAATAAACCTGTTATGCCAAGGGCTACCCGTGAAGTGACCACACACAGCTCGTCTATATTATAAGAAATCGATATAATACAATATCGATATTATAGTAAGTGTTGTATTATATTAAAAAAAACATTATACAGATAAAAGTTTAGTTTCATTTTTTGAATTTTTGCAAAAGAGAGAGAGAGCAAACTCTCCGTTAATCTCCAATAAATTTGTCTGTATAGTGTAAAAATATGAGGAGTTAACTTTTATATAGAAACAATATTAAATATTAATAATTAATACTCATTAAAGGTAACGTAAATTCAATTTAAGTAATTTAAAATATAATATAAATTAAATACATACTTTTAATCCACTGTTGAAATGATGGCAAGGTGAAACCCAAAAAAGCAAGGTTATCAGTTAAAATTCAATTTATTCAAATTGTTTTATAAAAATACTTACATAGGTAGCAAAAAGAACCGAAAAAAGTAACGTTCTATAATGTTATTTATTAATTCTTTACAAATCTATATATATATATATATATATATATATATATATATATATATATATATATATATATATATATATATATATATATATATATATATATATATATATATATATATATATATATATATATATATATATATATATATATATATATATATATATATATATATATATATATATATATATATATATATATATATATATATATATATATATATATATATATATATATATATATATATATATATATATATATATATATATATATATATATATATATATATATATATATATATATATATATATATATATATATATATATATATATAACCAATTATTAATATTTAATATTGTTTCTATATAAAGGATATTTCGTAAATGTGCGTGAGTGTGATATTTTTATATATAAACTTTTTAGTATACCAAGTAGGTGCAGTCTTAGAATGCGGTGTGCGAGTAATGACGAAATGCACCCGATGTCCTCATGAATCATGATGAAATAAATCGTGATAATCTAACTGTTTTTGAAAAGAATAAACTTTGTTAAGGATTTAATTTTAAATGTATATCAGTTATGTACTGTGACTTTACTTAAAAACTTACTTTTAATTGTGACAAATTTTAAACATGCCATTTTCTTATTAAATTCACAATAAAGTAAAAATTTTAAAAATAATTTATAATTTTTTTTTATACAGTAAAATGTGGGATATGACCGAAATTCTAAAATTTAATACAGATCGAAAAAAATTGTAGCGATTACGATAATCTCTTGCTACGATAACTATATACGTTTTATAACGATAACATAATCAATATATGCATATCTAAATCAAACAAATGTATCGATAGCCTCATTTAAACAGACAAGTGTTTACAATTAGACTTAATCAAAAAACTGGACAGATATATATATATATATATATATATATATATATATATATATATATATATATATATATATATATATATATATATATATATATATATATATATATATATATATATATATATATATATATATATATATATATATATATATATATATATATATATATATATATATATATATGTATATATATATATGTATATATATATATGTATATATATATATGTATATATATATATATATGTATATATATATATATATATATATATATATATATATATATATATATATATATATATATATATATATAAGGTTATTTGTGTTATGTAAGTAGATATGTGCATAACATAACCTAATATGTATGTACATTTATTAAAAAAAAAAAAACAATCTTCACGCTTTATCCCGCATATAGCATGGTAGGCAGAAAGAACAAAGAAAGCAAAAAGTTGAGTGACAGAAATGGCAATATCCATTTTTCCCGGGAATCGAAACCGACAAACCGTCGGTCCTCTAAAAAAATCTATATATATTATATAAAATTAGTTTATCATGGCCTAGAATTAAGTAATTAAGCTTTTAAATAAAGACAGACAAGATAACATCGATTCCCAGCTAATTAAGCGCAGAATTTGACGCTACAGTTTATCAGTTTGAGCTCAATCTTGTAAATAACACAAAAATTACCCTCATAATGGTTATCCTCGTCGTCATTGTTGTGTACGGTACTGATCTGACGGCATAGGTCTTCGTACTCAGCCCAATATGCGGCTAAGGCAGCTGGGTCTGGCGCTCTAGGCAGTGGTAGAGACATGTGGACTTCCGGTGATTCCTAAACAAAAAAGAAAATAAAAGTTATAAATAGATCCTTTTTTTATGTCTTCACGCCTTATCCGTGCACATGGCAGTGTAGGCAGAGGGAACTGCAGCAACCATAGAAAACTAGTGTTAAGACACTCCGTTGGACAGTCCCTGTTTTCTCCGTCCCTGCTCTCTGTCCCTGAAGAAAATGGAAATTGAAAAATCCATCTTCCCCGAGTGGGAATCGAACCCACAAACCGTCGTGTTTATAGGTAGACAGCTACGCCTCTGCGCCACGACAATCCTCCTAATAAGTAAATAGTAGTAGAGAAAAAACTAACGTTAAGACGCTTTGTACATCGCTAAATTTTAAATTGACCTCAAACGTAAGTCATTTAAAATTACATATATATATTATCTTTCACTTCCATATTGCTTCATTAATATATTAATTAACTAAGACCAAGGCAATATTTATTGTATGTTGCAATTTATAACAACATACATACATACGTAATTATATTAGAATTTCTAAGAAACTTAATACTTTCAAATAGAATAAATGACCTTAATAAAAATATTAAAATACGAAAAAAATACAAATTAATAATAAAGATTACAAATCAGTAACGATAATATATAATAATGAATATAAGGCAACTTTAAGTGATTATTATCAACGTATAATGTGTTAGGGTACGTACATATATATATATATATATATATATATATATATATATATATATATATATATATATATATATATATATATATATATATATATATATATATATATATATATATATATATATATATATATATATATATATATATATATATATATATATATATATATATATATATATATATATATATTACAAAATATTGGCATTTAGAGCTTAAGTGCTTTTATCGCTTGTCAATCGAGGTCGTCTTACTGCGCAAACCGTCAATGTGCACTGGCCCTAATAGATAAATAAACAATGAGGAGACCAAAACGTGATTGTGAAACATTACGCTCCCAACTAAGAGACAATGCCTTCTGATGAAATACAGTTCGTTTAGTATTAATTATATTATAGTTATTTGTATATATAACCATGACATTTATATTATATATTCTTTACATATCACCGCACCATAAATATATATAGGTTACATTGAATAATGTGTATCATATTTTTTTCTAAATAAATAAATATATTAAAAAATATATGTTATTCTTGTTGGTTACAGTCCAAGATCTTAATTTCTATGAGAAATATGTCAAATTTAAAAAAACATCACTAGAAAAATCATTTCGAATTTAGTGTCGATAGAGAAAGAAACACGGTAGAGGTGTTCCGTATTTTAAAAGGCCCCCCTGAATCCCTAAATTAGGTCGTAATTTGCAAGGACATACTGCTCTAACATTTTTCTTCGCCCTGTTTTCGTGAATTTTTAGTGTAAGTAATTTTCTCTTTTAATTCTTATATATTTGTATCTGTAACTGGTATGACAAAAATAATTTCAGATTATATTCAATGGAAAACACGTTACTAATTAATATGTAAATTTTCAACAAAATAACATATCACATTGCGTCACATCCTCTTGACAGATAACAACATCATAACTGTCTTAAATGATTAAATATATAACCTTAGGCTAATACTACGATTTCTCAATAATACTATACAAAGGCCTTCGGAACCAAAATGAAATGTGACTTGTAATTAGAAGATAATCCAGCCGCAAGTCGGACACACCTCTATGTACAAACCTATCAGCATATCGTCATAGACAAATAATGTTTCGAGGCCAAAGATTAAAAACGACTGTCTACTTAATATGTGTTAAACATATATTAAAAAATATATATAACATATACATAGATAGCTTTTTGTTAAGTCTGGGGGTCATGTGATAAGGTTTTATAAGCTGTATAGACTATAGGTTAGGTTTTTGAGACTGAACATTACAGATTATATAGTAAATGACAAAAGGCAAAACTTTTTAGGAATTTTCAAATTAAAGAATTTTTTTCTAATTTAAGGTAATTGTAAGATAAATTTATTTAAATAATTTTAGTTAATTAGGTTTTGACACTTCAGTGAAAAATTAGGATTTAATTTCATTTTATTTTGTTCATATATTTAATAATCTTTGTAAAATCTCAACTACGTGCCTTTTTGTTTCTTAAGTTAATCTTTTATACAATTTATTGGATCCTAAACTTTATATTAAAATCTATATAATATCAATGTTAATTTGGTAATTTAACAACACACCGAATTCTTGCACTCAAAGGAGTGGTTCAATTCATATTCGAATTTGAAAACGACATTGAAAGTAATGCTTAAAAAGCCTATAAATTATGTTTTATGTTTGAAAATGCTATAGCCTGACAAGTGCGTTATATTTAAAAAGAACGGAATAAATATTCAAATATCTCGAGGCCTCGCATAAATGAAGTGGTAAACTAACGTTACCTATTAATAAGATTTAAGAATTTTTAAATATATCTTTGCAAGTATCAAAATTATTTATATTGACTTGATCGTTATATATACACACATTATTGAATATGCGATGAAACTATAATTTAAAAATATCTATGAAGTGCGAGTAATATAAAATATCGACCAGTACTTGCGAACCCAGGTTTCCGCACCCTTTTGATGGTTGCAGGTTTCCCCTAAGGATAACACTATTTCTTATCTATCTTCTTATTGACTGGAATATTTCATATAATTTTAGCTATATTTTGAAAAAATAACAAATAAATCGACAAGTGCAGAACAGATAATGCTATTTTTTTATTTTTAAGGTCGTTCCATACCATAGAAAAGAACTCTAATTACTTTATAAAATGTCGTACATACATGTATAAGTGGAAATATTAACAAGTGTTTTTATAATACGGACTCAGTCTTGTGACATAATGATAACTGTATAAATATATAGATATTAATATGAATGAATAACAAAGAAAAAATTATATGATATAATAAAATTTACAACAATAACTTTTATGTATATACACATAAGTGTTCATTTGCAATGTATTTATAAATTCGTGAGTCAAATATTGACGCATTTATATAACTTTTGTGTCTTTACAAGTTTAATTAATAAAATATTCCTATAGATGATATTTTACATCCGTTTTAACTTATATATCAGCAATTCATAAAAATAAACATTTTTCAAGAAATAATTTTAAATAAATATATTTTAAATGTTTTTCTCAGGTATCTCTTTCAAAATGAGGGTAGTCTTAGATGATAAACACTATAAAAGCGATGAAATTGTCAATCGGGGCTGTTGTGTGCACACAACGGTCTATATTGGATTTCTGAAATATGAATGTATTTACGCAGAATCTCTGTCCAAATACACTAAAGTAAACTTAAACCACTTCTGATTTCAAACAACATATAAAATTATACCAATCTCAAGTAGCCATATAAGTATGTCCAAACAGAAGGTACATACGATGGCTATATGTTCATACCCGGTCAGGCATACATATAGAACACACATGTTAATGTGTATCCTCATAATGTGTCTCCTTAGCTAGGCAAATTGCAGTTGTGATTTCCTCTGCTGAACACGCAGTATCACTAAATGAGAATAAGAGGAAAGTGGCATAACTGGGTGATCTACATACGTTGGAAAAATTTTCTGTGCGAATAAAAAAATATATAATATGTAGGTAACATAAAAATATAATAAATATCACATTTTTTATTCAAATTAATCTTATTATTATTAAACCGGACCGTCGTGGCGTAGAGGCGTAAACGCGACGGTTTGTGGGTTCGATTCCCACTCGGGGAAGATGGACTTTTCTATTTCCATTTTCTTCGCTCTGGAAACTAAACAAAAGCACGGCGTTGAGCCAATCAACACGCAATGCCTCGAAAAAGGCGGAAAGCGGGGACGGAGAAAGCAAGGACTAAGCAATGGAGTGCCTTAACACTAGGTTCATATGGTTCCTGCAGTTCCCTCTGCCTACCCTGCAATATCCGGGATAAAGCGTGAAGCTAAAAAAATTATTAAAAGGAAACGCATTAAAAGACGTGCATCTATTTAATTTCATTGTTTGTTGAAACACACATGTTTCTATAAACACGACATCCTCATCCTGTGTCATTTCCGTACAAAGCGATATTACTATCAACAGTCTACAGGCCATTAAATTGTAAGTCCGAACTCCATTGAAGAGGAGCATTATATAATTGCACCTACGGTTAGGGCTATTAACTAGTAGATAATGAGTTTGACTCCTGCCTTAAACTAATATATGTATAATAATATTTATTATGTAAATACATATTATATTCTTTAGATGCTTATTTTAATTTTTTTTTCAAATTATATTTTTTCTCCTACTATAGTTAAATAGAACCTTTTTTAAGAAAACAAAAGTGCTTAAAGTATACTTTAGAAAAACATCGAAACACTTACAATTAGATCACTTTATTCAAGAGTATTCGGACAGAGATTCTGCGTAATTGCATTAAATGACATAAGACTTTTGCCTTTATTCAACAGCCCCGATTGACATAAATTGATCGCTATTATAGTCTTATCATTTAAGCATACAGTTTTTTGAAGGATATTTCTAACTACATATTATAACAAATGGAAATGGCATCACCTAGTCAAATAAAACCCTTCTTCCAAAGTTATTTAGTCGTCGATCCAACAATGTGCGATTTCCAAATAATTTGAATATAAAAACGTTTCACTTTAGGTGAATGTCACAGTTTCTGAGAATGTTCCGGGTCACTGATATTTATCTATTGGTTATTTTCGAATAGCTATGCCCATCTATATCCGCTTATCATTGATATGTTTATTTATAACATAAATTATGTTTTTGTAACGTACTCCTTGGATTTCGATACAATACTCTGCAAGCAAACACTGTAGTGAAATTACAATTTTCATGTCATTTTTTTAGCTTCACACTTTATCCCGCACATAGCAGGGTAGGCAGAGGTAACTGCAGGAACCATAGGAACCTAGTGTTAAGACACTACGTTCCTTACTTTCCGTCTTTTCGAGGCATTGCGTGTTGAGTGGCGGAACTCTACACCGCGCTTTGCCTAGTTGCCAGAGCGGAGAAAACAGTCAGTTTTCACGTTCAGTTCAGTTCAGTCACGGTCATTTACAACTTTGATGTTTCATTTTGGTTGTCACAACTCGTTATTGTTAACTCTTTCGGTGTTTTTAAAAGCTTTGCAAAATGTTTAAAGGAATTAAAAAGCAAATTATTATTTAAAAATATTTGGCTAGATTTTGGCATAGGCGGTACAATCCCTCACATTTTAGTCTATGGTATTAGTTATAAGTTAGCGATCTCGTCATCATTACAAGGTAAATGAAGGTGTTGCTTTTTCCGTGCTATAAAATTTTATAAATTCTGATAAATTAAACGACGATCAATAAGGAAATGTAATTTTAGGATTGAAAAACTATCTACATTTTTGGATTATGATCGTGCGTTCAAATACGTTTTTAATAAAGAATTAACTTATTTGAATAGAATAATCTAAGCCTAAATGCCTACATTACGTGCCTACATGTAATAAAATTTTCCTATGGAAAATGAAGAAGTTCTTCTTCATTGGAGAAATATAGTAAAAAATTCTTCAAATTAAAACATTACCATTATTTTTTAGGCCAATTTTAACCGGAAAAGCCATGAAATTTTTATCTTAAGCTACTCACGTCCTCATGATGTCACCTGGCGCCTGATTCACGATCAAATATACAAAAGATTAAGTTCACCTCAAATTGGAATGTATCTTGTAAATACTGATTCATCTTAAACCAATAAAATATGCAATAAAACAGTTAAAATAAAACAGAGGTTAATGACAGTGGACGAGGCGAAAGAGGTATGCAGGGACCGCAGCGTTTGGCGCACCGTTCTCTCTGACTACCCTGCTAGGGATAGAGCGTGAAAATATGTATGTATGTATATATAAAACAGTTCGCGGTACTCGCTTTCTGAACAAAAATTATATGTAGTAACTAAGCATGTTTATATTTGTTTCGTTAAATGATTTACCTACACTTTCTTACATATATATATATATATATATATATATATATATATATATATATATATATATATATATATATATATATATATATATATATATATATATATATATATATATATATATATATATATATATATATATATATATATATATATATATATATTGCGATTAAAAATTGTGTTTTATTTGATCAGTCAAAACATTTAACATATGACATCACTTATTGATAGCCAATGTTGACACGCAATTGATCGATTGAATCCAAATGACGCAGGCATCTTATCCGCTGTCTCAGTACAAATTGTGAAAATCTTAAATACATAACTATTCTTTGGTTTATTCAAAACTCAAAGTGATCAAAAAAATTAAACAAGGTCATAAGACAAGGAGGTTTCATCTTCAACTTCCGGAAGATAGTATGTTTACTGGAAGGATGGTAATTATAAAATACAGTTAAATAATAAGGTAAATAAAGTTAATTCTTAACCTAACTTAGTCAGTGGTACCGATGAATTAAGCATTAAAGACTGAACATAGAAGGGCTATGCCAAAAAGCCACGTAGACGAAGATATATAAATAAACGAGTATGGTAAGTAAACGGAAACTCAGGTTAATTAATCTTCAACAAACACAAACATGGAAGTGACATAATGTTCAAATTTTGCAATAGTATCCAAAAGCGAGCGCAATTATTTCTAATTACATACGTGTATTATTTAATTACGTGTTATAATTAAACAAAACACCTTTCACAGGAAGATGACTAAAATTGTTTCGAAATTGAAAGTGATTTTACTTTAGACCAGCATTAAACATAGCATCTGTTCAAAAGATAATAATATATCCATCACCTCTCAATTCCTCATTTATCTAATATATTTATATCGCTGCAATAGTAATTCGCTTTTTAATTACACATTCTCACAGTGATTATAAATTTTCCAATATCCGCTCATTTCGATATACGTTGTTTGCGAATTTTAATATAGCGTTTTATCTAACAAAATAAATATTTTGAATACATTCCCTTGATGAGATTCGAAAACAAACCTTGAAATCACTCAAACACAAAATCTTAAGTGAATAAAATAATAATAATTATGAAGTAATTATTCGCATAAATAAATAATTACCGAAACAAAAAAGTCATACGTAATAGATAGATTGATTGATAAATCGATATTTATCTTACTTTTTCTCGAATAATCGAGTTCATTACAATAAAATGAAAAAATACATAATAAAAGTAGTGTCAATTTTTCTACAATAACTCCCACACATTGTCTTAACTTCCTCACTTCTGTTCAAGTATAATTAATAAAGATTACAGGAAATAAGAGGCTTAGTAAGAACACCGTTACACAGTTTACGCAATGAACAAATTATGATTAGAATACATACCTATGTATGAGTTACATAACGATAGTTAAGTGTACTTTCATTTTAAAATATTTTTTATATTCTGTTGCAATTAGATTTAATTCTATTTTATAGGTTTAGGCAGAATTGTTAAGATCTCTGCTTAAATGTACAATTGCAATACAAATGACAAGTCATTTTTTTCCTATTTCCCGCCAATTTAAGCATTACGTGCAAGGTTGCGGAACCATACATTATTGTATAACACTTCTTATCTTGTACAAGTTATTAAATTACAAATGCTATCGTAGTACGAGCGAGTGCATACAGACTTTTACTCATATTACAAGAAAACGTGCATAATGAGATTTCCTTAACATTTACATGACATGTTATGTATTCTATTATGGTAGTTTGTGTTATTGTGGCTTTACGGCACTATATATTGAATTTAATGAGGAGTAATTAATTGAATATTAAGAATTAAGTAATAAAACACTTTTTGAAATGGAAATTTCATATTATTTTAACTGTCAATGTCAAAATTTTGATTTTATATGTTGTATTGAACATACATAAAGGCATTTCCTGGATCTTATTGTAAGTGACAATGCGACGTACAGCCGTGCCAGGTGACACGTACTACTCTATTTAAAAAGTGAAGTAGAAAGTAAAACGATTTTATTAAATTAAATTAAGCAATAGTAAAAGCCACAGCTCAGATTTTATAACTATGGATTAAGTAACTTACTGAATTAACTATTTAGAAATTATAAGAACTTGGCACTTTTCGAATTTTTTCTCGATATGTTAGGAGATCGCATTTCATTATTTTTACTATGAATATCGATTATACTTGCAATATTTAGTTTTTAATATTTAAGTTGTTTTTTTTATATTTCATGAAAAAAGGCAATGACAATGTTATAAGTGAAATAAATATAAATAAAAAAAAACAGTTGTAACTGTCAACAACCAACAATCGATTATATTGAAATATTAAAATCTATGTACGAATAATCGAGTCTAAATAATAAGATATCGAGTTATATTAGATTTAATTACGTAACAGTGAAAGTCGTATCATAATAGTTAATGTCATAAAGACGATGCCTTTTACTTACATATATTATGTCCAATTCACTTTAAATATAATATAAAAAGCTGGTGAATTTGCTGTGTAATATTTAAAAGTAATTTTAAAACTTATCTGTCGCTAAAACAGAAAAACAAATAAAAAAAGTTGATATAACATCATCTAAGTAATCTAAATAATTTTTATATCTTATGAAATGAATTAAGAAAGATCTGTCTTCTGTTGACAACCAGATTTAAAGCAACAAAAACAATACGCGGGTAATAAATAATAAGTTGATAAGTGAAGTGCTTTTATACGACACACTGTCTTATAGCGATTGTCGTGAGACATGTGACAGTACAAATTTGCAAACGTCGACTGCGCAATAACAACTGAAAATAGAAAACCAAAAAAACGATAAAAGATTTAAAAATATAAGATTTCTTTTATTTTTTAAGTTTTTAGGGTTCCGTACAAAAATAAAAAAACGGAACCCTTATAGAACCACTCGTGTTCCTGTCCGTCCGTCTGTCACAGCCAATTTTCTCTGAATCTACTAGACCGAATCAGGTGAAATTTGGCAGGATGGTGTAATGCCCTGACCCGAACACAGATGTGTTACGTAAAAAATATTTTTTTGAAATAAGGGTAATTTTCGGGGAATAAATTAGGTAATTAAAAAAAATTTTGCGAACCTTACTGAGTCATATATCAAATGAAAAGGCTTGTTATCAGGATCTCGAAAATATTTTTTTAATTTTTTAAAATAAATAGTATCGATGATATTCATTGAAAAAAGCCGAAAATTTACCATTTATGGCTTGTAGATTAGATACTGGAAAACCTATAAGGATTTCATAAATTGAAAATAAAATGGTAAATTCGATAAAAAATGTTTTTAGGGAAAAAACGTTTTCAGGCGAAATATTTCACTATATTGTGTACGGAACCCTTTCCACGCGAGTTCAACTCGCACTTGACCGGTTTTTGTATATAAGATACGTTTACATGGGGTAAACGTAAAGCAGATTTAATAATATATATGAAATCAGTAAAAGTATTTTTTATAAAAAAGAAAACATAAAAAAAACAGAAACACAATTAATCATATAATAGATATATAATGTAAACATATGGATTCAAACTTACACTAACCTCTCTAAACTCACTAAAGTGCTTCTAACTAGAACAAACTTAAACAAGGCGTAGTATTAATACAATGCGCCACTGACCATTGTTTACTGTTACAACAGAGTGGGCGATAGCATCTTCGGAGATAACAAAGTGCGACCGTGATTGATCAGACTTCCGTACTTATTTATAGCTTATCGTGCATTGACAATACTGTTTCTAATATGTTTTCTTGTTGTGATCACGAATGATATAGCATTAACACTAATACCTATACATGGAGTTGGAATGGACTACAGTATACCGGGCTTATATTTTGTGCTCATATAATTTTTTATAGCTTCACGCTTTATTATTGTGACGATTTTTTTCAGTTCAAATTTTCTCCCGCTAGTAACCAGGCAAAAGCGCACCGTTGAGTTCCGCCACTCGACACAGAGAGCCCCGAAAAAGGCGGAAAGCGGTGAACGAATGTACTTAACACTAGCTTCCCACGATTCCTGCGGTTCCCTCTGACTACCCTGCTGTGAGCGGGATAAAGCGTGAAGCCTATTTGTTCAATTAGTATTTTTTTCTTTATTTTAAAAGACTCTTTGTATTAAGGGTAGGTTGAAAATATTTTTTAAAACAGAATTTCCCACTTTTCAATCATCAATCATCAATTTGTTTGTAATCTTCATTTCAATTAATATTGCGTATTGCCTACGAGACCGGTTTGTATGACAAATAGTTGTTGGAGGTTGTTGGAGGCGGGATTTGGTTTCTGTCCAAACAATAGCTAGCTAACTTAAACAGTCGATGTGGAATTGCCGCATCTTACTCGTAATATACACTTAATTGCCGCATATTACACTTAATTTCATACAAATTTTAAATTTTTAACATTTTGAAATCATATTCAATGTTATTTTTAATAAGATTATGAATTAAAAATAAAATAATGTCTAAACTAAGCGTTAAATTGAGATAAAAACACTTTACATGGTAAAATTGAATATTGTCAATTTTTACAGCAAAATTTTCTTAGTGTATAAATAATAATGAACTTAATTTGTATACGATTACATATCAAAATCCTTTACTTCCTGAATACAATATAGCATACTATAACTATAAGGCTTAAGCAAAAAGTCATAAACCAATATAATTATTACAACTGCGTCAGATTATTATTTACATAAATTTCGATCTTAATCTTATGAGATAAGGTTTAATTTCATATGTAATACACATATATACATTTTTTATTTGTATTTTGTCCTGATAAAAAATGCTATATTGTTATATGCAAGAAGGTGGTACTAAGTTCAAGGTAACATATATGAGTACAATCTATTGGTATTATACTGTGTAAATAGGATATTATATGTAAAATTAAAACAACTTTTGAGAATTATTTCAACGTATGATTTAGTATTCAGTGCGCTTGGACGGTTTCCGAGAGGCGCAGATTTAAATCTCGCTGCATTCAAGTCACTTTTTTAATCATTTTGTCTTTCTTTAAAATTAACACTTTAAATTAAAATTTTATTAAATGTGAAAAAAAAGGAAAAAGATATATTTTATTTATATATATACCTAATCAAAATATTTTATTTCTTTATTACATTAATTTCCGATAACTTTGCTTATTAAATAGCGCCAAATGTGTTCTTTTCCTTTCCAATAACTCCTTATGGGCTAAGCGTAAATCCAATTCTAAACTGGACTTAACGACGTCTAATTGTCCGTTTTTTTTAGAAAATCAGTCAAATCACCTCACCCAATTAAAAATAATTAGTTAATTTCGAAGTATCTTCGTTTTTATCACGTGTTAGACAAAATTGACATATTGATAATTGCTATTATTAAAAAAATCTCCATTTTTTATGAATGAATTTTATAAACACTTTAAACAAAAGGAAAGTATTTCTAATTTGATTCGTAGAAAGTGTCAGTTTAATAATTGAAAGAGAATAAGGAATATACTTATTTACAAATTGCTAAATATATATATATATATATATATATATATATATATATATATATATATATATATATATATATATATATATATATATATATATATATATATATATATATATATATATATATATATATGTATATATATGTATATATATATATATATATATATATATATATATATATATATATATATATATATATATATATATATATATATATATATATATATATATATATATATGTATATATATATATATGTATATATATATATATATATATATATATATGTATATAAATATATATATATATATATATATATATATATATATATATATATATATATATATATATATATATATATATATATATATATATATATATATATATATATATATATATATATATAAAAAGATTTTTAGGAAATAACTAATTACCATTATTGTACTCAACACACATTCAAGTAATTTTAATGACTAAATTTGATAAATATCAGGTAAAATTGCTCACAACTTAGGTGATTAATGTAGCGTTATATATAGGCAGGAGACACGCATTACATATGGGTAAGTGGACCATTCAGAACAAAAGAAAGCTAATTTTGTGATTTTGCACCAACTTTACGCTCTCATACCTCTTTATATATATGTATATAATTTTATATATTGCAAGTGAAATATATTCTAGAAATCTCGTATATATTTCCACATATATAAAAATTACTTTTAATATTTTATAGAAAAAAAAAAACCATTTACTAACTGCGGAAAATAATTTAAATCAAACTACTTAACGCGAATTTGATTTCAATATTAATTATTTATCAATATATTAATAATATGTTTTTTTCCTGTTTTGAGAAAGAAAAATTGGAGAATCAATTATAAAGCAATCATAACATTCTTGTATGACAGACCAAAGAGCCGAAAATAATGACACATGGCCATTATGAACTCATACCTCAACTGCTGAACTTACCTGACAGATAAACAAAAGAAAAACATTTGTCGATGAATAAACAAAAAGAGGTTTTGTTTGCGCGTTAATTATTTGAAATATCCAACTTCCATTGTTGATATTTACAATTAGTGTTAAAGGTTAGGTTTATTTTTATAATATATTATTGAGCGAAACACCTTAAAAGGTAAATATAGGATAAATGATATAGTTTATATACATATCTGTATTTTTTGTAAATTAATTGCAATACTTATGTATTTTACTTAAATATTGTATTAAAGTACCTATTGTATTATTAATTTATAGGCTGTATAGAACTAAACATACGTCAAATTACGGCGCCAAAATATAAAAAAAAATGAAATCTAGTTTCAGAATAAGAGGAATTTAAGAAATAAAAACCGAGCAAGATCCGATGATGCATGCTAAATTGCTTAACGCAACATGAGAAAAATTCACTCACTTTCATCTTGACGATATTTTTTTTGCATTTCTAGAAATTTTGCGAATGGTAAATTAATTATTTTACTTTAAACTTTACCAAAAGCTTTTTTTTTATATAGAATAAAAAAATAAGTTTAATAAAACTTTTTTAAAAATTTATGTAAATTTCCTAAGAAATCTCATTTGAATTACAACGCATACGAGTGAAGATTGCTGTTTGGAAAGAGGCTTTCACTCGTCTGTCGCATCACAATGTATTGTTTTAATTCCATGATTCGATTTCTATATAAAAGTTATAATATTTGATATAAGTTGAACATTTATAGATAAAAATAACCTTAAGTAGACGATTATGAAGTAATACCGCAAATAAAACAAGCTGTCGATAAATATGTTCATGTTAAACTAAAGATCCTT
Organism: Dione vanillae; assembly: GCA_037178615.1. Lineage (NCBI taxonomy): Eukaryota > Metazoa > Arthropoda > Insecta > Lepidoptera > Nymphalidae > Dione > Dione vanillae. The sequence goes on from JAZFAU010000055.1 coordinate 577,787, forward strand.
TTGAGTCAGACGTGACATCACTACTTACAATATATTAAAAAAAGTTACACCTAAGATGTGCAAAGTACGTGGAATTCGAAATAGCATATAAGATTTACACTCATAGCATATTTTTCTTCATACGACATAAGTTATAAAAAAAATGCAATAACACCTTTAAGATTTGTTGTTTATATTTGACATTAAGATTCTCATTCACACAATCTTATCGTGTCTCGATAACTTAACGTTAGCCTAAGACAAGGCGACGTTAACACAATCAAAAACAACAACTGAAACAAAATACTAACCAGCTTAATCATTCCAGAGTCCAAAGCGAACGCTCAATCAAGTTCAAATTGCGTTCACAACACTCACTAAACAAAACAAAATAAACCAAAGTATTTGAAAACACGATTTTAATACGTATAATTAATCACACACACGTGTAACACCATCGAGGGTCGGCGCGGCACTGACGTTGACGTTACGTTCATATTCGTCTGTACATAGAGTATAGTCTATGGAATGAATGGAGTAGGCTCGATATAGTACCTCTCTCTTCAAGCCCCAGGCGCCCAGTGACGCCACGCTGACAACCTGTTGTTTTTTTTTTATAGCTCGACCAGGTGTTCGATCTATCGGTTTGCGTCCTAACGCTTAAGTATAATTAAAATTGTATATATAATTATATTTTTTTGTGTATTATGTTTCTTATTATGTAGTTTTATTTAAAGTGAATATATTTAATTAGGATATATATGTGCATTTAATTAATAAGTAAATTAGGTTTGTCAACTTTGGTATTTGATTATAGTTATTTTGGTAATAAACTTGGACTTTTAGAATTATTTGCTGTAATTTTTTTGCTGACTTAGATATATTGTTAATTAGTAAGTAATAAACTAATTACAAATTTTATATAAATATACAAATTTATCTATTTTTCGACATGTATAATGCATATATGCATTTGGTTATTTATAAAAATAATTAATTTAATATGTTTTTTAGTATTTATTCAATTTAGTGTTTTTGTAACCAACTACAGATGACATTCAGATACCAATAACAATGGATAGGTGCACTATTTAAAAACAAAAGCCATTTCAAAACGACCGTCGAAACCAGTACATAGATGATTACAGAAAAATAAAATGACAAGCAGCGCGGCACTTGTACTAATAGATGAGTCAGATGTACCTAATGAATTATAAATTAAGAAAGTTATTTTGATAATAGCTCCATTTAAATTTATGTAATATTGTTATTATCGATTTGGTTAGTATTGTTATATTTTTTGTAGAAAGCGTGTACTTTCTTAAACCTCATTTTGCTTTGATATATCATATGTTTTTAATATTTTCCTTAAACTTTCCTTAAAAGTGTTTATATTGTTACAATATCCATTATTATTGTTGTTTACTTGCTAAGTTGACAATAAACGTTTACTACTGTTAACTTAAAACTTATTTTTTATTATATTTAGGTATATATATATTTTCCACAACATAAACTGCGTTTCAATCGAACTAAGAAACTCCAAATCACCCGTAGATATAGTAGATACAATATATTCTCTTCTATATCATTGAGAATTGACATAAGACGGTTGATATAAAGAAAATTGTAATCTGAAAATAAGACTGTGGTAAGTACTTCAATCTCGTTTTTCCTTTTCCATAATCATAGAAAGCCAGACGTAGAGCATCCGGTAGTCCGGTTTGGAAAACCGCATAGTATAAAAACCTATTGGGAATATAGGTCGATACTGGTGTGACTCATGCTTTCTTTTCCCAGACCACTAAATATATTATGCTCTTGGAAAAAAATATGATTTTAAATAAGTTTATGAAATTTAATATCAAAAGTGAAAAAAACAATAATTGTACGGCTTCTTTATAAGAATGGATTTAGTAGGAGGTTTTAATTAAATTTAGGGTAATATAATTTTGCTACTGTTGAGGGCCGTCGTGACGCAGAGGCGTAAGAGAGCGAGGCGTCTACATAAACGTGTCGATTTGTGGGATCGATTCCCGCTCGGGGAAGATGGATTTTTCTATTTTCATTTTCTTCACTCTGGAAACTAGGCAAAGCGCGGCGTTGAGTTCCGCCACTCAACACGCAATGCCTCGAAAAAGGCTGAAAGTGGGGACGGAGAAAGCAGGAACTAAGCAACGGAGAAAGCAGGAACATAACACTAGGTTCATATAGTTTCTGCAGTTCTCTCTGTCTACCCTGCAATATGCGGGATAAAGAGTGAAGCTAATTTTGCTACGAAATTACTGGTTTCACCATATTTTTATATACATTTGCAATAACTTATGAATATGTACTTACAAATACAAGTGAAAACTGAACATGTAAGTCATATTTTCATAGATTGTGAAGTCTTTAGATAAATCTGACAGATCTTACGTGAGCTCCACGGGATTTCACAGAGATACAAAGTTTCCATTACGAATCGCAAATAATTTTGACACTTTAAGATCTATTTTTGTGATAATATTGATAAATGAAGACATACTTAAATATTGGTGTGGATTTAAATTTACTTTCAACCTAATACATTTGCGTATACGATAAAAAATGAAATAGTTGACTTACTATGGAAGATACGCAGAGATATTTCTGAGGAGTTTTTCAGATACTGTAAATAATGTATAATCTGTATTCTTTCAAATAGATTCCGGCTGATAAGATACTTGGCGACCAAGTTATAAATATAAATATAATTTATTTAATATATAATTTTATTTTTAATTATAAATGCGAAATCTTAAACGTAGGGTTAGGATCGACGTGGCTCAGCGGCGCTCGTTGACTGTGTGTTTGATTTAAACTTCAGGAGAATGGTTAATATTTATTTTATTCGCTTTAGCAGCAATTAACCACACACAAAAACATAACATATACGCTCACATATATGCATAAAATAAATGGACCTTAATAATGTAATTTTTGGGAGTAAGGTCTTTTTAGTTTTCAATGGAAATTCTAGAGTAATATAGAACACCAGGCTAAAAAAAAGTCTGGTGCATTATTACGCTCACGGTCGCCTAGACAATTTAATTTTCATTAGAAATATCTAGATAGAATCTTACCATTCACCGTGACATTGGAGAACTACTACTTTGAAATCCAATAACAAAAATTTAAAGATTAAAATAAAATATGAAGCTTATATTCATAGATTACAGCTAATGATTTCAGTAAAGAAGACACTCGTATTAACTCTTACATACTAACTTACGTAAGAACATGTAAATGTAATTAAAATCAAGCATCGAGTTACAAAAAATATAATTGAATGTTAAAATGTGCCGAAATTAGGTTTTTGTTCTGAAGTCATTAAACTTTGGTTGAGGCGAATAATTGATTCTGAGAACACGTCCAAGCTGACATCGTGGTAAATGCATTACGGAGCAAGGAAAGAAAGACATTGCGGAGTACAGGTTTTTGAACAAAGTTAAACTTAAAAATTAAAATAACAATATCTGTTTGTAAACGAGACGGTTTGTAGGTTTAATTCCTTGTGGAGGATGGTTTTTATTTCCTTCGCTCTGTCAACTGAAAATGCAAAGGCTCAAAAGGTGAAAGTGGGAAACAGAGTGTCTTAACACTAGGTTACTTCTGGCTACCCTGCCTTACTTACTTGCCCCACGAGCGGAATAAGGCATGAAGTTAAAAAAGATTAACATTGCCTATTTAACATGATAGTAAATTCTATCAATCTAACTATTATTAAAAATATATTATTGTATTTTTCAAAACAATACACACATTACTGGTACACTTTAATCGTAGCTAAATCAGACATGCTTAAGAGATGAGACAGTGTATCTAAGCAGATTGTACAAATGTTCTGATGCGTCCTTCAACTGTGTAATGTTATCTCTTTTTTACCGTACATTCTTCTATGCATGCTCTTCACTGCAAAAATAATTGTGCTAAAAATAAAAAAAGAGAAGAAGAAAGAGTACAACGTTCTGTCATCCATTATATTGTTAAAAATAGTCTTTATAAAATTAATTTGCTTCTAGTGTATATACCAATTAACCAAATAAAAAACAACCGACGTCCATTGTTTCAATTGTCTATTTTTTCCACCTGCAACACCCCAGTCGCTAACAATGCGGCTCGCCGATAAATCGAACAGTGTCAAAACATTGACCTGTTGACAAAAACCCTGAAAACGTACACTCGAACTCATTTCTGTAAATAAGGCGAGTCGAAAGCAAAAAGTAGTCGCGCGTCACATCCGCTCATTGAAATCCATGTTTGGACAAGAAACGGAAGACGTGTAGGCTGAGAGCTAATTTATCTTTATATGCAGTACCGTGTTGTTTGCTTTTATAATTGTTACACGAAAGTTACGTCGTAAAAATAAAAGAAATAATATTTTAAGCATAATTTAGTTCACTAAAGGTAAAATATAAAATAAATAAGAGAAGTGACTAAAACAACACCAAGATAAGTTTCAAAATGCCTTGGTTATCACCGCAACTGGGCTTCCCTCACTACCTCGGCAAATTTAAAATGATCCTATAAGTGCCTTAAGTGCCCTTCGAAGTATATGCTAGATATGATTATTTCTCTATCGTTATAGACACCAAATTTATAATATATACATATACAATAAAAAGTGTTAATTACGTATTTTTACGTTTTTTCGTTTCTGAATAACAAATTCTTTTTTACAAAATAATTACGAGGATGATAAAAATTTCAATTTACGAAATAAATTTCCAATAAACTACACCAAGACCACAGGTACCTAGGCTACAATTCCAAAAACGCGCAAAAGACGAAGTAACTCAAACACTATTGTGCCAAGAAATCAATAACATTTTACAATGCCTATTTAACAATAAACTAATTATAGAGAGTTGCGCAGAGGCGCAACGTCTTCCTGTAACGCGACGGTTTCTGGGTTCGATCCCCAGTCGGGGAAGATGGATTTTTCTATTTCCATTTTCTTCGCTCTGGCAACTAAGGCAAAGCGCGGCGTTGAGTTCCGCCACTCAACACGCAATGCCTCGAAAACGGCGGAAAGCGAGGACGGAGTAAGCAGGGACTAAGGTAACGGAGTGTCTTAACACTAGGTTCGTATGGTTCCTGCAGTTCCCTCTGCCTACCCTGCCATGCGCGGGATAAAGCGTGAAGCTAGTAAAAAAAAAACAAATTATAAGTAATTTTTTAATACGACAAATGAATTTTAAAATTAATTTAAATCATTTAATTCATTTGTTGTTTAAATGACGCGCTAAAGTAAATATTTAAGGTATTATATAGCTTATCGAGGTGGAAACGCAAAATACTTTAGAGATTGTGTTATGATGCACTTTTTATGGGTAATTATTTCAGTTATCTTTAAGCATATTTCCTGCTTTTCTTATCATTTGATAAAGTTAATAATCAAGCCATCACGGCACAGTCGAATTAAGTCTGAAGCAAGACTAAAGGTGAGCAATATTGTAGGTTCAAATTTGACTCGTGAGAAAATTTTTGTTTATAATATTAATTGTATTATTAGTATTTGTTTGTACAATTATTTATATATTTTTTTTATTTCACATATTAATTTGTAATGTGGTGTAAAAATAAGAGCGTATACTTTATATTATAAAATTCGATATTGGTGTCATTAACCATCTTTCTGTCAAAAATATTAGAATTATGTGAGATTCATAATTTGTATATCTAGTGTTTTAAATCCCACAAGTTGCCTAAATAAGACTATTATATGTAATTTAGTCAGAATATGTAATTCTGGATATATTCAAGATATCACTTGGTCGAAGTTCAGAAAGACCTATACATTATATAATCAGTAAATAAATATTGTACATGTAGGTGTATAGAATAATATATGTCTCTTACTTTATAAGATAAATATAGACCGAGCCAAGAAAATGGACAGTTATTAAAAAAAAAATAAAATATAATTATAAAAAAAATCATTTACATGTTCTAGTAACTGGTTCATTAAAATTTTTAACTTTCTGATATTAAATTAGGCCTTACGTTGCGCAAACGCTTGTGCCTAATTAAAATTGCTTTCTATAAATTCAGACTCGTTTTCAGCGATTTTGTTGAAAATATTAAATAATATTTTTTATTCTTTTTCATACATTTCTCAACATGTGAAACGAAGCGTGGTATTGTATAAGATATCTATGCTTAAATTTAGCAAATTAAATTTCAACTAGTTAATTAAAATGCATTTATTTACAAATGACTCACCAACTTAAAAACCATCACTATGTTTTAGTAGGCTTATTTTAATGTTTAAGAAATGGTTTAAAATTTTTATAATAATTTCAAGGCTAAACCAAAAAGAACAATTAGAATGCAGATAAAAAATTAAAAAAAAAAAGATCTTACAATCAACAACCATCGTGTTTACTGTCAGATGCTGTCATCACGCAATTTGACAAATATATGACATAGGACCTACCCTACTGTAGGTTAAACAAAAACATTAACTTTAAATACATTATTTAATCTTTGTCAACGACTTCTTTATGCCTGACTATTTTTCAATTCATTTCACGTAATTATCTTCCGTATTTGACAAGTTATGCATAAAGAACCTCGTGATAAGTCATTCCATTTTTATCTTTACTAACAATCCTGCCAACATCACTGGTTGAATATTAACTAACAAAATATACTTAGTAGGTATACACATTTAGACAATTATTTAAAATACTATAAACTATTTTATATATTCTTCTCAATAAAAATCGAACCAAAAAACTATTTGAGGACCGTCGTGGCGCAGAAGCGTAAGCGTCTGCCTGTAAACGAGACGGTTTGAGGGTTCGATTCCCGCTCGGGGAAGATGGATTTATCTATTTTCCATTTTCTTCGCTCTGGAAACTTGGCAAAGCGTGGCGTTGAGTGCCGCCACTTAACACGCAATGCCTCGAAAACAGGCGGAAAGCGGGAACGGAGAAATCAGGGACTAAGCAACGGAGTGTTTTAACACTAAGTTTATATGGTTCCTGCAGTTCCCTCTGCCTATCTTGCAATATACGGGATAAAGCGTGAAGCTATAAAAAAAAAATTATTGCGTGTATTAAAAGTCCTAATGAAATAATAAATAGTTTTTCGTACCGCCTATTAAATTGTCACTGATATAATAAAAAATAAATGACTATACGACATGAGGCAATCCATCAGTACCATTTCAACTTTCCATCAGAAAGTGGACACATCAATTAGTCTAATTGCGCCGACGGCTGAGAGCTATCTCTTATCAATTTATATCCTACAATTATGTGTTGTATGATCTAATGATACAAGCTTATTGTAACGATATTACGCTTTACGGATGTTTACGGTACGTTTTACTATATTTTGTAAAATAGACTTTCCGATTTGTTCCATTATTAAAAAAAAATATATTGTTCCCCGCGGAACAGCGGAAAAGCGGGGACGGACAAAGCAGGGACTAAGCAACGGAGTGTCTTAACACTAGGTTCGTATAGTTCCTGCAGTTCTCTCTGTCTACCCTGCCATGTGCGGGATAAAGCGTGAAGCTAAAAAAAAATTGTTATCAGTAGTATCAAGCATAATTTATAATGTAATTAATATGAAAGGAAAATGTGTATTGAAAACTTTGCTGCACTTTGTGTTTAGATTGTAATAATTTATTTAGATTATAATAACTGTATATAGATTGTAGTAATTTTAATTTGAAACTTGCAAATTGCGTTTAAATATTGATATAGAAGTAGACATTTTTGTGACTGCCACAAAAAATACTCTAGATATATTGCGAAAGCACATTTTTATAAGTTCTCCACAATATACTTTGAACTTTAGACTTATAGTGTAAACAAAAAAAATAAACCAAGTGTGGAAGGACCGTCGTGGCGCAGAGGCGCAACGTCTGCCTGTAACGCGACGGTTACTGGGTTCGAGTTCTAAGTTCGTGAGTAAGCAGGGACTAAGTAACGGAGTGTCTTAACACTAGGTTCTTATGGTTCCTGCAGTTCCCTCTGCCTACCCTGCCATGTGCGGGATAAAGCGTGAAGCTAAAAAAAAAAATAAAAAAAATCAAGTGTCAGTCTGATTCACGTAATTGTTTTGCTCTCTAAGAGACTACATATTTTTTATTAATTCAATCTTGTTAAAACTAGTCTATAACCTATAAATTTCCCACGAAAGAGTATCTAAATATTAAAGATTGCTTTCTTTTGAAGAAAATATATTTTTTTAAATGAAAATATACGTACGTACGAGACACATATTTCATTTTTATATAGATAAGGATTATAAAATCAACTAGACTAAATTCTTTGGACGGTAAAAAATGCAACGCTTTCTGAATAGCCCGCCATTGCGAAGTTAATTCAGTTCTTGTTTGGTCTCATTTATTTATACTAATTAGAGCTACTTTCAGTTTCAGTTGTAACTTATTTTTAATTAATTAAGACGAAAATATAATCTGTGAAATGGTAGAGTCGACATATCACAGCTTTCGATTTTGGGTTCGATTTTGAAAATACAATATGCAATATTTAAATTGCTATGATTTATTTGCATAAAAAGAAATATACCGTGAAAATAACTTCTACTTTACATATATTTTAAATTTAAAATGAGGCTACTTCTATTCTAGGCTAATAAGCTATGTAGGTACAGAGTAAATCCTAAATTTAATTAAAAAGTTAAAAGCTTTGTTTGTTTTGTGATTTATATTTTAATTATAATTAAAAAAATAGCAGTATAAAATCAAAAACAAAGCTTATAAAAGTACTAACTATACTATATATATATATATATATATATATATATATATATATATATATATATATATATATATATATATATATATATATATATATATATATATATATATATATATATATATATATATATATATATATATATATATATATATATATATATATATATATATATATATATATATATATATATATATATATATATATATATATATATATATATTTATATATATTATATATATATATATATATATATATATATATATATATATATATATATATATATATATATATATATATATATATATATATATATATATATATATATATATATATATATATATATATATATATATAATAAGCATCACAAAGCCATATAAAGTTGCAATAATTGGCATGAGTGTTCGCTCCAAAGCATTTCGTGAAATAACTTTAAAAGTTCAATACAAACACGAAAGTCGTAATATTGGTAATAATACATCGTTTTTACCTTTTGTTTTATGATTGTTAAAACATTTTGTTTTTCGACCTAAGGGCATGGTACAAACGAACAAGTTGAAATGAAGGTGTACAAATTAAATTTTATTTGTGGCATTCTACGACGTACTACGAGTACATACTTATGATATGTTGAACTTAACATTGGCCAACGCCATGAATAAAAAAAAAGAGGAAGCAGGTATTTATAATATGTAATAATTTTATCATAAAAAGAAAGGGTTTTTACCTTCTAGGTAAGGAATCGATTTTAGGTTGTCAATAAGAATGCGTTAGATACGTTAGAATAATATACAGCTATTTTTATATTTACAAGCATTAAATACTCCGTTCTTTTGCTTTGAAACGTTTTCAACATATAATTCGTTAATTTCGCAAATCGTTCGTAATTGTTTTTTATAATTTCACCCTTTATCCCGCACTTAGCAATATAGGCTGAGGGAATCGCTTCTTAAAATCTTCAAGAAATAGAAAATCCTCCTAGAAATTAAGACACTCCGTTTCCCGATTCGGAATTCTATTTTTTCTCTATTATTATATGAATAAAGCGATCACATTAAAAGAGTTTTTAAATATGAAATTAATATTTAAAAAAAAAAGATTTGGTAAGTAAGTCTATCTGTGCGATGCTTTATACCATCACTGTGTCCAATTGAGATCGTTTGCAAGTTTGAACTTTGCGCAAGAAGTCAAGGCGAGTTTAACTGCAATGATATACGAATAAATGACCAGAAGGTTACATGATTACATGAGTTGCTAATCTATAAAAGCTTTAGTAGTGAATGAATTCAGGTAGAGAAAAATGTCATTTATTTTTATTCGTTACGAGACTTACTTACTTTTTATGCGTTTTAAAATTAACGAAGGTCATCGTGGAAGAGTAGAAAATAAAGTGAGTATCTTGACATTAAATACTCACCCTCTATGACAAATAAAGCTAAATGCTCAAAAATATCTACACCATAATATCAAGGTAAAGAAAATATGTAACTGATCACTATCTGTACATGGCAGATATAGATATATTTATTTTGAGAAATGGCCGACTTTTTAATCAAAATATTAAAAAAGTTTAAAAGTTTAGCACAATATAAATAAATGCACCTGAGATATTATAGAACTAAAGCAATTTGCAAAAACCTCCCCTGTATCTTTTTCACGAGAATATTTCGAATTACCAATAACCTCGTATATATACGTACATACATACATACATAATATATACATACATAGAAATCATTCAAAATTATATTTTATATAACAATTGGTATAATAATGCTGCATTAGATTATCTACTTACGAAATCCGTCTTCAAGTTCCTCCACGATGTAAGGCTGTCACTTCGATGGAGACTCCCATTTACTAGTTTCGATGACATTGTATATTTACCCTGTAACAAAATAAATATGTACCTATATACAATTATTTTTATTTTTTTATTTAATTTCTAATTTATTTATTAATATAAATTCTTAAAATAAGACTTGTTGCTAAAAAAAAAGTGTTTGACTAAAATTTGAATACGGTGAAATTATGGCACATCACAATATTAATTACTTAAGCATTTATAATAAAAAAATATACAAAAACATGTGTTGAAACTTGGCTATTTCTCATTAAACAACATTTATTATTCACATGTTATTTCGCTCAAATGTTGTAATATAGATCATAGAGATTATATTTGGAAAACCTTATTTAAGTATTAAATTTATTTTCATTCATAAGCTTACTCAGCTAAGGTTTTAAACTCTTTGTAATAAAATAAAAAAAAATAAAAATAGCCAAGATGTGTGTAATACTAAACTTTTTATATATTTAAATGCTATGAAATACTACAGACAGACTAAAGACACTTGTACACAATGTACAAATTATGTTACTTTTGGACAATTGACATACTAGCAAGAGATTAGAGATAGAGAATATAAAAGAGTATTTTTTTTTTTTATGGGAAGGACAAGGCAAACGAGCGGTCGGGTCACCTGATGGTCAGTGATCACCGACGCCCACGGCCCTGTGTAACAGCAGAGGTGTTACAAGAGCGTTGCCGGCCTTTAAGGTGGACGTAGACGCGCTTTTTGAAGGTACCCATGTCGTATCGAACAGGAAACACTGCCGCAGGTAGGCTATTCCACATTAGTGTGGTGCGTGGAAAAAAGTTCCTACGGAACCGCACAGTAGAAGAGTTTCACGTGTCCATATGGTGGGGATGATATAAAAGAGTATGTAACTAAATAGTATTAAATCTTTGACTTATGACTTCGATGTTAGAGCCACAAGTGAATTAAAGGAAAACATTCCTTTCCCATAGTCACTGTTAACTTGATCTTCAGCATCTGACTATACTAACGCGTCCGGCCGTCTATATAATATACATTTATTTTAGCTTCATGCTTTATCCCGCGCATAGCAGCAGGATAGAGCAACAGAAGGGAACCTCAGGAACCGTGAAAACTTAGTGTTAAGACACTCCATTCCCTGCTTTCCGCCTTGCGCCTGTCGAGTGGCGGAACTTAATGCCGTACTTGCCTACCTGCCATAGCGTAGATAATGAAAATGAAATAATCCATAGTTCCCGAGTGGAAATCGAACCCACACACTGTCACATTTACAAAGAGACGCTGCGCTGCGGTGGTCCTCAATATACAACATAATTACATATAATAATATGACAATACGTAATGTATTACATCCATGTAAATATTATGCTCTCTGAAAATATTTATCAAAATATAACTCTATTGTAACCATAAACAAGGTAAATATAAGGCAATAATAACAACTCTAATCTATCACAATATTAACACTTTGCAATAAAAATAATCCATATATCGTTGACGATAAGACGTACGTAGAGTGTCAACGAAGTCGTAGTTTCTTACTCTACATTTTACGACGTTATTATGGTAGAACACGATTAGATAGATCTAAGTTGTGACCTGCCGATATAACGCTGAATAAATTTGACGTTTGACATCTTTTTAAATAGTTAGAGCAAAAAGATTATATATAAATTTATAATATATAAAAAAAAGCCTAACAATAAAACTAGTCTGTCCCATTATGGGATACATAATATATTTTTTTTGATTTTTTAAAGTGTTAATCCACACTGAGGATAGATATAATATAGTATATGATATTGATGACAAACGTGTTTCATTATTATATTACAAATATTTTTATATTTGTAGCAGATGTCCTGGTAATTTATTAGAAATATTAGTCTATACCCTATTTCACTCTATTTATTTATTTATCTTGTTTTATGAGATCAAAAATCTAGTCAAATGAAACGTCAAAGAATAGTGCAAATTGAAAATTCAATATATACTTTATAATAAATAATTTGCACAAAGTTTTTATTTTTGAATTATATGTATATAAATATTATATGAAATCCTCAACCTTTGGTCATAGGTGCCCCGTACGCGACATGTCAACATAATTGACATGTCGCGTACGGGGTACCTCCGAATGCTAAACTCTAGAAAGTGTTGTGAAAGCGCGCACTGACCGCTCCGGGCGATAAATAATTGCTATACGGCCGGGGACAGACGGAATATAATATATAAATAAACGAGCAAGACCTAAGAAGTCTTTAAGCAAATACTATATAATGTCAATACAAATAAATAAAAATTAATTAATTTTTTAGCAAAAAATATCAAGGTGAAGGTGGATTTTATTTGTGATATATAAAAAGTCATCTAAATCAAATGGGTTTTTTATAGTGTACTCACTGCTGGCGCTACATAAGGAATTATAAGATAATTGTGATAAATGTAAATTTTATACAAAAAATACCTGCTAAATGATCGTGATATGTTATTTACGTTATTTAAATATTCATTCCAAACAAAAATCTGTTTGCTTTAATAAATGATAATTTGTTATAAAATGACCTTGTATGATTACACGACACTTTGACGTACCCATTTATAACTACAATAAACTCGTTTACTTAAAATACTTAAAAAAGCGTATAAAAATTTGAACACAGGATTCGAACCTGTACCTTATAGAAATCTGGTTACTTGATATATAAAATGTTATCACTATCATTAGGTACTAGGCCTAATAATATATTTTATTAAGCGATTTCAACGCGTTTGATAACTTGAACTACATAATTTACGTTTATAGTCGCGCGTGTTGATTATCTGTTTTAATCCTACTAATAGTATAAATGTGAAAGTATGAGGTTTTATATAAGAGAGAGCCAATTATTTAATTAATTATGAACTAATGAATGAATGAATGAACGAAATCTCGAAGTAATCATTCTTCATGGTTTTTTTTCCTATTTATCCTTAAAAACAAATAAAACCTCAATATATATAAACAATACAAAAATTTCTTTTAAATTATTTTTATCTTTTAAAGTTATATGTCTTTATTTTTGATACACAACGCTTTCCATTGAGCTAATAATATAATGTATCAACACAGTATACAATCTTCGTACAGTATACACTTCGTATCTTGACAAATTCAATGCTTATATAAATGAACGACATGCGGAAAACTCGAGTGTACTTACAGTAATTGAAAATCGGTGTAAAATACCATGAAGATTTTTAAAAATATAAAATGTATTGAAGACAACCTAGTGTTATGACACTCTTTTCTCTATTTTCTAGTTCAACTTAATATATTATTATACATTGCCTACAGTAACGAGAAAATATTTGCTCCCTTATATTGGAAATAACTTAAATATGTTAAAAACATAAACATATAATAAAATCTTTTATATATTATGATACAATTTCTATGTGTTTTCTATGCCATTATTTATATTATAGTAAGATTTTCTATTACCACTATCGTGGTCCGGAACGTACACGACAGAGGATTCAATCACCGCACATAATGGACACTTAGTTACGCAAATTTGTTATTGAAATTGCCGTGATCTATTCGAAGGCTACCGATAAATAGCTCGAAAAGAATTGTAATAAAGAACAATGGATGAACATGTCAGGATATTCTTCATTTTTAAAAGATTACCCACTTTAAATATAAGTAAGTTTATTCTGTGTATAAAAACGTTAGTAGAGCGAATTTAAGAATCCATTTTCCCGTTTTCCGTCAAGAAATCAGAGTCTACGTCACGACTGGCGGAACTCAACCCTGCAACCCTCGTGGTTAACGTTAAGAATCAGTGTGAAAGAAATCACCAAAAGACTGAATACAAATATTAAAAAATTAAAAAACTCTGCACTTTGTGAGATGTAAAAATGTCAATAACTTAACTTCCTAGTGGCAATCGACACTACGCTACAATAGTTAAAGTAGTTGAGATAATGTGATAACAAAATGTTATTTTTTAATATATTACTATAGATTCACGCTTGCAATGAGCAGGTTGCTCATTGCATGGTAGACGGAGGGAACCGCAAGAAACGTGGAAACCTAATGTTCAGACAATTACACGTTGAGAGGCGGAACTCAAAAATATAATTTTACTTTTGTAAATTCTACTTTATTTATATTTTAAATAATAACTGAAAAACTATTAATTTACATTCTTTTAACGTATAGTTACCATTCCCAATTCATTTTAAATAGGTAGGTACTTTTTTACCTTTCTTACCTCATGCATAATTAAAAGCCTTATAAAACAACAATAATTGCATCACAGGCCGTCTCTATAGAACATTTTACATGCATCGATCGAACTCACTTAGGTTTTCAAATGTCATACCGTTACCAAACTGACTGTCGAAATTCTCGACGCGTATTAGGAAGTTTCGTAAGGAAGCGCACACAGCTACTGCTAATATAGTAATGCTTGTACAGTAACACTAAATATTTGACTATAATATGCCAATTCATTTTGTTATTTATATCGCTAGAAATATAGCTTAAAATTGCTTAAATATTTATTATAAATGTTATGTAGATCTGGATTCTCGATCTCAATATTATCTAAACCAACTGTACCTAAGTAGAACATCCAAGCTTTTTAAAAAAAGTTTTTATTGCTTTATTTGTAATAAAATTTAAAACGACTCCTTTAATTTATTAAAGCTCTCTTTAACTTTTTTTTCATAAGAAATTGTGTCAAATTAAGGTGAAAAATAACTCTAATGAAGGTCTCAAATCCTAATTCAAATTATTTTATTCACAATAAGAATACATTATTCATTTTTTAACGTCAAAAACCTTACTACAGCACAACTAAAATAAATGGCACAGACCTGAGAGGATTCGGCGCAAAAAAACTCAGCAGAACTTTTTGATTTTGAACATTTGAGTCATGTAAAATTTTACAATAATTATTTATTATTGACAATGATATGTTTGTAATATACTATATTTCAATAAACATTACAAATTAAAAAAAATAACTAAATTAGGTACCTTTTTCAGTATACCTAAATAATAATAAATGCAATTTTTTTATATATATGAATATTTTAGGATTATCGTAATATAGTCATAGATTAGTGGAGTTTTAGTAGACTTATAAGAAATATATTTAGAAAGCTTTTAATACACATGTTCAGTTAAACTTATATAAACACAAAGACAGATGACGAGTAATGTCGTATATTTTCATAAATATATATGTACCTAATTATATGGAAATCACTAGCGTCTGTGAACAATAGTACAATATTTGCATTGAAAGTCGCCTACGCTTGGTGAGACATCAATAAGAATATGTTTATTTTAAGACCAATGTATAATAGACAATAAAAATAGATGATGTATGAGTGGTGCTCTTAAAAAGTAACATGTATTTTGCCGTACGTGCAATATGTTGTTATTATGCTGAACATGTGGTAAAAGAACACGATTTGTAATTGTCATAGAGTAGAGAGAGAGTATTATATAGCTAAGCTTCTTTATTAATTTTGAAGCAAAATGTTAACAGGGATAAGTTTACATATGTTGAGGAACGGAACTCAACGCCGCGATTTGTCTAGTCGCCAGAGTGAAGAAAATGGAAATAGAATAATCCATCCTGCCCGAGTGGGAATTAAGAAAGAAGAACTTAAGAAAAGGTCGCGTTTTCAGTGAGACTCTGCTACTCTGCACCTTGTTGGCCCTCTAATTATAAAACATTATAATATTCATATAATTATTCGACAAAACGTACCGAATCGATTATCTATCTAATTTATCTAAGATCTAGTTGCCGTCATGGCGCAGAGGCGTAAGCGTCTACCTGTAAACGCGACGGTTTGTGGGTTCGATTCCCGCTCGGAGAAGTTCGATTTTTCTATTTCTGTTTTTCTTCGCTCTGGCAAACTAAGCAAAGCGCGGCGTTGAGTTCCGCCACTCAACATGCAATGCCTCGAAAAAGGCGGCAAGTGGGGACGGAGAAAGCAGGAACTAAGAAACGGAGTGTCTTAACACTAGGTTCATATAGTTATTGCAGTTCCCTCTGCCTACTCTGCAATATGCGGGATAAAGCGTGAAGCTAAAAAAAAGTCTAGCTGCATATAGCTTTCATTGTATGCAAGTAGTCTACAATAACATAAATAACATAAAGAGCTTACTAACTTCCACAAAAGCTAATTACTATCGCAGTAGAAAATCGTGCACACATCAATTTATGAAACACGACGTGTTCACGCCATTGACCGCGATTTCCCGATAAATGTCTTTTAATTTGACTTTGTACGGATTTCCGAAAGAATGGTACAAAGAAGGTCGTATTAAATAGCTTCGGTCAATGTCTTTAGTTTAATGTTAAGTTCACGTATTTTTTTAAATTATACTTGAATATCTTATATAAGTATCTATTAACTGTACCGCATTTTTATTTGTATGGATTATAAAAGTTAAATTTCCTTTTTTTGTCTAAATTGGAGTTTCTAGACATCTTCTTTAATGCCTCATTCACTATTGATTTTTTTTTATTTGAATTCACCTATTGATGACCCACCTGTGTATAAGTCTTTGCCAAGTTTCCTACGTTGTGACATTTCCAATGGATTATGTTTGAAGCATATAGACGAGTTTTATGTATATCTATGTATTAATAAAACCAAAAATATAAAGCATTTACTTGTCAGTTAGTAAGAAATGCAAAAAACATATACCTACATATCTTACACCCGAAAATAAATTATTTCCATTTCTGAGTTCTGTCAAAAGCGAATTCGATTGTGAAAAAGGAGAACGAAATATTTTAGCACTTGCTACTCTCAACCTATTTAAAGGCCCTTATATAACCCAATGTATGTGTATATACTGTAATTCTTACATGTTAAATTTGTCTCTTAATCTCTTTTTTACATGCATTCTATTATTGTGTAAAGCTTATTTTCTTTTTTCACCGTACATTCTCCTTCATGTATTCTCCATACAACGTGACATTGGCGAAGTGAATTGCGCTCGGAACGCCGTTACCTTAGAACAGAACAGAACAGGCCCTTATATATAAAAAAAATATCATATTATACAAAAAATATCAATAAATAATTTGAACAAAGCACTTGTTCTAAACCAAGAAGGCATGACTTGGAATGACGAAGTAAATGAATATGGATAAGAACTACAAAAGGCGACTTAGAAGAATCTCATTATGATCATAATCGCATACTCGTACATGACACGCCTGTGTCTCATCTTAATGTGGCATTGGTATGTCATACATACATGTACAGTTTGCTATAGCATTGGTCACGTGTAAATAATTAATATTGATGTTTAATTATTTATTCAGTGCCATTTATTTGTTACGGCAGCGGTATATCGTCTGGTTGTAAGAATGAAGGCAATAGGTTCGATTTCCAGTTGAGGAAAATAATTAATTTCCGGTCCTCTATATTTTAATTACGTAAACAAAGCGTAGTATGGAGTCACGCCTCTCTACAATGTGTCGAGACTTGTGCAAAAAGTGAGTAACTGATTATCTTCACATTAGATTCCTTCTGTGTACCTTTCTATGTGGTAAATGTTATAATTTTTTCTATTTTATCGTAATTACTTGTATTGAGTGGCATAGGTAATATAAGTAACCCGTTAGTTATGTTTGTTTGTAGTAAGATATAATGCTTCTTTAAATTTTATATACATTTAGACACACTTATAGGTAGATAGTCTAGGTATAGAAACATTCCCTAACAATTTTAACACGGTAAGCAAGAGCATATAGAGAAAAGCATATAGGTTACAGTCTACAAAAAACATTAAAATATTTAGTGACGTCCGAAAACCCGTGATAAAATTATAAATAAGAGAGATTAGACACTGTATATAAAACATAAAATAATAAACAAGAATTAAGAAGAACAGAAATATTGACAATAGCTGCAAAGTTTCATGGAAACTTGTTTTCAAACAGATATACCGTAGAAACTACACTACTAATCGAAGATTTGCTAGTACCAGAAATAATGCTCCCAGAGACAAAAAAAAATCACTATAAAATACTAAAATAACACAAAATTCTAAAACACAAATAGCCACAAATAGCTAATACAGAATAAATAGAGTTTCTTACTCCCATACTCACACAAATTTTCAACCAAGTTTCGGTGACGGAGTTAGTACCAGAAAATAAACATCATCACATTACTACGCAAGGAAGGTGACAAGCTAATATAAATAACTATAGACCCCTAAAATCTCATGTCCAACATTTATAAAGTCTTTGCAAAGCAATCTTAAATCGTGTGACCATTTACTTAAACAAGCGGGATTTAGAAATGGCTATTCGACCTCAGATCACATGTTTTAGTTAAACAAATATTCGAACTCATACTGTATAAATTCATCTTCAATTGTTTCGTCGATTATAACAAAGCTTTCGCCAAAAATAGTCCCTCACTCAAGCAAAGAGTAATTTAACAATTTGTCGGAATATTCAGGACTGTTTTAGATAAAAAAATAACGGCTACAATTAGGACGGCATTATTAAATAAACATATCCAAACAGAAAATATTTGTGTTGCCATCAATACGGGGAAAAATGGAGCAAGCCTATAATGCATTCGGTTTTTAGGTTACAAGTGCAGGCAACGCGGACGCCCACACAAAAAATAGGTAGATGAAATAAAGGTAGTTGCAGGTGGCACATGGACTAGACTAGCACAACATGTACGTACAGGTACATGGTAGATGTTGAAGAAAGCCTTGCAAAGTCCCGCAAACAGACAATAGTGTATAGTATGGTTCTATATATGTACAATATTATTTTATTTTATTATTTCTTTTTAAAATTTCGAACTTCAAAAACTAAACTTATTATTATATATACATAAAAACAAAGTGACAGCCAAGTGACATTGTCGGTGACTTAACTCTCCGCATAAAGATCTTAAATACAAACTACGAATTGTACACAAATGTTCTCTCCACGTTTACAACATATTCTAATATCTAGAACAAAAGGTTTCCAAGCACGATTTGCGCGCAATACATCTTTATTCAGGAGCCGGACACACGATGCATGCACGATATTTGCATGATAACACACGTCCATTTAGACGTTTTGTTTACGATAAATTGTGTTTAAGTAAGATTGTTTCGAAGCCTTTTCGAGATGTTTCTGAATAAGGCTTCAACCATACGTGCGGGGAATCAAAGCTGGGCTAATTGTAAGTGTTAAGGACTGCCTCGAGTAAATACACGCAGTGCAAGTGCAGTGTTATTGCAAACATTTCATATAATATTTGTGACCAGTTCTGCGTCTTTTTTTGTTACTTTTTTCATAACGTATTTGTTTTTTAAAGTTGTTCTTTTTTTTATTAGAGTATGCCTTTTGTCAATATAATTATATATGCGAAACATTTCTAATTGGAAACTGTTCATTGCTTCTATATAATAAAATTATATATATTTTGCACCTTACTCTTCTTCTGTAACAAAGTATAAGTAATATATTTTTTACAGAAGTAAATTGATTATCATTCATTTGATCTAAAGTTTCCATCAACATGCCTTTAACCAAACACAAATTACTAGTTTAAATAATTTATTCAAGCATCTGTAGGTTATAGAATACTACGAGTACGTTGTCGTACTTAAAGACGGATTTATTATCAAAATCGTTAAACCATACGTGACTATAATATAATATTTTATCTACGCAGTAAATGCAGTCCTTCTAAATACTAAGTTCTAGTGCGTCAACTCTATTTTATATACGTATTATCTATAGGTAAATATATAGGTAAGTTTATATGTATGTATAGGTAAGTATACAGGTAAGTTGTTACGCTTTGTAATTCATGAGATATTAAGTGCGTATTAAACTGACCTTGTAAGTGTTTGTTTAGTTTATACCTTATAGTAGACCCATATGAGATTTATCTTTACATCATCATTCTTATCTCCATGTTTATCGGAATAGTTACAAAAAATTATATATATATATATATATATATATATATATATATATATATATATATATATATATATATATATATATATATATATATATATATATATATATATATATATATATATATATATATATATATATATATATATATATATATATATATATATATATATATATATATATATATATATATATATATATATATATATATATATATATATATATATATATATATATATACTTAGTCTGGCCATAAATACTGTTACTATTCAAAAAAAGAAAATATTACGTTTGAATTTGGAATCTGTCATTTTTATATGATTGCTTGATGTGTTTTCTTATTTTCGCTCCATTATATTGTTAAATATTTTGTTATATTAAAATGGAGTGGGGTGATAAAGAGAACCGAATCGCTGTGATTGCCTTACATAAAGTAGGTATGGAGAAAAGTGCAATTTTTAAAACCCTCCACCCGCTTGGTATTAGTCAAATGTTTGTTTACCGGGCTATTGATAGGTACAATGATACCTCCTCTGTTTGTGACAGAAAAAGATCTGGCCGTCCACGTACCGTTCGTGTGAAAAAGGTGATTAAAGCAGTTAGGGAAAGAATTCGAAGAAATCCTGTCCGTAAGCAAAAGATTTTATCTCGGGAGATGAAGATAGCTCCTAGAACCATGTCGCGTATATTAAAAGATGACTTAGGACTTGCAGCCTATAAGAGACGTACTGGTCACTTCTTAACTGATAATTTAAAGAAGAATAGGGTGGTAAAATCCAAACAACTACTTAAGCGGTACGCAAAGGGAGGTCACAAAAAAATTTTGTTTACGGATGAGAAAATTTTTACAATTGAGCAGTATTTTAATAAACAAAATGACCGTATTTATGCTGGAAGCTCTAAAGAAGCTTCGCAATTAGTAAACAGAGTACAACGTTGGCATTATCCCACTTCAGTGATGGTTTGGTGGGGTGTTAGCTATGAAGGGGTGACTGAGCCATATTTTTGTGAAAAAGGTATTAAAACGTCGGCACAAGTTTATCAAAATACCATTCTTGAGACGGTAGTTAAGTCTTTAACTAACACCATGTTCAATAACAAAGAATGGTGCTTTCAACAAGACTCGGCACCGGGTCATAGAGCTCGATCCACCCAATCTTGGTTGAAAAGTAACGTTCCGGACTTTATCAGCACTGAAAACTGGCCGTCGTCAAGTCCTGACCTAAATCCATTGGATTATGATTTATGGTCAGTTTTAGAGAGTAAGGCTTGCTCTAAACGCCCTGATAATTTGGAGTCCCTAAAACGATCCATTCGGTTGGCAGTGAAGAATTTTCCTCTAGAAAGAGTTCGTGCTGCTATTGATAACTGGCCTCAACGTTTAAAAGACTGTATTGCAGCCAATGGGGACCACTTCGAATAAACATTGTATATTTTTAATAGTTATATATTGATGTATTAAACTAACTCACTATGAAAGGAATAAATGTTACGTATAAAAAAAATCGTGCTTTTCTTTATAACAATATTTATGGCAAGACTAAGTATATATATATATATATATATATATATATATATATATATATATATATATATATATATATATATATATATATATATATATATATATATATATATATATATATATATATATATATATATATATATATATATATATATATATATATATATATATATATATATATATATATATATATATATATATATATATATATATATATATATATATATATATATATATATATATATATATATATATATATATATATATATATATATATATATATATATATATATATATATTTATATTAAGAAGCTATCACTTATTTGAAGCCCAGTCATACTAGATACAAATATAATAGCTGTTTTCATCTTGTTTTAAGTTCTCACGTTGTAGAACACCTTGTTGCCTTACAGATGAAGCACTGTCTATAATTCAGAAATGCTGTATACCTATTGCTTTGCAAACATTTGTCAACCACTTAGCTTAAAATATCTGCGTTTTAGTGTGCGATAACAACGTTTTACAAGCTTTACTTTATTGCTCGAGGATTTTATGAACATTTACCTTTGTATACAAAAAAATTGAATATAATAGAGGTTCAATATTCAGATAATAATTTATTTAGGTATTTAGTGCTTTGTGCTTACAAGAAAAAAGTACAAATTCCGTATAAAACGCACTTTTCGCATTATTGTAAAAATATTACTTATAAAAAAATATTACCTACAATGCCCACCTTATTTTTTTTAAAATGGCAACACTAAGTACCTACTGAATATATAAAGCTGTGGATTCAAAATGATCTAACACTTTTACTAAATTAAGCATTCGATGTTATTTTGTTTGTTCCTAAATATTTTGAAAATTTAGTGTTATTATGAATCTTGAGGCCAATTGAAAAAAAAAACTTATACGTCGTAATGTAGCTATAATCTATATTACTTGTTTTTTTTTTAAACAAAATTATCAAGATTACGTTTAATAAGAGATATTAAAGTATCATATATTTACAATACATAGACAGATAGTATAATTGCATTTATATACAAATATAATAAAAATCTTACCCTCATAGATTGCACGTCACACTGCAGCATCATTACTTTGTTAAACAAACACTGATCGACGTTAAGAAGTGCCTAAACACGTGATACCTTGTGATAAAAGATAGCACTATCTCACACCGACTGAGACAACGCTCTTGCGCATATTTTTACGCAAATAATATGAAAATATGTTTTATTGGTGTATGGATACGGAAATAAATATTGCAAAAATTGATCGATATTTAGTCATTTTATTTTACGTTGTAGAAACATGTATTTGAAATATTACTGTTAAAATTGAATTTCGATTATACTGCCTCATTATTTTTTTGTTTATATATTAAGTAATTAATTTATGTTACTTAATATTGTGACTTTTTCCTAAATTGACCTTACTCTAGCAAAACAAACCTATTAAATACTTAAATATTAAAAAAAATAAGTATTTATTATTATAAAAACCCTTTAAAATCTTCCAAGACTAAATGAACGATATCATACACAATTATTAGTGGTACGTATTAATTTTTTTTAAAATCCTATAATAACAAGATTAGAGGACCGTTGTGGCGCAGATGCATGGCGTCTGCCTGCAAACGTGACGGTGCCGTGTGGATTTCGATTCCTACTCAGGGAAAATAGATTTTTCCTTTTCCATTTTCTTCGCTTTGGCAACTAGGAAAGTGCAACGTTGACTTCCGCCACTCAACACGCAAGTGATGATCTTTGCTCATCGAGGAAAAGGCAGAAAGCGGGGAAAGGAGTGTCGTAACACTAGGTTTGTACGGTTCCCTCTACCTACCCTGTTATGTGGTCGATAAAGCGTGAAGACACAAGAAAAAAAAACAAGATAATAATAATCCACCGAATGCTAACCTCAAATATATTAAAATCCTAAAGTAGGTAAAGAAGTTGCAAAATATATTGTCATCACACTATATAAAATGAACAAGAACACATATATGCCTTTATAAATGATAAAAGGAAAATATTCATTTGGCCGGTATTCCTTATAGTAAAAAATACTTGCCTAAGGGAAGATCTTTAAGGGAAATTATAATTATAACCCCTGTCATACTAACTCTGGAATTTGGCCCCAAGAGTGGAGGAGAGTGTTGAGGCATCACATACATATAAGCTTAGAAAACCTTGTTAATAGTAACAATTTGAATTTGTAAAATGTAACAATTTCCTGGTTCCATAGTCTTATTCCAGTTTTCAGAAAGAAGAATTAAATATAAGCTTTCTACGTATAGTAATTTCAACTGGGCACTATCTGCCTATCACTCGGTGTGTAACGGAAGAGTTTTAAATATATATATTGATAGTAAAGATGTTATCAAAGCTAGACAGGCTGCGACGTAGTGAAAACACTTCCTGCCATTAAACCATCTGTGTCGACGCACGCGCGCGCTCTCTTCATATGGATCTAATAATACTTACTTATGATAAAACAATACAATTTTAGAATTTTATATTATATAATTCTAGCTTTCTAATTTTTTATAACATTAAGTACTGAGGACCGCCGTGGCGCAGAGGTGTAAGCGTCTGCCTGTAAACGCGACGATTTGAGGGTTCGATTCCCACTCGCGGAAGATGGTTTTTTCTAGTTCCATTTTCTTCGCTCTGGAAACTAGGCAAAGCGCGGCATTAATTTCCGCCACTCAACATACAATGCTTCGAAAAAGGCGGTAAGCGGCGACGGAGAAAGTAGGGACTAAACAACGGAGTGTCTTAACACTA
This sequence comes from Dione vanillae, assembly GCA_037178615.1. Taxonomy (NCBI): domain Eukaryota; kingdom Metazoa; phylum Arthropoda; class Insecta; order Lepidoptera; family Nymphalidae; genus Dione; species Dione vanillae. The sequence goes on from JAZFAU010000055.1 coordinate 602,651, forward strand.
GATTACTATATCTCCTGCAGTTCCCTCTGCCTACCATGCCATGTGCGGGATAAAGCGTGAAGCTAAAAAAAAATTTAGCACTAAAATGGCACTGATATGAACGCTTAATTTTGATATTGAGCTTCGCGTTGTTTCTCGCATCGCAGAGAAAACTCTGAGGAAGTTCGCCGCTCAACAATGTCTCGAAATGTCTCGAAAATGAACCTAAAATGGCGAATGGGATGTGACATATAGTGTACAAATAATATATCAAATAAACATACAAGTTTAAGATTATTTTTATGATTTTTCAAGTATTAATCCACAATAAGTGTAAAAGAGTAAATATATATAAAGTTGTTTATATTATCTTTAAATATTATTAGATTTTATCTCAGAGCCTATATTTAAAACAAGATATCCGCACACTAAGTCAAGGGTACGCCAGCAATAATTGTAACCAGCGGAACCTGTTCCTTAGTAATTACGTGATGGCCCACTGCGGTCGGGAAATGTAAATGCATTTTAACCTGTAACGGCCCGTTCTGATTCCACTCAAGTCCAAGTGCACGTTGCAAGTTGTTACTATGAGGACCATTCGATACAGTTATCGGTCGATGTGCCTGTTTATTAAATTAATTTTAATTTTCTTTATTTTTTTGTAGCCTCACGTTTTATCCCGCCTCGGCAGGGTAGACAGAGGGAAGTGGTAACTGCAGAAACCATAGGAACGTAGTGTTAAGACCCTCCGCTGCGTTGTCTCTGCTTTCTCCGCTCCTGCTTTGCTTAGTTGACAGAGCGAAGAAAATGGATATTAGAAAAATTCATCTTCTTCGTGTGGGCATTGAACCCACAAACCATCGCATTCACAAGTAAACGCTACGCCTCTGCGCCACGACGGTCCTCAAAGTTATTTTTATGTTTTAAGTGTACTATATATATGTATTTTATAAGATAAATACTAAGATATAACAGTATGACAGGGTAAAATATCCGAAGTAAATCTTCGGATATTTTACCCTGTCATACTGTTATATCGCATATGTTATATGTCATACTTACGCAGTTCTCATACAGCAAGGTGAGCGAAGAAAACCGTGTGTCAAGACTATCTTTCCTTAGTTTGATGTTATATCATTTTTCAATGCCACATATTTCTCTTATTAGAAATAAATTACATCTACTACATATCAATGTAAACGTTTGTTTCCAATTACTGCTTTACTACTTACGTACTCCAATTCGAATGCAGCCAACAATGCATACAACACAAGGCTTAGGTTTTTTTTTAAATATTATTATTGTTTTTACTATTTTAAGCATTTTTTGGATATATATAAGTATAATTTATATGGATCGAATGGTCTGAAATAAAGAATTATTATTATTAATATTGTTAGTGGCTAGGTGCAAGTTCAAATCCCACTGGTGTCAATTTTTTATCTTTTCTTTAAGATTTGCTTGTTGTATTCCTCTACTTAGTAACAGAGTTATAAAATATACCCCAACTTTTTCTAGTTATAGATTAAAATAACTGGTTACAAATTAAATAAAACAACATGATATATGCATAAAGATCAATTAGACGTAAACAATGATTGGAATTTCAATAAATACAATAAATATTTATGTGCCATAATATAAAATATATGCACAAGTATGTCACGTAATTGTAAATAAAGCTATTTAATTGTAATTATTATTGTAGCAATACTTAAATGGTTCAGGCGTCCAGGAATAAGGAAAATGGTTGACTAAAACATTCGTAGAATAAATGAAATGATTGGGTTTGACGAGAAGCTTTTTAACCTTGATGATTGTAGTGGAGGAAAATTTAATGTGACAAGTTTAAATAAGCTTATAAGTATAACAATTACGATGTAGTTCAATAAGAAAGTATGACTTATTGAACCTAAAGTGGAGGTTCAAATATCGAAATGTTTAGATTGTTATATGTTTTACAAGCATTTTACTACAATAGTTAATAAATATCTTAAATGTATATTCATATATATATATATATATATATATATATATATATATATATATATATATATATATATATATATATATATATATATATATATATATATATATATATATATATATATATATATATATATATATATATATATATATATATATATATATATATATATATATATATATATATATATATCTCAAAATATAAATGCTTTATAAGTAAACATATAACTAATCCAAATAAAATATTTTTTTAACAAAGGAATAAAATAAAATAAAGCTGTTCTATATCCAATTAAGTGTAATATTGCAAACAAAAAGGTGTGCCGTTTCCGCGTCGCACTTCCCATTCACGAGGAACTTGTAAGCTCTCTTCGTTCTACATCGCGACAGGTTTAATTGACAGCTAATGCCTACTAATAAATGGTTCAAGGGTGTTTTATAATACCTACTTTTATAAGTACATTTAATTATAAACATATTATAATGATTTTTTTGATTTTGAAAGCGTTAATCCACTTGAGCACAGAAAAAATACTTAAAAAGAAACACTAAGAGGCGCAGGTTCAAATCCAACTGCGTTCAAATGATTATATGTACTCTTTAAATATCATTTAATTAATAATATATACACATAATTTTCCTTGTTAAAAAAACATTTATATAAAATTACATATATATGTTTTTTGATAAAAAAAAACTCATACAAAAATCCACAGCTATAATAAATTATTAACTTTATATGAAATAATAAGCATATAGGCAACGAAGCGGGACCAAGTCTTTGTATACATGAGATCAAAGTACTTCCGAAGCTCCGATTGAATGAGAAATGCCAGTCACACGACCACATCATTAAAGAGTAGTTTTTGTGAATATAAGCCAAATTACATAACGAAGCCTCTTTTTTATATAATATGTATTAAGCATTTTTTACACGTCACGTAAATGAGACATCCTATCGATACTTAATACTTTCCATTCCAGCCGCGGCCCATGGGTAGAGGTAGGGGGAGAAAGTAGCCGCGTAACAATGTGCTCGCAGGTATAATTTTGTGTATTATGTCAATCATTACTTAAACTTATGTATATTTTTTATCTGTTGACTTTTTTTCGTGGCTTTGCTCGTAGTTTTTTTAAATATACTACACGACATTTTACTTTAGGTGAATGATTATCTGTAGTTCGATGGCTGAAAACACGATGGTCTCTGCTTTATTTAATATTGAAGTAATTGAAATTATTATCATAATATTTTACATTTACAGGCCGATGTTGTTTTTGCCCAATTAGCAATGTTGTTAAATATAGTTTTTTTTCCTTATTTTTCAAACCACTCCCTTATACACTTTCTGTACGAATTTAAAACATTATATATATATATATATATATATATATATATATATATATATATATATATATATATATATATATATATATATATTATATATATATATATATATATATTATATATATATATATATATATATATATATATATATATATATATATATATATATATATATATATATATATATATATATATATATATATATATATATATATATATTGAAAGCACATGCGATCTAAGAAAAGGAAGTGACGATTTTAATCAGGTAGCTATCACTATAATGAAAGTGAATCTATTGATAGAGAAAGTCAATAAAAAATACTTACATCATTATTAAATCATTAGACAGTTTTTTACACATACTAATTTCCCTTTATCTTCAGATTATTATGAATTCATTCATTTAAATTGTATAAAATAATCTGTTAAATGTTCAAATGTAATTTCATACAAAAGTTTACAAAACTATAAAGTAAATAGGAATAAACAATATTTTAAAGACCCATAACTGGTGAGTTCGACATTACTATACATTATTAGGAGCCAATACCTAAGACCCCTCTCAAACATATTTTAAAGGTGACCTGGATTGCAAGTTACTACTAACGAACTCGCAATTCACGAGAGCCCAAACACCTTTTCACCTTCTAAGATGGTATTGCTGTAAACAGTAAGGGTCTAACACCATACCTAAACGACGAATGAATAAGAACAATATATGATAGTAGTAATGCAACCCACCTTCGTTTTCATTCCTCATGATCCATGCCATGCTACTTTTATTTCGTTCACTTACACTTCGCTAATCTATAGAGTTCAAAGTCACTTATTTCGTTATAAGTTTTTTTATCAAAATTTGAGACATTGTATATGAGGAGTAGCAACAAACCACAACCTCTTAACGAAACAGGAAAATAAATCTATTGAAATACGCGTGGGGGGAGTTAGAACTCACAACCATTGCTATGACAGTGAAACGCTGTCGCAATACGCCATTGATTTTTTTCTTTTTTACGATATTGTAAGATATCTGCCTGTTCGAATTATACATCATTTGCTAAGACAGTAGCTGGATACACGTATGAAACATCTATACAATAAATAAAATCGGTGTCTCGATTGTGATTTGAAAATAAATAAATCTTTTCGAGCGCATATTTGCTTTATAAGCGTTTAACATTTTGGTAGCGAATTATGAGGGCTACAGTTGGAGTATAAGATTAAATACGAATATTTCGTTATTTATATAATCTTAACTAATTGAATATCGCTCATTCATTCCACCATTCATTTCCCATAGTTGTCGTTAATCCAATCTTTAAAAGGTCAGCCGGCTGCTTATCACACCACGTCAATTATAACATTTAACACACCGAATTCTATATAACAAACGTAATCTTTTTATATACACGGTACTAAAACGTAAAAGAATTTTTAAAATGTTGAAATTATACAATAATTATGAGCTATAATTCATTTCTAACTGAGTTCGACCTAGATCTTTCCGACCTACCATTTTTTGTAACTGTCCGTTAGGGACACTCTACATACATTCAAGAAAAAAAAAAGTAGAAATTGTAATAACTATATATTCGTTATATATTTTTATTTATTAATTTAGGTTCTTTTTTATGTAAAATTATATAATAATAACACATTGTTTATTCAAGTAACCAGTGACATTATTCAAGTAACCATTATTGTTAGTAAATATTGTTTCTTATGAAGGTTTGTTATTTTTACTTTTTTTTAAACATAAATCACCATTTCATCATCATCATCATCATCAAGCCGAATTAATTTTTGTGACTATTAAAAATTACTTTTATAAAGAGAACTTAGTGTTACGACACTCTGACCTCAGGCTCATTTGGGCGTGATGCCCAAATTCGAGCATTTATTGACCTACGTAACCATATCTCCGTGACCAAACAAAAAGATAGGTTTCTTAGCCAAATAAAAAACTATTAAAGCTTAAAGTGTTTATTATAAACATTATAAATTAAAAAGAACTCCACGTCACAATTCATCACAAATTACATAACTTATTTAATTAACTTCAACTCCTATTGTATCGGTTCCCCCATCCCCTGCGGTGGTCATCTTTATACTCGTCCATGTTGCGTTTTCTCGCTAACTCCTCAGGGTCGTCTTCTTCCTCTTGACGTTCCTGAAATTAAAATAAAAATATATATCATTAAGGTATAATTTAGTATACATCTAAAATGTACAAAATATCTTCAACATAGTGTATTCTTTTTTTTAGGATATTTTACAGCTTCACGCAGCATAGGCAGAGGGGACTGCGGGAAGCTTTTAAGAATGCTTTCTGCCTTTATCGAGGCATTGCGTGTTGAGTGGCGCAACTCAACGCCGCACTTTGCCTAGTTTCCAGAGTGAAGAAAATAGAAATAGAAAAAACCATCTTCCCGCGTGGGAATCGAACCCGCAAACCACAAACTGCGTCGCGTTTTCAGGCAGATTTATGATTTTTAAAGTGTTCATCCACACTAAGGATGGAAAAAATATTTAAAGAAAACTTTCCGCTGCATTCAAATTTTTATAACCAAATGTTCTTTAAGTAAAGTATAACCTACTTTTTTTTAGCTTCACGCTTTATCCCGCACATGGCAGGGTAGGCAGAGGGAACTGCAGGAACCATATGAACCTAGTGTTAAGACACTCCGTTGCTTAGTCCTTGCGTTCTCTTTTTCGAGGCATTGCATGTAAGTGGCGCAACTCAACGCCGCACTTTGCCTAGTTTCCAGAGCGAAGAAAATGGAAATAGAAAAATCCATCTTCTCCGACTGGGAATCGAACCCAGAAACCGTCGCGTTACAGGCACACGTTGCGCCTCTGCGCCACGACGGTCCTACTGATATACACATATTTTTTGTATAAGGTATATTAGATATTTTTTTCCAGCACAGACTTTGTTTCTTTTTTTGCTTTTATAACGCCTACGTAAGAGTCTATATACTTCAGTGTTAATACTCAGGTAGTCTTATTTGGAGATTTAACAAATCACTTACTCTTCTAACTTCCTCGTCCTCGTCTGCGTTCGCGTCGGCATTTTGTATTGTGGTGTGAGGTATGTTGGTACCAGCGGCGGGGAAACTGGAATCATGTTATTATATGTATACAAGTATTTAATTTATGGTAATTTAAAGCACTTGGACAATGCATTTAAAAAAAAACAACGCTTTCATGAAGTTTAAAGTATAATAAATACATTAATAATAATTTATTAAAGTATAGAAGTATTAATTTGAGACTTAGGTTCTGCCTGTAAACACAACGGTTTGAGGGTTCGATCCCCACTCGGGGAAGATGGATTTTTCTATTTCCATTTTCTTCGCTCTGGCAACTAGACAAAGTGCGGCGTTGAGTTCCGCCACTCAACACGCACTAACTCGTAAATGGCGGAAAGCGGGGACGGAGAAAGCAGGAACTAAACAACGGAGTGTCTTAACACTAGGTTCATATGGTTCCTGCAGTTTCCTCTACCTACCCTGCCATGTGCGGGATAAGGCGTGAAGCTAAAAAAAATAATAATAATTTATACAGATACTTTAACAATAAAATTATATATCTAAAACTGATTAAAATATTCTAAAATTTCTATTATCACAACGTTTGTTTGAGCTTTGTTCTATATATGTGTTTGTCTATCTATGTATGTGTCTATTAAGTATGTATGCGTAGTGCGTGTGCGTGCATGTGTGTGTGCGCGCGCGTGTGTGTGTGTGCACTCACTCGCCGTCCCGCACCCGCTTCTCGTAGAACTCCTCGACGGTGTAGGTGGGCAGCGAGGGGTACCCCGCGCCGTACACCGCCTTCTGCACGGCGTCGCGGGTGATGATCACCGGCCGCAGGGGGGGCGCGGCGGGGGGGGCGCGCGGGCGCACCGCCGGCTTCGGCTCTGGAGGGGGACGCACTGTTGTTACTACACCACTGATACGTTATAATTTACACCTGTCGTTGAGTCGTTTTAACGTTCGTTTTTCTGATGAGAATGTGTTTTAACATTACCATTCCGTTCTAAGTAATATTAAATATAAAAAAAAATGTAAAGATTATTATAGATGTTCATTATGATAAATATTAATTCTATGTATTAATATAATCAATATTTGTAATAAGAACATATAGTGTAAGTTAAAAAAGGGTACGGACCATGTGTCTGTAGAGCTAACTATTTTTAAATAAAAAAAAAAAAAAAAAAACTTTAGCATTCCATAGATTCACCGTGCGGATGTCGGGTCCATCACGTTGTAGGGAGAGGAGCTAAGGCCTGCCAAAGCTGCTTTACCAGGGTTAATTTGTCTATAGAATGGATTAACCCTGCCAATGCTTTTTTATTTAACTTCAATAAGAGTGAGGTTTATTGTCGTGATTCCAAGCTTTTTTGCCATTACTTCTACTCAGCTGATTTACCTTTTAAAGACTAGTACTTACAGCCAAAGATGCAGTACAACTTATATAAAACCGCTTCAAAGATACATTTAGTATTTAGTTAGACTTTTGCCTTAATTTATTTTATTTTTATTTTTTTTTTATTTTTAGCTTCACGCTTTATTCCGCACATGGCAGGGTAGGCAGAGGGAACTGCAGGAACCGTGGGAACCTAGTGTTAAGACACTCCGTTGCTTAGTCCCTGCTTTCTCCGTCCCCGCATCATTTATCTCATCCATATACAGATCTCGTCTACTTTATTTAATAGAATGGTGGAATGGTGGATGGTAGGTGTCGCGAGATCGTCCACAAAAGCTATAAGATTCCGTGTGTTTACTAATAAATATTTGAACTGATGACAGCTTTTTTTATCACAACTCATTAGCATAACAATTACAATGTTAATAACAATATTAATTATCAGGTATATACAACAACCCTGAAAAATACCTAAATTGTAGTTTAAAAGATTTTAATGTTCCGTCTTTTGAGATTATAATCAATTTTAAACTTCAATAATATGAGACCGTAGTGGCGCAGAGGCGCAACGTCTGCCTGTAACGCGACGGTTACTGGGTTCGATCCCCAGTCGGAGAAGATGGATTTTTCTATTTCCATTTTCTTCGCTCTGGCATCTAAGGCAAAGCGCGGCGTTGAGTTCCGCCACTCAACACACAATGCCTCGAAAAACGGCGGAAAGTGGGGACGGAGTAAGCAGGGACTAAGTAACGGAGTGTCTTAACACTAGGTTCTTATGGTTCCTGCAGTTCCCTCTGCCTACCCTGCCATGTGCGGGATAAAGCGTGAAGCTAAAAAAAATAATAATATGAGACGATTTTCATTTAAACAATAGAGAAAAAGTTATCATTTTCATACAATTTCTAATAATGCATTATGCATATGCATAAGGTATGACTACGTGTATATATATGTCTCTAGATATACTCATATGAATACTTCATTCATGTATCAAAGATCATATTAATCGATAAGGTATCTATCTGCCATACATTATTTTTCTACCAATAATAATTTTGGAAAATTATCTTTAAATAAATATAAGTATAACAAACCTCCAGCGCGTTTCGCCATATACTCCAAAATAGGTTTCTCCTGTTCAATACTTGCAAGTTCATCTAAGGCTTGATTCACATAGTTTAATAGTAAGGTTGTGAAATACTGTCGCTTGGTCTCATCATCTACATTGGGTGCGGACATGGCCTCAGACAGGGTTGATAGCTTCTCTTTCAATTCTTTCATTTCCTTATACCTTTTGATTTTAGCTTCCCGGGATGACACCTGGAAAATAATTTACAGTACTTGTTAATAAAAAATAGGTTTTTTAAGAATAAAAATATATAATAAGATACAAAATTTGTTATTTTGAATATTAAATAATTTGCCATTAAAATTAATGAAACAAATTTGAGAAGAAACAACAGATAAATAATAAATAAATAAAGTTGACATAACCTAACATATTATCATTAAAACAGTTAATAACTTTATAGCGTAAACAAAATGACAAGACATAAAATAACAATATGAGAAATTAAAAAAATTAAATATTTGGTTTTGTGGGGCAGAATATGAAGTGTAAATATATTCATTTTAATCTTAACATAACATGCTACAAAATTATAATTAACAAGAGTTAAATATAATATAATAAATAAAATAATTTTAAACAATATAAGCTACATAATAAAACTTAACTAATACATTCACTCCATTGAACTGAAATTCTTGTATGTATAAAATATCATATTTAATGTGCATATTTAATAAGACAAAATGTGTCGTCATGATTACCATACAAAATGATTATCTATGCATTGGATAGAAAAAATAAGCTGTAACATCTAATGTGTAACTAGTATGATAAAATCAAGAAAGCCCATTTACTTAATAATTTCTCTAACTTTACCATCTACATACACAATAGTAAATAATTTATAATTATATAATTATAAAAATTGACAATTGTATCAAACTGATTACGACTTATAATTGGTTATTACATTTAACACTTCCATAATTTTTTAAATTACACAGAAGCCACATATGACAAAATAGCCTATTATCTCTCACATTTAAACTTTTTCTTATATTCTTACCATGGCAACAATCTTAGCCTGCTCAGTCTGTGATCTAGTAGATACTTCATTATTGCTAGTCTGCGGCACCTCTACGTCTGTAACACCATAATCTTTGCACCTTTGTAAGAAATCTCTGCAATGTGAAAAATTAAACTTCTTAGTGTAATTATATATCTATGCAGTTATTATTTATTTGTTTGTAAGGATAATATATATTCCAAATACTAATAAAATCTTACAAATATTAAATAATTCAAGAGAACTTATACTTAAAAAGAAATTGAAATTAAAGCACTATTTTGTTCATTATTTTACATGAATAGAGACTTTAATCTGGTTAAGTATTTATAATGTTTTATAAATATATTTTTTACAGCCTGAGATCTGGACCCTCACTGTCTCAAGTTCCCTATGTAAAATTGTCCATTTGGCAGGTGTTAAAGATATAACACAGATTCTAATACACTCACATAACATAGTGCGTTATTATTTTTATAGGATTGTTTAAAATCTTACCTAAAATATATTTCAGCAACATTAATAATATTCCTCCTGGGTTGGTTGCATAGCTTTAAACTAAGTGTACCAAGCAATGCTGGCAGTAAAAGATATTGTAAAGTTTCTGTTGGAAGCTCTTCTAAGCTTTCGTTTCTACTAAACATTCCAGTTAGAGACACTAAGTTTGTAGCTTTTTCAAACTTTGAAATAGCTGATTTTATGCTTAACTGAAATTTAAATAGACATATTGTAATATGATAGGTTTTGTTGTGTTTAGGATTATTGTCATATAACCATAACTAAAAATTATTTAAAATGTTGTACCGATAAAAGCATAGTAATAATGATTAGTATAATTAAAATCCTTTTTTAAATAAATAGGTAAAGTTAATATATTCCTTTTTAAATATATATGTGTATCAAAGAATCAAAGCCTCCGTAAAGCCTCTGTAAAGTAGCAAATACTTTGATCAGGAAACATCAAAAATTGAGGAGTGTAGTTCGCATTAATTCATTACTTAACAGTATAATTTTTTTCATTCTACAAAATTACACAATATTAAATAAAACTTACCTGCACCGGGTCGCTATTTGTAGCTTCATTACCATTTTCAATTTTTTCAAACAATTTCATAGCTTGGTCAAATATTGTTTTTAAGGATTCATCATCTGCATTACTTTGAGACATGATTTAAATAATTATATTAGTTAGTTATTTATATAAGACAGTAAAAACAAATCTTTACGGGAACGTTCTCGGATTCTTTCGACTGTCATTTATTTTTAATGACTTTGACATATTGTGACATTTCTACTAGCTATCGATTTCCATAATCTACTAAAATCGATTTTGACATTAATAGATTTTAATAATTTATATATCACACAATTTAATACAACAATAAATTCTTTGTTTTAAAACAATGAAAAGTTTCTAGTATTAAAGAAAATTTCTTTTTGATATTTGACGAGATTGCTAAAATATCTTTGTTTTTGGGAATTCCGCATTTTAAAAGAAAACATTAGTTATAATAACCATATGTCTGTTGTATGGCTACCTATTTGTAAGTATGTACATCTGTAAAGACCATTTATGATGGTTAAAGCTTATGGTATCAATAAATGACACGGCTCAAAAATAGGAAATGAATATGAATATGAGTATAACGAAATAAAATCGTTACAGACTTATTTGTCTAGTTTCATTTATAGATTTATTAGTCTACACCTACGGACAATAGAATAGCCCGATGTTTTTCAAGCCGTGCATAGAGGAAATTCAGTTAGGGACTGGCTACCATTTGAATAAACGTTTTTAGGATAGTATAATATCTATAAAAGAGAAACAAATAAGTATTTATACTTGTATTAAGTGCCTAATATGTATTGTAGATATATACGTGGCTTATATGAGCATATTATGTATAATATGACTCTTAGAATCGCGATATCTGAGGAATGGTAACTGTTAGGAAAAAAATCATTGATACCACTTTTGTAGATAATTTTAAGATTTACAACTTTGGTTTGAAGTTTTTATTGATAAAACTTACCATTTTCAAGCAAAATCCAAATAACCTCAAATTTTGACCTTTAACCTCGAATAACTTTTTAAGCACATATAGGATCGATAGGGACTTTTAAAACGTGATTCGTAATGGTAAACTATAGGTCTTCACCAATATTTGGCTTTCCGGGAATTTTTGTTATTTTACCACTTTTTATGTCTAAATTGACCAGACTATTACAGCCATTGTAGTTAAGTTAGAATGGCTAACAATGAACATGTAAGTTGGGACATGCCAAATCTCATAAATGATTAGATCTGAAGTTCATGGTTTTGACATTGTTTTATTTGAAAAGATTGATACTTATTTATTGATACTTACACTCTATAACTAAGTTGAACTGAAAAAAGATAATGAATTGCTTTAATAAAATGCAAAGTTGATAGGGAAATAGGGAGGGTACCTATAGTAAAGTAACGTATGAAAAGAAGATAACGTATATCCACTTTGCACCTAAATTTAGCGAGATATAATTTATAGGACATAAAGTCGCACTTTGTCTTTTTATATACTATTTATTTTGAGGACTTTTAATATTAGAATTATTAGAATATTATTCTGTACCTGTTATAAAAAAGACCTAAAATAAGCCCTTCGTCCATCAATAATAAAGTATATGTTACGTCACCGCTGTCTCAGAACTTCAGTCCGGAGTCGCCGAGCAAGTGGTTTACACGTCGCTGTGTAATCTCATGTAAGTCATTATATTATATGTCACAATAAGAAAATTGATAATCTATCCAAATTTAACTTTTGTATACATTTTAAAATAACACAATTCCCTTTTTTATGTATTTTATTATATAGTACCTTCTTGATTTTTAACGGTGAAAGCATACATAAATAATAACATTAATTATTTCAATTGTTACTTTGCTTACCTGGCCCTTCATTTTGTTTCTCGCTTAGTATTTAATTTGAAATCCTAATTATAAAACTTTTCTTTCAATTGTGAATCGTGGGTGAAAAATTATAAAAGTCATGTCATTTATCTTTACTTTCTTTGGTAATTGTCAAGAAAAAAAACTAAACAAAATTTTCAAATGGCATATAGCAGCAAAGAAAATAGACTACATACATATAAATATAAAGATCAGTTAATAAAATACATATCAATGAAGTACTTTTCTGCGAGGTGGGTGAAGACGCCATTTCTAAGTTAGCAATTTTCTTTTAAATTACAAATATAGGAATTTGTAGCTATTAAACACAAAAAATTTTTTTAACAAATTCATATTTAAATAAAATCGAACGAAACATTGTCCTAAAATGTTTTTCTTTTAAATATACGTAATAGGATGAATTCTAATAATAACGAGTTGTGTTCAATATCGTCATTACCATAAAGGCACGCGGTGTTCCTGTCAAAAGCCTCACCAGGGCCCTGAAGTGATAATTTTTATAAAACAACATGCCCTAAGACGGCACTGGTTGTATTATAATTGCACCACATCATCAAATTATGAGGAAATTGTCCGTATAATTTCCTCACGTGATGCATTTTATTATTACGATTATACCATGATGAAATGATGTCGCCATAGAAAATATATGGGTTTTTTTACTAAATCCACATACAAAATACATATATACTGTAAATTGCAAGTGATCATCACGTGTAGCCACTGACAGGAGCTCATGTTTCACGCGTGGTCAATTTATTTCATTTTGCGAGTTAGAAGCCATTTGTGCTACCTTATTTCACTAAGTGTTTTTAATAAAACAAAATTTATAGTGCCGTTTAAAATGTTAATGTTGTTGTTTTTCCATGAGACGGGTTTCAGTGGAAAAGCGTCTGATTATAAACGCTATACCATTAAGAGTAGCGATTTTTAGTTATTTTCATTTTGCCTCACTGATAATGACAGCGTGTCTTTGAGTTTCGTCACTAAATACGTATTAGTGCGTATAAAAAGTGGAGTCAGAAAATTGTGACGCTTGTTTTTCTCTGACTTGGTTGGGTAGAGGGAAACTAATGTTAGAACTCTCTAGTTAGGGCCTTTACGCTGAAGGTTGTTACAGAGTAGACGTGGATATAAATTGTTATAATGAATATTTTTTCTGTCTAGTAGTCTTGTGCATTAATGTCAATTTAATTGCCTCCGAAATCATTAGATCTTAGTTTTGTTAATTTAATATTTTTTATTGTTTACTTTAATACTATATATATAAAGAACGATGGAACAAACCAAATAATATGCAAATATTACCTTTTTAGTGATGACTTTTTAGTTGACTTTGGATTTACTTTTAAAAATAAAATTTAAAACTTTATTGATACTTTTTATTTGATAACGGACAAAACAAAAAAAGATATTCGAGTCGTTTACGAAATTTCGGTTAGTATAATTTTGTTAACAGACTTCAAATAATTCTGTTTCTTTAACTGTTTCTTAAAATTAAAAATTATAGTAAATAATTTACAAAACATTTCAACTATTGCACAAACAACGTCTTAATGCGACAATACAAGAAAAAAGGTTCTTTGTAAAGCACCATTTAAATAAAAAATTAAATATTTTTTACCGCCTTACTTGTATGAACGATATTTTTTGTGCCTTTGAAATTTAATGATTGCGATAAAAGCTACAATTTCAAAGCTATAGTTATACCTATATATCCACAGATAATGGTAATGTGGTCACAACCACAGAATCTAGATATTAATAAATATTATAACTACTTAATTATTATTATATTATAAGATTACAATAAAAAACGATTTCATACTTTTATAATGTTAGTACTTTTTCAATATTAAGCAAGCAGAAAATAATTTATTATTACTTCTTATAAATTTGTTCTTTATCATAATTCGGAAATAATGCTGGCCACAATTAGATTCTCTTAAAATACTTAATTAAAACTAACTTCAACGGCAAATCTAAATGAACTCAAAGTATTTATCGTGGGGCAAACACATGCACCTTTTTTGATTTTTTACCAATTTCATAAAATTTATAAAATATGAAAATTGACAAACTTCAATTTCCGCGAATACGGCGTTATAGTATTAAATTATTCCGGATTTGAACTAGTTACCTTTAGCTTCAAGTAATTCTGACAAAATGGTCTTGACACACGGTAAATACAATGAATGAACTGAAATAACCATTTCGGTTTTTTTTAAGGTATGAAAACATCAAAATATTTTTAATAGATTCCATCAGCTAATACTAACCTATATAATCTGCAGAATTGTCCTTTATTCGTATACAATAGGTAAACAATTGTATTACATACAACAACACAACCAAGGCCGGTACAATCGATGGATTGCTCTGATGGAATAGGGAGTGGCGTATTGAGAGTATTGTGTGTTTATAGACTGTATGTGGACAACACATGGTAGGTGTGTAGGTTTAAATGTTGTCTTTTTTCACCTGTTGTAAATTTTATGTAGGTACTAAAATGAGATTTTAGTAGTTTTTTTTAAATAATAAGCTAATTTAAAACACGTTTTTTTCAAGATATAAATTTTTATTTTTGTATTTTATTTGTATACAAATACTTTTGGTTATTTTGATAAGTGTCTGTTTATATCTATTATTGTTTGTGTGTTATAGTCATATTTGGCTTACCCAGTATCCGGTTTCTGGTAGAGCTGAAATTGAGTCTATTTATTTATTTCGCCTATTAGGTAGTACCAAATCAGCGAAATAAAAAATAATAGTAATGGACGTAGATTAAAAATCAGTTTTGTATTTCTGATATAGACGCAAGCTCTATCATGGACTGCATGTACAAATGTTTATATAAAACCCATGCAAATGTATGTTGATATAGAAACAACCAAGTGCGGGCGGAGTGGCACACCAATAGATACGTGTCGAAACGGCAAAAATATAACATTTGTTATAACCCCACTTAAACATTTATATTATTCAACTATTTTTGTAGTGGCAACAGAAATACATCATCTGTAAAAATTTCAACTACATGCATTCTATTATTGTGTGAAGCTTATTTTCTTTTTTCACCGTACATTCTCCTTCGTGTATTCTCCAAACAACGTGACATTGGCGAAGTGAATTGTGCTCAACTGGCACGCTCGGAACGCCATTACCGTAGAACAGAACAGAAAATTTCAACTGTTTAATTATCATAAGTCATGAGATAATGCCTGGTGACCGAGAAACGGGCAAAGAGACGGACGGACATCTAAGTGTTAGTAAGAGTGTCACGAATACCCTTTGGGTACGAAACCCAGAAAATAATAGTACCTACTTGTCAAATTAC
Source organism: Dione vanillae (assembly GCA_037178615.1). Taxonomy (NCBI): domain Eukaryota; kingdom Metazoa; phylum Arthropoda; class Insecta; order Lepidoptera; family Nymphalidae; genus Dione; species Dione vanillae. The sequence continues at coordinate 618,823 of JAZFAU010000055.1, forward strand.
GCGGACCTCGAATAAAATTAGATTTTTTTTTCATGATTTGAACACGCCGCGAAAGTTGTTGATTTTAAAAAATATACTTACCTAATTACTTTTTAAAAATTTAAGTATAATTAAGATTATTTTATATCAAATGCTAACAATTAAAAAAATAAAAATAATATCTAAGTTTTAATAAAACAAATATAGAAGGCACGTCACCTATGGGATATCAAGAATAAAAAATACATTATCTTTCCAGTTCTAAATATTATATGCTGACAGACACTTCAATTTTATTTATAATTATAGATTATTTTTCACATTTAACAGACTGTTTTAAATTAGAGTTATATGACTATAGATATTGACATGATTTTTTTCTGTCATTCATCTAAAGTTGTCAACTTGACTTGGTATACTAATATTATATATTTAAGCTAATTTCTTTTGACAAAACTTCAAAATATTATTTATTATTATATATTATAGCATAATATCACATTATCGTACGTATTCAATAATCGTTTTCGGATTACTGATAAAGTAAGAGCGTTATAATGCGTGACCTAATCACTAAATGACGCTTCTGGAAAATTCTGGCGGGAAACGGTCGCCAGTGGTCAGCAGGATGACGGCCATTACTGCGATTGTCAGATTATTGCTACTGGAGACCTTTTTATTCTATTTTGAATCTTACTCGTGTTTGTATTCAATTTAAAATAATCTAAGTACCTAATACTATCTTATGACTTTAACTACGTTATTTAAAAAGATAAGTGACATTATTATTATTATTTTTCAACTTCTTTCTTTATGAAGGACGTACGAGGAACTTTGTGGCGGAGAAGCGCAGCATTGTTAAATGCGGTAGTTTGTGGGTTAACTTCTCACGTGGGGATGGAGAATTATTTCATTTCCATTTTTTCGCTTTGACAACAAGCGTAGCTTTGCGTTCCAACATACAACATGCAATACCTTGAAAGTTGGAAAGCTGAATGTCTTAATACTAGGTTCCGACAGTCCCTGCTGTTCCCTTTGCCTTGTTTTTTAGCTTTAAATCCTTCTAATGACAGGGTCATTAAAAGGATATATTTAGTGGCAAAGGACATGCCATATTCAGTACAAAAGGCAAAAGCAAACGAGAAATCGAAATCGACTAGACCAATTTATTTAAAATAACAAATTACCAGTTACTCCATAATTTTTAATTCGCTTATATATAAAACGATATTAAAAAGTACAACAATTAATATTTCCACATTGAACATAAACATCTACAGAGCCTGTACATATTTTTATAACCTGTTTACGAAAGGCCGTGTTAGCGTAGTAGATCTAATCTAACAGCTAAGTAGTGTAGCACGTTGCCCACTCGCTAATCTAAAGAATTATCCAGTGCTTGAGTCGATTAAAAGTGAAATAGAACTACTTTACAATTTTCGAAGATATTATATTACTTATATATTCAGGATTGTGTTCAACTACGTACTAAATATATATTAAACTTTCTAAGTAAAACGTTATAATAATTTATACACTCTTTGTAAGCTGCATAGATTTATGTTGGTATTATTAGGCATTTAGTAGTTAGTACTGGAAAGATGATTTAAATTTTGTTTAGTTTCTACCTATTTAGAGCTGTTGGATTTTTTAACCCCAATAATTTATACGTAAACTTCATATCTCTATAATTGCGAAAAACGCAATCAAGGACCGTCGTGGCGCAGAGGCGTAGCGTCTGCCTGTAAACGCGAGGGTTCGATTCCCTCTCGGGGAAGATAGATTTTTCTATTTACATTTTCTTCGCTCTGGAAACTAGGCAAAAGGGCGGCGTTTAGTTCCGCTGCTCAACACGCAATACTTTGAAAATAGCGGAAAGCGGGAACAGAGAAAGCAGGGACTAACGCAACGGAATGTCTTAACACTCGTATGGTTCCTGCAGTTCCCTTTGCCTACCCTTCCATATGCGGGATAAAGCGTGAAGCAATCTAGGACAAAATTATATTTGTAAATAATTAGGTATATTTTCTTGTACGTATATTTACGTATATTTTTACGTATTTGACTTATATTTTCAGATACAGCTAACATGGCAGCATTTAAAAATTGAAACCGCTGAATAGAATACCAAAAAATGGGTAGAATTACGACGTTATTCCTCTGCCTGATCGCCTCACATTGCTATGGATTTAACGGTGACAGCTTCGAGCTGGAGTGCCCAGATGAATGCGACTGCCACTACTTTAGAATCAATTGGGTGACGGATTGTTCTGAGAGCAATTTAACAGAAATACCTTATGATGAACTAAGTCTAAGTGTTTACATCTTAGATCTAAACGGAAATAACATTACCACTCTACAGCCTTTCCCAAATGACATTAAGATGAGACGGCTACAAATAGCGAATAATCGATTGACCCGAATAGAAAGAGATGCATTTAAAGGTCTCGATTATTTGATAGATATCGATTTATCTGGAAACAATATAAGCCACATCGATCCGGAAGCATTTTTGTAAGTATATTATTTATGTACAAACGTTTTGCTCAGGTTTATTAGGCACATTACGTTAAATATAACATTATTTTGCAAAAAGTACCCTATCTCGCCTAAATCATCTTTATTATTACCGTCTTGGTTGTAAAGCTTTGTAAGCTCTCTATAAATTATTTATTTATTAATTTCTTTTAAGGCTTCTAAGGTTTCTTTAATTTGCTTAAAAAGCTATTGACCTAGACTTACAATAACATAAGTGTGCCGCTAGTTATTGAATTAAAATGTAATCTCGTTTTATAATTGCCTTGTTTCGTCAGTTAGTCACATCCTACTCACTTAGTCACCTTATCTTGCCCACTGTATATAAGGTATACCTACAGCAATATTAATTGTTTCTCGGTTACTTTTATTGTTATCGTTCTGGAGTGGCAGTTATAGTAGATTCAAATTCCACATGAAAATAAAGCCCATACACTTCATTTTGTTATTTGAACACTTTTTAAGGATGATAAAGTTATGTTTATTATTCTTAAATGACAGAATTTTTGAGACTACCAAAAAGCACCCGTAAATGTCAACTGTCAAATGCGAAGCAAATCCAATTAGCTAACGTGTAGAATTTGTGTAATCAATTATCAAATGTACTGTTCAAGTTCGAACATCGGCCACATTTTTCACTAATATGCCTTTTCGAGATCCTTAAAAGTGGTAAATGAAAAATTCTAGATCAAGAACTCGCCTCTATAAGTATCCGCAATTAAAACGATTCTATAAATAATATATATAATTATGATGACGAATATATTAAAAACTTGCATCCCCTCTTTTACGAATCTGACGTCGGATTGCACCAACGTACATTTAAACTGTTTATAACAAACTATCGAGCTCGCGGCTTCGTCAGTTAAGTAACTGTTGAACCTCTACATACATACATTCATACATGACTACCCCACGAGGGATAGAGCGTGAAGATATGTATGTTTTGAATCTCTCTTGGTTTAAAAATACCTACGATAACACAATCTAATTCAAATCATATTTTTATTAATATTATAGAAGACCAAGACATTGTATTGATAAAAATAGGTTCGTAAATAACCCATCTTTTTATTGTAACTTATAAAAGTAAAAATATGTTATTCTATGTTGTTATTCTTGGAAGACCTATTTTTATCATCGCGGATTTCTTTCTCTACAACTATTAAAGAGTATGACTCAAAAGGTCAAAAAGGGTATTGTTTTCAAGGTAAGCTAGAGATCGGCTTAATTTTTTTCCAACATGTTGAACTAATATCGTCGTAATATCATTTTCTTGCACAAAATCTAAACTTGTTATACACTAACACTATCATTGGAGATCTCTCTCTCCCTCTTGTTGAAAACTATATGAAAATTGTTTCAGTACTTTTAAGTTCATAGCGAACACACAGACAGACGCAGTCGGAGAATTTATTTAATCATATTGATAACGTGAACTACACCCCAACCAATGTTGTAAAGATTTAAGAACTTTTATTTGTGACTTCAATATTCCCCAAAAAATACTTAAAGGCACGGTTCGCAGGAGGGCGCGAGTTCGAGTCCCGCTGCGTTCAAATTTTTATATGTTTTCTTTAAGTATTTTTTCTATCCTCAGTGTGGATTAACACTTTAAAAATCACAAAAATATTCAGTATGGCCCACCCTAATACATAAAGAAATGAATAAAAAATACATAAAGGAAAAGCTAAAAAGTAATATATTATATTACATATATACATAATATATATTTAATATATCTTTTCAAATCGACTTAATAAACTGAATACCTGTTGACAATTTTTCTGACGTGTCCCTGGCTGTACACACAATGGCTGTTGAAATTGAACAAATTACTTTGAACTTGTTGCGCCGTCAATTGTAGCTTGTGAGGCCGATATTAGATAATCGTCGGGTAGAGATTGCAAATTCAATTACTGGCTAGATTACGGCTTACATCTACCTTTTTTCATCATAAATAATATAAATTTGAGAACATGCTTGTTATTAAATAAATAAACAAAACGTTTAGAATAAGTTAAGACCTAAACCTTATCTCAAAAATTTAGCAATGAATTATTAAAATGATATAAAATTTTCTACTTTGTAAAATATGACCGCTATGGCGCAGAGGCGTAGCGTCGACGGTTTGTGGGTTCGATTCCCAAAGATGAATTTTTCCATTTTCACTTTCTTCGCTCTGGCAACTAGGCAAAGTGCAGCGTTGAGTTCCGCCACTCAACACGCATTGCCTCGAAACGGCGGAAAACGGGGAATGGAGTGTCTTAACACTAGGTTCCTACGGTTCCTGCGGTTCCCTGTGCCTATCCTGCTATGTGCCCTCACATAAAGCGTGAAGACATAAAATATGAATGTCATTTCTGGAATCTATTGAAGTGCTTTAGTTAAATCAACTGTCCATTATATAAGGATATATTATATAACTAAACCAATTTTATAATTGTTTTCAGAGATTCCCATGGACTTCTTAACGTCGAACTTCAAGACAACCCGCTGAATACAGTAGACGGTCCGTTCCTGATGTCGAGTACATTACAGTATTTAGATATAAGCAATTGTAATCTCTCCGAGATAAACACTCAGTTCTTCGACAATGTAACCTCCTTAACAACGCTTGACCTCTCCAACAATCCTTTGAAATCATTAGAAGACAACGCTTTCGACGTATTGACTAGTCTCGAGACGTTGAAGCTCAATGACTGTAAACTTAGTATGATTTCAGAAAACATATTCTCTTCCTTAGTCAATTTGAAGAACCTTGAATTGGCTGGTAATCTATTATCTAATATAAATTGGCCAGAAGTTCTAGGCCCACTTTCAAGATTGGAATATCTAAACTTAAGAAAATCAGGCATTACTGCTCTATCAGAAGACACATTCTCAAATTGCACTAACTTGGTTACACTAATATTAGCTGAAAATGAACTACGGGATTTAGATGTAGGCACGACTTTAGGTAACAGTGTAAACCATTTGGAATTGTTAGACTTGTCCAATTGCAAAATACAAGGTCCAATTTCAGGAGATGCTTTTGCCAACGCAACAAGACTAAAAAGCTTATACCTATCTGGCAATCCTTTGTTCGCACCTGATCTTCAAGAAGCTTTAGCACCACTTCCGAAGTTGGAAAAGCTCTTCCTAAGTAACTGTGGCCTCCACAATCTCCCTGATAATTTCAACGTCTTCGAAAATCTGTTAGAGTTAGATATATCGCATAATCCACTAGTAAATGTGTTTACAAAATTACTCGCACCTTTGGAGAAATTGGAATATCTAAACATGGGTTACAGCAATTTGTCATACATTGGACCGGAAACGTTTGCTCATATGACGTCATTGAAAAGGTTGATACTTTCTGGCAATGACTTATTGTCGTTAGAAGCTGGCTTGTTCGGTAATTTGACACAATTAACTATTTTGGAATTAGAGTTATGTGGTCTAAAGCGACCATTAAATGCTAATGCATTTTTCAAAAATCTAACATATACAGATTTAAGAGAAATCCGACTTGGTGGGAATCCTTTAGTGATCCCATCTTCAGGGCCTCTTTTCCCTAAGCAACTGTCCCAAATGACGGTTTTAGATTTAAGCAACTGTAACATTACCTCACTTAATCCAGACTGCCTTTAAAAATACCGAAAACTTGACAGAACTTAATCTAGCAGGAAACAGAATCAGATCAGAAGAAGGAAGCCTTGCGTTTTTGGAAATATTGGAAATGTTGGAAAAAATAAACTTGAGCAACAATAATTTGACGACAATAGACCCACAACTGTTCGTTAACAATCCCAAACTGTACTCGATTAACTTATTGGGTAATCCATTTATATGTGACTGCAAAATCGCCGAAATGTGGGACTGGGCGAATATGATAAAGGGAGATCTGGACGTTCTTATAGGAGCTAAGAGTGCTGAAAAAGACATAGTGGTGAAGGGCAATAAGAAAAAGAAAAATCTGTATTGCCGCTACAACTGAAGCGCAACTTCGCAATATATCGCTAATCACAAACAAAACTGTGCCGGGAAGAAGACCGTTCGTTAAACCTAGAGAACTAACATACGCTAATAGAACCTGGGCGAAATATGTAAGAGAGTCAGGATGTGAACCCGTTGTCAAAATACTGAGGCCGGTTGCTTTAATAGCGGATTTCTTTCACGACACACAAGGTATGCCTGTGGCTGCTTTAGTTTTAGCCGTCGTAGCTCTAGTTCTTGGAATAGCCACAGTTTTGATGACATTGCGTTTATTTCAAAAAAGGAATGTATCTGAAAATGACACAGAGAATAATAGAAAGCAAAGATAGCAAAAGATCAAAGAACATTAAGATTTGGTCTAAATGACCATTATGATTTAAAACTAAACAACTGAATTATATTAATTGATGTCAAATTTATAGTTTAAATTAATCTGTGGCGGATTTGCTTGATTTTGTTCATTTGTGTGTTACTTGATTATTGTATATCAATAATTAAATGTTGTATATTTTTGTAAATATTATAAGAAAACGTATTTATATAAATTTCTTATTTTGTTTAGTTGTTCATAATAAAACCTAAAAAAAAACTTTTTAATAAAGTGACGCGAGAATATGCCACGCTAAATCTGTGAATTCGCCACAGATATTAAATTATATGTTAAGACCGAAAATGTAAGTTAATTAATAATTAACATTTGAATATTTAAAAATATATCTATTTTTATATATATTTGTAGTAAATTATAATATACTATTAATACTGTATGAAATTAGTAGTCTCTCTACATATATAAACTTTTGATGAAGTATATTAGAATATTAATGTACAACTAGTCAAGTTATTAAAATCATTTGAAAAAATATATTGAGTATTTAATGTTTAATTATTATTGAATAAAGGTGGTTATGATTTTTTTTTCAATGTTCTTTTATTATCTATACGTCTCACAATTAATTTTCGTTTGGTGATCTAATTTACTGATAAATTTCTTCGTCACTATTTTTTTTAACTTCACGCTTTATTCCGCACGTGGCAAGGAAGTCACTAAATTTATTTTATTAATTTATTAAAGTTAAAGTACGGACGGAGTAAGCAGGGACTAAGTAACGGAGTGTCTTAACACTAGGTTCTTATGGTTCCTGCAGTTCCCTCTGCCTACCCTGCCATGTGCGGGATAAAGCGTGAAGCTAAAAAAAAAAGTTAAAGTCAAATAATTTATTTTTTTTTAAAATTTACATTTTTCATTTTTTAAACATAAAATAATTTATTTAAATTACCACCAGATCATTAAAGTTAATGATTTCCTCCGAGAAGAAATCACGGTGCAAGAAACTCACAGGGACTTTTTAATTTTTTTTATTGCCAAAATTTACAACTCAGTATTCTTATTAGCGACAATGATATTTTTGAAATAGACTGGATGGATGGAATCATTAATACGGTAATAAACTTTAACACAAAAATGACGTTTCACAACTTATTTTAAATTGTGATATAGAACTACCTTGGACGTTTTCTGGCAATCTATTGAATAAGCATACAGACTACATGATAATTCATAATAATATTAAAAATAATCTATCAGGTCATAATAAACTATCGATCAGCTCGCGGCTTCGTCAGTCAAGTAAACTGTTAAATCTCGTTTGGTTTAAAAATACCTACGACAACACAATCTAATTTATACGATGTTGTATTGTTAAAAATAGATTAGTAAATAACCTATCTTTTTGTAGTTATTTATAAAAACGAAAAATGTAGTCAGAGAATGGAAGACAGGCTTATATCATCGTGGATTTTTATCTCTACGATTATTAAAAAGTATAACTCAAAAGGCATTGGCAATGTTTACGAGAAATGAACTCATGCATTTTAGTTGCAGGCGCGGGAAGTTTATACTTATTTCTGGTATTTATATTGGGTATATCAAATATTGTGATGCAACGATCAATATTTTTATTTCTTTAATTTTTTGCTTTAAAGAATCTTACATTAGGGTTTAAAGTAAAGGTGAACTATACCCACATCAGAAAACAATCTTATTTTATACGCAAATGCTGCTGCTATAACAACATTTTACAAAATATAATAATAAATTATATTTAACTGTCAACTCAGCGTGTTTTTCCCCATATTGGCTTTTACTTACACTGGCCAATTTATTTACACAATAAATAACTACAAATCGTTTGTCAAAAGTAATGTTGCAATTGACAGTTAAAAAAATATTTTCTTTTTAATTTTTATATAAAAATATTCAGGGTTAAACACGTCTATATGAAGAAATGCATTCTCTGCAAATGCATATAAAAATAATTAAAGTTGTCCGAATTCTGTTAAATTTCTTTCTTGGAAGCGAAGTTCTCTTGTACATATATTGTATTATTTTTCACGTGAACCAAACCAAACTGAAGGACAGTAGTTGGAAATTGATAATAAGCACGAATATCTTAAACCTATGATGTTTGGTATCGATATTTTCACCTGAAGCTATGTTTATTATACCCGAAGATATGTCTATACATATATAAATATGTAAAGAAAACTGTAAATAGGAATATTTATAAATAAAACAAAAACCAAGACATCCATGTTCAAACTTTATGTATGTTTGTTGCTGCGCTCTAATCTCATGAATAGCTCAATCGATTTCTATCAGGTTATAAATAAAAAAATATATAAATTAACTTAAAAAATATGTATACATGTTATTAGAACATCGATCAAGCGAGCTAAGCTTGCAAAAGGGTAGGCAGGCATATATAATACGTGGATGTTAATTAAATATAATTATAGCAATATCTTTTTTGGTATTATTTTACTTCCCTTATTAATCTGTTCCGATTAATTTACAACACTTAGTTTGAAGCAATAACAATAAAAAGTGTAAATAAAGCGTAAATTTTTATAGAAATTCTATCTAACAATGGACACGTATTGTGTGTAATTACATTTTTTGTGGGTGGAATGTTTTCGATTGAATTGTTTTTATTAAATCATTTGTACAGAGTTGATCGGACTGTCACAACACCGTGATAAATTCGATTGGGATTTGAACGGTGTCTGCGTTTGATGAAGTGTTAGGTGCTTTTTGCTTTTTTTGACTCTTGAAAATATTTATTATTGTAAGTATCACGTAATGTATTGTCAGAGAAAGTCATTGCATAAGTTTTTCATTTAAAAAAATAAATAGCGGATATAGATAAAATATAAGAAATAAAATAATAAGTACAGATAATTTAACAATGTTTTATTTTTCGTATCATTGGACTGTTAGGCTTAAAATTAGATTTAATATTATAAATAAATTAACTATTCTATCAACTACCTGTGTTACCTGACCTACTTGATTTTTTAATGTACCAATTTTCTTTGTAAATCTTTTTCCTGGTTCCCGGCTTCTCTGACTTGGGGTTATTGTTACTGGCCACAGCGGCCAACTCGCTATCAAAAAGACGAGGTAGTGATAATGGTTCGAAACCATACTGGAACTGAGGTTCAACAAATTGCGTTTTACTTTTATACATGTGATGTGGCCGCGTGGCGTGAGCAGAGTTGTCTCTCGGAGCTTCTTTGTTATAGTTATATCCTTCTGATTGTGGCGCCACTCTATATTTCGACGACTGTTGTTTCTGTTGCGGTTTACCATAATATGTATATGTGGGTGCCGCACTATATTTCTCACTTTGTTTCTTCTTTTTGTCCTCACTGCCAAAGTATATTTCTGGTTTGTTATTTTGATAAGTTTGATAGTATTCTTCTTTGTTATTTTGTCTTTCTCGGAGACTTTCGGGCCTGCTGACTGCGTAGTCTAAATAATAGTTGTCAGTTTCTTTGTCTCGAACATCTTTATATTGCGCTCTAGTCAATTTCGGATACTCGTCGCCCTCCGCCTCATACTGGCGCAGTGGAGTTTTTTCTATATTATACTCATTGCTATACCGAGATGCACCATATGACTCAGGATTGTAAATCTCTCTTTCTATATCAACGGAAGGTATATCATATGCTGGAAAGCCGTATGCAGCATCCTTGTAAGCTTTTTCAAAATCTTCTTCACTTTCTTCTTGTTTCTTTACCATTTCTGCCATTAGCTCATTATTAGGCTTATGCACTTCGGATGTCGTTCCTTCCTTTACGATAAGACGTTTTGACTTATCCTGTACAGCAGGCTCGGATGAGTAATAACTCTGAGGTTGATCGTAGTGGTGATGATGATGCTGATTTTTCTTCGGTGCTGAGTGTACATTATGATTTACATGTATATGATATTGTTCATTGTTATTTTGTTCAGAATGTGGCTTGTGTGTTGGTAGTATTTTTATATCTTCTTCATACTCAGGTGTTATAGGCTGGATGAATTTGTCGACATAATGTACGACTGGTTTATGAGATTGAGGAGGGTCTTGGTGTAATCCAGCGGCTTCATCATTTGAGACATGATAGTATACTCTTTGTTTATTCTCTGGTCGGGCTTGTTCGTTATGATTGGTTGTTTTTGGAGTATCACGTTGGCTTTCATAATATTCATTCCTATGTTCTTGTTGTGGTTGATGTCTTTCTTCGTTTAATTCTTCAGAAGTTTCCTCAGAAGTATCTTCAGAAGATTCTTCAGATTCATTTTGAGGTGGAGCCTGTTGACGTTGCTCGTGCTGTTCCTTGTCACTATTTTCTGGCTTAAAATGGTATACAAGGACTTTTGGACTTTCATCGTTATTTACGTAATGAGCTTGGTGGTTTTGGGTTGGCTCTTTTGAACTATGTGTATAGCTGTAGTGTATCGGCTTCTTTTCAACCTGTTTTTCATATGAATAATGGACAGGTTCAGTTTCAGTCTTTTTCTCATAGCTAATACTCACTGGTTCTGATTGTGTCTCTTTATTGTAGCTCATTTTGTGCTCTGTCAAAGTTTCCTTGTAGTTAGGCGATTGTTTCTCATATGATATTACAGGTTCTTCATTAATAATTTCGCGTGTATGATGTGAGACATTAGGTTGTTCTTCATCCTCATCCTTTTCCTGTTTTTGGGGAACTTTTTTCTTATTTTTCTTTTTAGACGCTTTTGGCTTATTGTTTACAGGCCCACTATCATATGTCTTCGTATTTTGTACAATATATTCCATTTGGTGCTTTTTAACTTCATTAAGTTCTGGCAGCGTTTTATACGTTGCCTGATTTATTCTTGGTAAAAAATGTTGATGTTGGGGAACTAAGGGATTCTTAAAAGTCAAAGGTTCCAATAAAGTTAAATCTAGTAAAGGTATTGGTGGCTTGGTAATCAAGTTAACTACAGTTTTCTTCCCATTTGTTACTGTAGTAATCTTAGTTTCTTTCGGTACTTGTACCAACTGTAATTTATTAGCTTGTGCTACTTGTCCACTATTTTGTTTATTATCATTCGCTGAATTTGATCCAGATTGTCCTTGAATTCTTTCGAATTTAGGCGCATTATTAAGCTTATTTAGTTGATCTGCAGAAAATGAACCTAAATAAACATTTCTATTAGCTGTGGACTGCTGCTGAGCTGTAGGGTTTCCATTGACGTGAGAAGCAAATGCATTAGACGGCGCAAGACTCCTTACATTGCTTGCGTAAATTAAAGGTTGTGCGGAAAATTGGTTCACGTGCGATGGCGTGAAAGATTGTAAATTAGATATTCCAAAATGATTTTGTCCAAAGAAATGCGGTGTTTGTCCATATTGGAACGAGGGAGATGCGGCAACTATCGGCTGGCTCAGATGTGATGGCAGGCTCTGCAACTCCACAAATTGTTGCGGAAACGTCGTTTTGTATGCAACAGTCTGTGGTGTCTCTACGAAACGCTGTCCATAGGAATCCTTCAAATATCCATTTGTTCTTTGCACTATGATATTCTCTTCTTTAACAGGTACTACTTGCGTGCTTTTGGGTGCTACAAATGTAGGAACGTTGAACGAATATGACGCGTAGGGTATAGCACTTGCGTAAACACCGACCGGAACATTTCTATAGAGCCGAGGAGCACTTTCGGCACTGACATTGTCTATAGCACCAGACGCTCTCTGCGTAGCTTTCGCAGATGGTCTTTCACATAACGCCAGCCAACATATCACTGCTAGTAATGCCTGTAAAAATTATATATTACTTAGTATATTGTCCTACATAACAAACCATATGACAAAAAAAGTATGATAAGCTATGGCGCTATACTTGTTCCTACCAACATAAATAAAACCATTTTTAGAAATATATACAACAGTACTTTGCTAGTAAAAACGAGAAAATTTAAATATTTTAAACAACTTTTAATCTAAATAAAAATGATTTTTTTTCTGGAAAATTAACTATTATTATAGTTTATTAAGCAATTTATTACCTGTCTCCCCATCGTGGGTGATGTTTAGACGTTAACAGAGGGACCGGCACTGCGCCGGCGCGGATGCTGCGTGAATTTATATCGAAGCAAGTCTCAGACCACTCTTTTCTATCACCCCGTTATATCATCGTACTTGCTCTAACAAAATGATACAAAGCTTATACAAAGAAAACTACTGAATTTGATCGAACGTTACACAAATGAACAATGATAAAATTTGTGATTTCTGTGAAAAGGCTCGTTTACACGCGCAGGTGCTACTGGAAATATTTTTAATCAATCAAGGTGTTTTTAATGAAAAAAATTATAGGTTTATCACAAATATATATGTTTTATTCACGTTATAATAATAACAATAAAAACAAATCTGCATTTTCTCAAATAGTTAAATATTTTAAAGACACGTATATTTCTTAACACAATGCAATAGGCACTTGACAAATTGCGATATAGAAAATATAGCGTAAAACATTCAATATCGTTGCCAATTAATTTGTTCTGAATCTGTTTGTGTAAACGGACCATATCCGGTCTCAAATAATAGACACCTACTTACTTTGTATACGCCAAATGAATTCTTATCTTACATAATAAATATAACAGTTTCTGCCATTGTGATTTGTTTAGAAAATAAAACAAAAGAACGGATGAAGTAAAATGTTTGAAAAGTCTAATTCTAAAAAAACCGTTCATTGTCCAATTATGTTAAAAATATTATTATATATTATTTATATATGACAACACAAATTTAATAATAAAATTATTTTATTTATCATTTTACAATTTCGTTTTATATTTTCGTAACCGCGATAGTTTTACGGTGGTCTGAACACCTTGCCTCCTCTAGTGTTACGAAAAACAAGACGAAAACTGTTTAATCTCATTCAAATTGAAAATGAATTAGGTATTATAGTAAATTACAATATATATCTAATTAAAATTTTCTTTAAAATATATTTAACCAACTTTAAAAAAATTAATACTTTAACCAATCGTAGAAGCAAAATTCGTTTTTTTCTATACCATCCTCATATGTCCGATCATTTTCAATTACCGAGCATATTATTTTGGCAGGTGAGGATGCCGGAGTTAACGTAGTTACAAGTACAAAAAATGCATTATTAACAAAGACATCATTTAAAAAACAGTAAAATTGTTTACACAACAGGTACCTGCTATAATTGTTTTTATTAACTATTTTCATTTTTATTAATTACACGCCAAAAATGTATTCAAATTAGGACACGGTAACTTTTTTTAGGATTGTAGGAGTGGAAGAGAATGTAGTGACGAAGAGTGTTATGTTTATAATATTCCGATCGAATCTCAATTACACATATAACGGGAAAATGCAATTTCTTTTTCCCAAGTGGAGGTCGAACCCACAAATATTGCTTTAATTCAAGCACCGTTCTATTCCGTCATCACGGCGTTAACGAGTGGTATATTGTTAAAAAAAACTTCGAGGACTGTCGTAGCGCAGATGCACAGCGTCTACCTGTAAACGCGACAATTTGTGGGTTCGATTCCCACTCGGAGACGATGGATTATTTCATTTCCATTTTCTTCGCTCTGTTAACTAAGCAAGCACGGCGTTGAGTTCCGCCACACAACACGCAACGCTTCGAATGGCGGAACGCGAGGAGCGGAGTGTCTTAAATCTAGGTTCCCACGACTTTACCGCTTCCTCTTCATACCAATAGCAGATGGGCGCGATAGCATGAAGCTATAAAAATAAATAATAATATCTTCAGCATTATAAGACAATTTGAAACTACCAACAACAAATTACATTGCAATAACTTAGAAGGCTTCGACGAGAACAGGTAAAAAATAGCAATAAAAATGGAAACTTATATTCTTTCAAAATGTCTGAAAAATTGAAAACGAAATTCAATGCTCATTGAAGGTTTAAGGCCGTCTATAAATCCACTTTCGCGTGACCATGACCGAGTGAAGAAAGCCGGGAAAGTCGAGGATATCGCCTTACACTACACTATGTGGTTGGTATTCATTAGTACATATGTATCTATAGGTACATATGCGGTATCATTTCAGTACAAATAGGCAAGAGTTACAGAAGTTGCTAAGAATTATAAAAAACTACCCCTATGACCTATACATATATCTCATTGGAGCCATCTCATCTATTTTTGTATAATAAAATAGTAAAATTTGTATATTTCTACATTATGGGGAATTAATGGTAAGTTAGTCACAAATTAATAATAATCAGTAATCAGTTAGGTCATTTGTTAATAGATTTCATGGCAATGAATAACATTCGCCAATATAATAATATTGTTAATAGCGATGGTAAAATGCTGGATATTGTATTGAGTAATATTCTTGATATACAAGTAACTGACCCCTTAAATGTTTTGAGTAAGGTCGATAACAAACATCCTCCACTTTTGATAAGCTTAACGATTTTCAATAACATTAATAACAACAATTGCTTTCGTTCAGTGGGTCGGGCGGATTTTAATTTCTTTAAGGCAAATTACACAGATATAACAAGTGAACTGAAATCTTATAACTGGCACAACGAATTTGAAAATATTACAAACGTGGATGATATGTTAACAATTTTTTACAAAATATTAAATAATGTTATTGTGAAACATGTACCACAAAGAAAATATAAAAAATCATTATTCCCGTCTTGGTTTAGCGTATCACTTATTAAATTGCTTCATGAAAAGGATAAATTAAGAATCAATTACCGTAAATATAGAAATCCGCGGGACTTAATAGAATACCAACTACTAAGAGAAAGATGTGATAACTTACTTAACATAAATTATTGTAATTACTGTACTAACGTTGAGTCAAACATTATAAAAAATTCAAAACACTTCTGGCGGTTTATGAAGGATAAAAGAAAGACCGGAACATTTCTATAGAGCCGAGGAGCACTTTCGGCACTGACATTGTCTATAGCACCAGACGCTCTCTGCGTAGCTTTCGCAGATGCTCTATCACATAACGCCAGCCAACATATCACTGCTAGTAATGCCTGTAAAAATTATATATTACTTAGTATATTGTCCTACATAACAAACCATATGACAAAAAAAGTATGATAAGCTATGGCGCTATACTTGTTCCTACCAACATAAATAAAACCATTTTTAGAAATATATACAACAGTACTTTGCTAGTAAAAACGAGAAAATTTAAATATTTTAAACAACTTTTAATCTAAATAAAAATGATTTTTTTCTGGAAAATTAACTATTATTATAGTTTATTAAGCAATTTATTACCTGTCTCCCCATCGTGGGTGATGTTTAGACGTTAACAGAGGGACCGGCACTGCGCCGGCGCGGATGCTGCGTGAATTTATATCGAAGCAAGTCTCAGACCACTCTTTTCTATCACCCCGTTATATCATCGTACTTGCTCTAACAAAATGATACAAAGCTTATACAAAGAAAACTACTGAATTTGATCGAACGTTACACAAATGAACAATGATAAAATTTGTGATTTCTGTGAAAAGGCTCGTTTACACGCGCAGGTGCTACTGGAAATATTTTTAAACTATCAAGGTGTTTTTAATGAAAAAAATTATAGGTTTATCACAAATATATATGTTTTATTCACGTTATAATAATAACAATAAAAACAAATCTGCATGTTCTCAAATAGTTAAATATTTTAAAGACACGTATATTTCTTAACATAATGCAATAGGCACTTGACAAATTGCGATATAGAAAATATAGCGTAAAACATTCAATATCGTTGCCAATTAATTTGTTCTGAATCTGTTTGTGTAAACGGACCATATCCGGTCTCAAATAATAGACACCTACTTACTTCGTATACGCCAAATGAATTCTTATCTTACATAATAAATATAACAGTTTCTGCTATTGTGATTTGTTTAGAAAATAAACCAAAAGAACGGATGAAGTAAAATGTTTGAAAAGTCTAATTCTAAAAAAACCGTTCATTGTCCAATTATGTTAAAAATATTATTATATATTATTTATATATGACAACACAAATTTAATAATAAAATTATTTTATTTATCATTTTACAATTTCGTTTTATATTTTCGTAACCGCGATAGTTTTACGGTGGTCTGAACACCTTGCCTCCTCTAGTGTTACGAAAAACAAGACGAAAACTGTTTAATCTCATTCAAATTGAAAATGAATTAGGTATTATAGTAAATTACAATATATATCTAATTAAAATTTTCTTTAAAATATATTTAACCAACTTTAAAAAAATTAATACTTTAACCAATCGTAGAAGCAAAATTCGTTTTTTTCTATACCATCCTCATATGTCCGATCATTTTCAATTACCGAGCATATTATTTTGGCAGGTGAGGATGCCGGAGTTAACGTAGTTACAAGTACAAAAAATGCATTATTAACAAAGACATCATTTAAAAACAGTAAAATTGTTTACACAACAGGTACCTGCTATAATTGTTTTTATTAACTATTTCATTTTTATTAATTACACGCCAAAAATGTATTCAAATTAGGACACGGTAACTTTTTTTAGGATTGTAGGAGTGGAAGAGAATGTAGTGACGAAGAGTGTTATGTTTATAATATTCCGATCGAATCTCAATTACACATATAACGGGAAAATGCAATTTCTTTTTCCCAAGTGGAGGTCGAACCCACAAATATTGCTTTAATTCAAGCACCGTTCTATTCCGTCATCACGGCGTTAACGAGTGGTATATTGTTAAAAAAAACTTCGAGGACTGTCGTAGCGCAGATGCACAGCGTCTACCTGTAAACGCGACAATTTGTGGGTTCGATTCCCACTCGGAGACGATGGATTATTTCATTTCCATTTTCTTCGCTCTGTTAACTAAGCAAGCACGGCGTTGAGTTCCGCCACACAACACGCAACGCTTCGAATGGCGGAACGCGAGGAGCGGAGTGTCTTAAATCTAGGTTCCCACGACTTTACCGCTTCCTCTTCATACCAATAGCAGATGGGCGCGATAGCATGAAGCTATAAAAATAAATAATAATATCTTCAGCATTATAAGACAATTTGAAACTACCAACAACAAATTACATTGCAATAACTTAGAAGGCTTCGACGAGAACAGGTAAAAAATAGCAATAAAAATGGAAACTTATTACGATCGCTTCTTTCAAAATGTCTGAAAAATTGAAAACGAAATTCAATGCTCATTGAAGGTTTAAGGCCGTCTATAAATCCACTTTCGCGTGACCATGACCGAGTGAAGAAAGCCGGGAAAGTCGAGGATATCGCTTACACTGCACTATGTGGTTGGTATTCATTAGTACTTATGTATCTATATATACATATGCGTTATCATTTCAGTACAAATAGGCAAGAGTTATAGAAGTTACTGAGAATTATAAAAAATTACCCCTATGGCCTATACATATATCTCAGTGGAGCCATCTTATCTATTTTTGTATAGTAAAATAGTAAAATTTGTATATTTCTACATTATGGGGAATTAATGGTAAGTTAGGCACAAATTATTAATAATCAGTAATCAGTTAGGTCATTTTTTAATAGATTTCATGGCAATGAATAACATTCGCCAATATAATAATATTGTTAATAGCGATGGTAAAATGCTGGATATTGTATTGAGTAATATTCTTGATATACAAGTAACTGACCCCTTAAATGTTTTGAGTAAGGTCGATAACAAACATCCTCCACTTTTGATAAGCTTAACGATTTTCAATAACATTAATAACAACAATTGCTTTCGTTCAGTGGGTCGGGCGGATTTTAATTTCTTTAAGGCAAATTACACAGATATAACAAGTGAACTGAAATCTTATAACTGGCACAACGAATTTGAAAATATTACAAACGTGGATGATATGTTAACAATTTTTTACAAAATATTAAATAATGTTATTGTGAAACATGTACCACAAAGAAAATATAAAAAATCATTATTCCCGTCTTGGTTTAGCGTATCACTTATTAAATTGCTTCATGAAAAGGATAAATTAAGAATCAATTACCGTAAATATAGAAATCCGCGGGACTTAATAGAATACCAACTACTAAGAGAAAGATGTGATAACTTACTTAACATAAATTATTGTAATTACTGTACTAACGTTGAGTCAAACATTATAAAAAATTCAAAACACTTCTGGCGGTTTATGAAGGATAAAAGAAAGGGACAATCCGTTATTCCTGACACAATATACTTTAATGGAAATAGTGCCCATACTGGTATAGAGATAGTCGATACATTCGCTAAATATTTTTCTTCAGTCTTTTGTCATAATTCAATTCCGTCTGGCATGCCTCTGCAGTTGGCTGGTGGAAAAAATATGTCAAAACTAAGCTTCACTGAAAACGAAATTTTGAAGAAAATGAAATCTATAAATATTTACAAAGGACCTGGACCAGACGGCTTGCCTCCACTTTTCATAAGGCGCTGTGCACCTGTGTTGGCTCTTCCTTTCATGATAATTGTCAATCAATCCTTAAAAAGCGGTTGTTTCCCAACGGAATGGAAAAGAGCGAGAATTATACCTATTTACAAAAAAGGTGATAAAAGTAACGTAAAGAACTATCGCCCTATATCTATATTATCCTCTTTTTCAAAATTATTTGAATCTCTTATATGCCCTTTAATATCATCATTTGCTGGATCTGATATTTCTATTCATCAGCATGGATTTAAGCGCGGTCGCTCTACGGAAACAAACCTCTTGTCTTTTATATCAGACATTATCTACGACGTTGACAAAGGTAAGCAAGTGGATGCCGTTTATACTGATTTTAGTTCTGCATTTGATAAAGTCAATCATCTGCTTCTTATTAAAAAGCTTCAGGAAATGGGTATAAATGGTTCATTGCTGCGGTGGTTTGCCTCTTATCTAGATAGAAGATCTCAAGTAGTTGCAGTGGATGGATACGAATCTCAAGCGTATTATGCGGAATCCGGCGTTCCCCAGGGCTCACCCCTGGGTCCTATTTTATTTTCAATATTCGTTAATGATATAACTCTGATAATTAAGCACTGTAAGTTCTCTCTTTTTGCAGACGATTTAAAAATATACAAATTAATTGATTCTCAACTTGACGTAGCCTATATGCAAAATGATATAAACAACAT
Organism: Dione vanillae; assembly: GCA_037178615.1. NCBI lineage: Eukaryota > Metazoa > Arthropoda > Insecta > Lepidoptera > Nymphalidae > Dione > Dione vanillae. The sequence continues at coordinate 638,782 of JAZFAU010000055.1, forward strand.
AAATGCATGGTGTAAAGACAACCTGATGGATTTAAATGTTGGTAAATGCTCTTATATAACATTCACTAGAAAGAGGAAGCCAATTGTAACATCTTATAACATTAATGGAATTTCTCTTATAAAAGTTAACGAAATTCGTGATTTAGGTGTTATAATTGATAAAAAACTAACATTTGTGTCCCATGTAGACCATATAACTAAAAAATCTTTGCAAATGTTAGGGTTTTTAAAACGCAATACAAAGATGTTTAAAAATCCCCACACCAAAATTACATTGTTTAACGCATTAGTACGTAGTCAGTTAGAATATGCTTCATCGATATGGAATCCAACTTATAGTATACACAGTCAGCGCATTGAACGAGTCCAGCGAGTGTTTACTCGTTACTTAGCATTTCATTCTCATAAAATATCATTCAGATGCCCGTACGAACAACGTTTAATTCATTTTGGCATGAAGAACCTGCATGCTCGACGTTCAATTCATGATTTGATCATTATGTTCAATATCATAAATGGTAACATTGATAGCAGCCATCTACTAGCTCAGCTTTCTATTTCAGTACCTAATAAACTTCCTCGTCAACGCATTACTAAAATTTTTTACCATCCAAGAGTTCGTACAAATCTAGGTGCGCATTCTCCATTTGCTAGGATGTGCAACTTATATAACTTCTTAAATAAAGAGATAACAGATTTGGACATGTTTCATGATTCATTTTTTAAATTCAAACATACTCTGCATAAATATTACTCTCTAAAACTGTAACTATTTCACTTTTATTTTATGTGTAGTTGTTTACATAACTTTATATATATAGTTTTTTTTTTTTTTTTTTTAAAGTAGTAATTTAATTAAGTTATATTAAGGTGTTATCGTTGTTATAAAACTTCTCAGACAATGTTGTGAATACCTGTAATTGGTGTACATATGAAGACCTGATACTTTTGACTATTTATTTATATATAATTGTTGCATATGTGTACTGTTGGTGTTCCTAAACAAATAAATAAATAAATAAATAAATAAATAAATAAATTATTATTAGGTTCAAATCGCATTTGTGCATGGTCTTACGTTTTGACGTAAGACGTACGTTCTTACGTTTTGACGTAATCGTTTGCGATTATTACCAAAAATTTTCAACCACATTTCTAATAAACATACATTTTTGTTAATATGTACTAGTTGTTTGATAAATTCATATTTTTTTAGCTTCACGCTTTATCCCGCATGTTGCAGGGTAGGCAGAGGAAACTGCAGAAACCATATGAACCTAGTGTTAAAACACTCTGTGTCTCTGTCCCCGCTTTCACCTTTTCGAGGCATTGCGTGTTGAGTGGTGGAACTCAACGCCGCGCTTTGCCTAGTTTCCAGAGCGAAGAAAATAAAAATAGAAAAAACCATCTTCCCCGTGTGGAAATCGAACTCACAAACCATGGCGTTTACAGGCAGACGCTTAAACCACTGCTCAAATGCCGATTATCCGATACCCTGTATGTACTTTCAACTATCCGAATGTCTTACAACAATAAATAGTCCGGTTAATCGAGTTTCTACTGTAACAAATAATTGTATCTGCATAATGTCAATAAATCAAAATAAAACGACCAATTTGAATTCAACCAGAAAATAAATATTGCAGGCATTAGATCATTTCTGCAAACCGCATTATTTCACGTAACTTACTCGAAAGCTCCAATGTCTAAATTATGTAAATGTCACTTAGTTAGATACTTACATAGCTACAGCAATAAGTTGTCTTGCGGAAATTTAAAGTTTTTGACCTTTTAATGTGATGAAGTGGTAGAGGGCCATCTCTAAGCTACAATAAAAAAAGCTTATGTGTATGTATACTTAATTATATAAAATATTTAATAATTAACTTGGCAAATGTATTCCTTGTCTAACAATAAAAAACTTGGTTTCAAAAGTGTTATAGTTATATATAAAGGACCTGTTTAGATATATTTTTATGTTTTTAGGGAGTTTTGTAGGGAGTTATGTTTGAAAACCATGACGAGTGTTTTTAAATGCTAAGTAACAAAATCTTTTCTGTTTTAATAATCGAATCTAATAAAATAATAAGAGGGAAAAAAAATCTCCGCTATGGAACCCACAATAAAAAAAGTTCACAGCTAGCACATTGCCAATAAAACTATTATATTTATTTTTTGTGGTTTTATCAGAAAAATATCTCAGCATATTGTTAGAAAATAAAGTAAATGCAACCTAAATTGTGGTAAAGATAAGCTACACCAAAACAAGTAGCTGGAAAAGGCCAGGCTCAAACCGGGTGATTACCGCGCTCTCACAGAATACCATCGTAAAACATCATCATATTAATACTCTTGTGTTTCGTCAGGTGAGTGAAAGTTCCGTAAGCCCATAAAGGGGGTTGGTTTGGGTATTTGGTTGGCAACGCGTCCACACCCTCTGAGGGTGTAGATATCTATGGGTGAGGGTGTCCATTTAACATCAGGTGGCTCTTCTGGTCTTTTGCAATCTCATAATATATTAAAAAAACTGCAGTCATGTAATGGCAGTATCACCGCAAATTTTTTCTCCATCTATACTCCACGACGCTTTTAACACAAGTTACATACATAGATATACCTATTATCTTTAATAATAGCTACTTACTTAGAAACATACAGAGATATACTAAGATACCTAGACTTACTAATGTATAATGAAATATTTTCAATAAGTAATGAAAAAATTTGATGATTAAAGAATATTATATTGTGAATGAAACTATGACGTCCGTCGAAATTTCGTATTTGTTACCATATCTCAATAAACAATAGGTATTGCCATTTTGCTATAGAAACCAATTAACTTCTAGTTATTACAAAGTAATTTTCGTGCCGCCATTGTGAAGACAAACTTATTAGAATGTAATAAGAAAAAGTGTTTAATTGATAGCGACCGGTGAAGCGGACATTTCATTAATATTAGTAAATAACATTTATAAGGACCGTCGTGGCGTAAGCGTAGCGTCTGCCTGTGAACAAGACGGTTCGTGGGTTCGTTTCCCATGACGGGAAGATGGATTTTAAGCGCGGTCGCTCTACGGAAACAAACCTCTTGTCTTTTATATCAGACATTATCTACGACGTTGACAAAGGTAAGCAAGTGGATGCCGTTTATACTGATTTTAGTTCTGCATTTGATAAAGTCAATCATCTGCTTCTTATTAAAAAGCTTCAGGAAATGGGTATAAATGGTTCATTGCTGCGGTGGTTTGCCTCTTATCTAGATAGAAGATCTCAAGTAGTTGCAGTGGATGGATACGAATCTCAAGCGTATTATGCGGAATCCGGCGTTCCCCAGGGCTCACACCTGGGTCCTATTTTATTTTCAATATTCGTTAATGATATAACTCTGATAATTAAGCACTGTAAGTTCTCTCTTTTTGCAGACGATTTAAAAATATACAAATTAATTGATTCTCAACTTGACGTAGCCTATATGCAAAATGATATAAACAACATAAATGCATGGTGTAAAGACAACCTGATGGATTTAAATGTTGGTAAATGCTCTTATATAACATTCACTAGAAAGAGGAAGCCAATTGTAACATCTTATAACATTAATGGAATTTCTCTTATAAAAGTTAACGAAATTCGTGATTTAGGTGTTATAATTGATAAAAAACTAACATTTGTGTCCCATGTAGACCATATAACTAAAAATCTTTGCAAATGTTAGGGTTTTTAAAACGCAATACAAAGATGTTTAAAAATCCCCACACCAAAATTACATTGTTTAACGCATTAGTACGTAGTCAGTTAGAATATGCTTCATCGATATGGAATCCAACTTATAGTATACACAGTCAGCGCATTGAACGAGTCCAGCGAGTGTTTACTCGTTACTTAGCATTTCATTCTCATAAAATATCATTCAGATGCCCGTACGAACAACGTTTAATTCATTTTGGCATGAAGAACCTGCATGCTCGACGTTCAATTCATGATTTGATCATTATGTTCAATATCATAAATGGTAACATTGATAGCAGCCATCTACTAGCTCAGCTTTCTATTTCAGTACCTAATAAACTTCCTCGTCAACGCATTACTAAAATTTTTTACCATCCAAGAGTTCGTACAAATCTAGGTGCGCATTCTCCATTTGCTAGGATGTGCAACTTATATAACTTCTTAAATAAAGAGATAACAGATTTGGACATGTTTCATGATTCATTTTTTAAATTCAAACATACTCTGCATAAATATTACTCTCTAAAACTGTAACTATTTCACTTTTATTTTATGTGTAGTTGTTTACATAACTTTATATATATAGTGTTGCCTTTTTTTTTTTTTAAAGTAGTAATTTAATTAAGTTATATTAAGGTGTTATCGTTGTTATAAAACTTCTCAGACAATGTTGTGAATACCTGTAATTGGTGTACATATGAAGACCTGATACTTTTGACTATTTATTTATATATAATTGTTGCATATGTGTACTGTTGGTGTTCCTAAATAAATAAATAAATAAATAAATAAATAAATAAATAAATTATTATTAGGTTCAAATCGCATTTGTGCATGGTATTACGTTTTAACGTAAGACGTACGTTCTTACGTTTTGACGTAATCGTTTGCGATTATTACCAAAAATTTTCAACCACATTTCTAATAAACATAGATTTTTGTTAATATGTACTAGTTGTTTGATAAATTCATATTTTTTAGCTTCACGCTTTATCCCGCATGTTGCAGGGTAGGCAGAGGAAACTGCAGGAACCATATGAACCTAGTGTTAAAACACTCTGTTGCTTAGTCCCCGCTTTCACCTTTTTGAGGCATTTGCGTGTTGAGTGGGGGAACTCAACGCCGCGCTTTGCCTAGTTTCCAGGGCGAAGAAAATGAAAATAGAAAAAACCATCTTCCCCGTGTGGGAATCGAACTCACAAACCATGGCGTTTACAGGCAGACGCTTACGCCACTGCTCAAATGCCGATTATCCGATACCCTGTATGTACTTTCAACTATCCGAATGTCTTACAACAACAAATAGTCCGGTTAATCGAGTTTCTACTGTAACAAATAATTGTATCTGCATAATGTCAATAAATCAAAATAAAACGACCAATTTGAATTCAACCAGAAAATAAATATTGCAGGCATTAGATCATTTCTGCAAACCGCATTATTTCACGTAACTTACTCGAAAGCTCCAATGTCTAAATTATGTAAATGTCACTTAGTTAGATACTTACATAGCTACAGCAATAAGTTGTCTTGCGGAAATTTAAAGTTTTTGACCTTTTAATGTGATGAAGTGGTAGAGAGCCATCTCTAAGCTACAATAAAAAAAGCTTATGTGTATGTATACTTAATTATATAAAATTTTTAATAATTAACTTGGCAAATTTATTCCTTGTATAACAATAAAAAACTTGGTTTCAAAAGTGTTATAGTTATATATAAAGGACCTGTTTAGATATATTTTTATGTTTTTAGGGAGTTTTGTAGGGAGTTATGTTTGAAAACCATGACGAGTGTTTTTAAACGCTAAGTAACAAAATCTTTTCTGTTTTAATAATCGAATCTAATAAAATAATAAGAGGGAAAAAAATCTTTGCTATGGAACCCACAATAAAAAAGTTCACAGCTAGCACATTGCCAATATAAATATTATATTTATTTTTTGTGGTTTTATCAGAAAAATAATCTCAGGATATTGTTAGAAAATAAAGTAAATGCAACCTAAATTATGGTAAAGATAAGCTACACCAAAACAAGTAGCTGGAAAAGGCCAGGCTCAAACCGGGTGATTACCGCGCTCACACAGAATACCATCGTAAAACATCAGCATATTAATACTCTTGTGTTTCGTCAGGTGAGTGAGAGTTCCGTAAGCCCATAAAGGGGGTTGGTCTGGGTATTTGGTTGGCAACGCGTCCACACCCTCTGAGGGTGTAGATATCTATGGGTGAGGGTGTCCATTTAACATCAGGTGGCTCTTCTGGTCTTTTGCAATCTCATAATATATTAAAAAAACTGCAGTCATGTAATGGCAGTATCACCGCAAATTTTTTCTCCATCTATACTCCACGACGCTTTTAACACAAGTTACATACATAGATATACCTATTATCTTTAATAATAGCTACTTACTTAGAAACATACAGAGATATACTAAGATACCTAGACTTACTAATGTATAATGAAATATTTTCAATAAGTAATGAAAAAATTTGATGATTAAAGAATATTATATTGTGAATGAAACTATGACGTCCGTCGAAATTTCGTATTTGTTACCATATCTCAATAAACAATAGGTATTGCCATTTTGCTATAGAAACCAATTAACTTCTAGTTATTACAAAGTAATTTTCGTGCCGCCATTGTGAAGACAAACTTATTAGAATGTAATAAGAAAAAGTGTTTAATTGATAGCGACCGGTGAAGCGGACATTTCATTAATATTAGTAAATAACATTTATAAGGACCGTCGTGGCGTAAGCGTAGCGTCTGCCTGTGAACAAGACGGTTGTGGGTTCGTTTCCCATGACGGGAAGATGGATTTTATCATTTCCATTTTCTTCGCCATGCAAAGTAGGGAACGTAGTGTCTTAACACTAGACTTTCAGGGCTCCTGCGGTTCCCTCTGCCTACCCTGCTATAAGCGGGATAAAGCGTGAAGTTAAAAAAAAACATTCTTAAAATATTACACAATTAACAATTGCTATTTTAATTTGATCATGAGTTCCAATCATTAAATCATTTAGACAGCGACATGAACATATATCTATATATGTATTTAGTACTTTGGTCGATTTTATAGAATTCATTTTGAGATATGGTATCTAAAATATAAAGAAATTTATACAAGTATCTTTTTATATTTTAAGTGTTTGTTGACACTAACGATAGAAAAATATTTTTAGAAAACGTGTAAAAATTAGTACGAAGCGCGAAGAACCCTCGCCCCTTCTATTTGGCGATTTTTTCTAAAAGGCATTTACATTTCTCAATTCATAGTTTTGAATTACGAAGAACTATGTCTACTATTGATATAAGTTATGCTAGTAAAACATCCAATTTCGAGACACGACCATTTTTATGTTCGAACACAACGCCGCGCTTTACTTTACTATAATAATAGTAAAACAGTACAGCCAGCCTTGCATTCGACGTCAGGAAAAACTAAGACAATGTATTCTTATGATTTTTAAAACGTTAATCCATACTGACAATTTTTCTATCTTAAAGTAAGACACAAAAAAATTAAAAAAAAAGTTTATTTATACATATTATTAAATATATTACACATCCTTAAACACAAAATATGCATGTACTGCTCACAATATTTACATATTAATTTAACCTGCTTTCTCATTGAAAATAGATAACAAAATAATAAAAAATGGTTGCCTGTAAAGTGGGTTTTACGGGCGAAAATTTTACGTGACAACGTCTTTTTCTCGGTAGAATATTTATTGATATGAATAACAATTATAGTATAAATTGCACAAATTTTAACTATAGAAAATATATTTTGTTTACTAAAACATTGTACATGTGTCAAGTGATACTGCGCGGCGGACCGATCATAGTTCGGTGACAGTTGACACATCGTTACGTTACCTTTTTCATATGTGACTCCGAGCCGCAACCTAATTTAAGACGTTGTCACGTCAAAAACACAGGATACTATACTATCAAAAGAAAGAACAAAATCTAGAGACAAATGATGATTACAGCATGTATTATAGCATATATTCTATTATTTATTATATTTACATTAGTAAACAGTAAAACACAAATAATTGTCTTAACAACTTCTGCAATTGACATATTGTATACAGATTGTATAGAAGCACCTGTTATAGGTTCCAGTTTAGAGCTTAGAATTGATCATTGATCACTCGTTAATTCTCTTAAATATGTTCAAAAACATATATAAAAAAATATAAAGATGTAAATTGCTTTGTGTTTGCATTTATAGCAACAATCGAACCCACACTCCTTGGACTCCATCCAATCACTCTAACCACTAAGCAAAGATATTCTCAACTAGACTTGAAATTCTTATAAACATATTTCAATATTTTTCTCTTCATACTGAGATATAAACAAAATATTATAATTTTTAAAAATGCTTTTATTGTATATACATATATACCTCTTACGAGATACATCAATTTATTTTAAATTTATTTTTAAATATTAAATGACCATTGGTTAATAAAAAAACCTTGTTTCCGAATTTAGTACTGGATTACACAAAATCTGAGGAAATTTTCTTAGACACGACTATTATTAATAAAATGGCATCAAGCTCTTAAAAACAATTATATATTAAGATAGAGGATGGTTCATTTTCAATATAAGAACTATATTAATAATTAATTTTGTCAACGTTATTAAATAAACAAAAATAATCGTCACAGAAACAACAAATTTCTAATTACTATATTTCGAGTCAAGAGAAACAAAACAAAAGAAGTCAAGACATCAATAAGCATAGAAAATTAAAAAAATAACTAAATAAAGTTATTTTGATAATATCTATGTAAATGAACTTAATATTAATTAATATATAATTGTGTTAAGCAGGATATTTCCTTGAATTAAAATTGTAGCACAAAATTAGACACAGACACTGTCTCTGTACCTAAGATATACTCAAATTTTTACACTCAATCACACTTAATTTTAAAACCTCTGACCTCAAAATTTCTCATCTTACAATCATCTTTATATTATCATGGGTAAATTTTATTTTGTTAAATTATAGAATGAAGTACATATTTAAGTATAAATTCAAACACAATTGAAACTGTTCAAACAATATTAGATTGTAAATAACTTATTTAAAAAAAAATATTTGTCACTAAGAGAAAACTTTTTTTTTAATACTCCATTTAATATTATTGTTGATAAATATCACTAGAGAAACCACAATATTATGATAAAAAATTAAGTCTTTTAAGACTGGAAACATCAATTATAAACTACAAATGACAATATAAAAAATGTGCATTTTCAATCTTAGCAAGCTTTGTAATAAGAAAACAAAACTGACTATACCTAAGACAAAATATTAGAATTCTTTAGTTAATGTCCATAAAAATAACAATGTCAAAAAAACACAAACTTGGAGAAGACATGGAGAAGAATCCTTTAAACAAATATGATAATAATTAATTATTTATCATATTTGTAGTTACATTTAACCACTCAAAAAAACCTGACTATTTTATATCAGGCGCCTAATCTATTAAAAACATTTCTATTTAAAGTGACTTTTTGTTCACTTTTCATGCCTAACCTAGCTTTAACATTTGGTACATGACTTTCGGGCATAGACAACCTCCTCTCAGGCTTATTAAACACCGGAGTAAACTTTTTCACTGTATTTATTGATCTATTGAGAGATTTAGGTTCAATTTCTTTATACTGCACTTGATTTGAGAACTTCACAGATTTTGTTTTTAATGCCAATTTTTCTTTCACACTTATAGGTGCTTGGTCGGCTCTCATTGTGCCAACTGCTATTTTTCTTACATTATTCACTGAAGTTACAGTATATACCTTTTTGGAATCACTTTTTAATATTCCTTCATACTTTAAAGCATCTTTCTCTATGGGTACAACTTGATCTCTTTCCTTCGAGCCGAGCCTTGCAAACACTTGTTTAGGCTTTTCACTCACAGGTTTGATTGGTTTGTCTACTTCTGAGTTCCCAAGACGTGAGAATACAGTTTTGTTTTGTGCTGTAAAGAAAATAAATCAATTTATATACAGATGAAGAGTCTATTCCTTTTTTTCATGATTAGACAAAAGATTAATAATGTTAATAGCAAACCAAATGTTTATTCAATCAGAATAATATAGTAAATTTTATTTTTCTGTTATTATAGAACCCTTATACATAGAACTTATGTATATATTTCTAATTAAATTATGGAGGCATCTAAATATTTGTATCATTATTTTTATTATAAAAATTATTCCATACCATCTTTAATAATGGGAGCTTGTGGGGGTGTGCCAAATCTGATAAGACGCTTCTTCTTTATGTTCATGTCCTCTGGAGTCCTGCAAATTTATATATTTTTAATAAGTTATTAGAGATAATAATTTATCATCACACAACATTTTGACAAACACCTAGAAATTAATTGAAAACGTAATAATACTGTCCATTTCAACCAATAATAAATAATAAAGAGAGATTAACAACTGATATTTCATAAGGCACAATAAGTACTTCACGAAAAAAATTCAATTAGAATTTTTTAATTTCACTTATGTTAATAATTTTACACCACACATGACAGCTATAAACCTATAATATAATAAAAAAATGATATTAATATCTACATTACGTTTCAGTTTCTATAATGCCAAAAAGTCAAAAGTAAAGTCATGCACATCTCTGCTCAGGAGATTAAGCAAACAAGCATTGTGAGCACAAGCAGTCATTGTCAAGGGTGTTTAAATAAATTTAATAATGAAATAATCTTACATTTCATTGGATTTCCTTTTCTGCTGTGGATTTCGGACAGGTGATGTCTCTTGAACTTGTGGGTTTCGTGTGTAATGCTCCAATATACGACTTGCAGCTGTGAAATTATAAATACATGTTAAAACTACATGAGGAAAGTTATATAAAATCAGAAACTACACACCATGTACACTCTTTGAAATTGAGTTGAGAAAAGTTAAAATTATTTAAACATAATAATTTAATCAAATGGTAATTGAATTCACACACATACAGTAAAAGAAACAATGGCCATATATACTTAATCAAACTAGGAAAACTGATGCTTATTCAGTTGAAATATTTATTCAGATGCAAAAATCTCCAATTTTCTATACAATTTACTTTTATTGCCTTTTATAGTATTTGAAACAATCTATATATGTTTTGATACATATGAACAGCTGAATCATTATTTACTAAAGAAGCTGCTATTAAACAATTATTCCTAAGAGTGTTGCAAAATTTTCTATTAATACTATATATAACAAAAGATGATGCTTCTCTGTTTAAGTTGCTAAGTTTTTAAAATAGACTTACGAGATGAAGGTTGTGTAACAGTAGATCTACCAGTCACAGCAGCAACTGGTACTTTTGTAACTGTTGTACTCAAAACTCTATCCCTAGCTGTGCTTTCATGAACTTGTTTTGCATGACTAAAAATAAAAGTTATAATTTCAGAATATACATATTATAAATATATTCTAACAGTTGACATATTATTAATAATCTCTTTAGTTATAATCTAGTCAGTATTTTAAAACAAAAGAAATTTATTACTTTCTTATCATTACTTTATCCTTTATAAATAAATAGCATTAGCTTATAAATTAATAGTGAACTGTACAGGAACATTATTTTTTTTAAATCGGTTTTTTGATGATTGGGGAGACGCAATCTTTATGTTAAGCTTTTATCTTTTTGTTTAAAATATAAATATTAAAGAATATACATTCTAAGTAAAGTCTTTAGAATAGTTAAATAAATATTTACCGTAAAATAGCAATAATGTCTCCCATTCTGGTTATACCCATGTCTCTAAGATATTCTTTATTTAAGTCCAGTAACATATCGTTTTGTATTCTATTTTCCGTGAAAGTTAAGGCATAGGTAGCAGCTACCTCAGACGGTATACCAGCTGCAGTGAAAAAGTTCACCCACAAACCTAAAAGCATTCAAAATGAAAATATATTAAAATTGTATGTATCAACTCTTATCTTAAAATCTTATTATACGTAGAAATATTTAGAAACATCGTTAAAAAAACAATAATTTAGGATATTGCTTAGAGTTAGCATTACGATATTATAATACTATGCAAACAAATTTTTCAACCAAGGCTATGGTCACAAAATTCGTGGGTGTATATAAATATATATTTATACTCAATCAAGCCTTTTATTACTATAACTTCACCTGTAAGATTTGGGTCCATTTTATTTGACCCAGAACTCATATTTACAAACTAAATATCAAATTACACGTGCCACTTTATTTTTAGTGTATTTATAACAACCTGATTACTTCAACTATACACTTTTCAACAAAAATATAGATATATACTTTTTATTTTTTTCTAGGCATTTGTGTTATAGATAATATATAGCTTTTGTTCTTTCAAAGATAAGTCAATTTATTTAGCTTATTTAAATAATTTATTCATTTCTGTGAAAAATAATAGTAATTTGAAATATTTATCAACTAGGAGTTAAATTTCATATGGTTTTTTTAATTTTTTTCCCGAATATAAAAGTTAAACAATAACCATAGTTATATGACAGTTAAATTGTCAAATCCTAAATAGCAATTGTCAATTGACAGTTAAAAATTTAACTACGTACTTTTATATTCGTAAATTTCTAAATTAAAAGGCTTTATTATAGTTGGACGTTCTAATGTCCAAATCATTAGTTTTCTTAAAACAATCTATAAGACTGTTAGAGTCCTACACCTACACCATATTACAGCAAAACTGTTCAGTCATATAAATGTAACATTTACAATACAGCTTAGTTATTTATTTAATAGAACGATTAATATATTGCAAATTTACCCATTACTAGTTATACTTCTATATTATTTAATTTTCAGATAGTTTAGCTAATAATATCAGAAGCATGTCTTCAACATCTACGATACCTATTGTTGACATTGACCCTACCGGTGTTTTCAAATATATTCTCATAAATGTTTACGATAAAGCGAAAAATGAAGCAGAGCCTCAAATGGTAATTGTAAGAGGATATAAAAGATGCAACTATCATTCTGATATATATGATGAGGTAAGAATATAAGCAATATAGATATTTAATTCAATCTATGAAAAATAGTATTTATATTATGTTGGTTTATAATCAACATTAGACCTACAAGAAATTATTAATTATTATATTATTATTATTCAATATTAATGTGATTGTAGGTGCAAGCCAAACTCTTGCCATTAGACTTAGAACCTTTAGGTGGGGGGAGAATTTCTCATGACCCTGAAAACAAGAAGATACATATTTATGGCTATTCCCAAGGCTACGGAAAAGCAGATCCATGAAGTCACTGCTAAGCTTGTCAAAGATGCCTACCCTGGCTATACAATAACAATCAGTGATGAAGGGTATTGAAGCTTAAAACTACATTATTTCCTTTAATTATTCCTAGTACTAGGAGTAGATATATACATCAAATAAATTATTTGCATACTTGTAATGTTAAGTTTTATTTTTTATTTGCAGTGAACCACAAAAAGAATGCACTTGTGAATATTAACATTAAGAAAAGACTTTGCATATTCAAATTTTAATAGAAAGATATTAATTATACATATATAAAAAGCTAAATGCTATGAGCAGGTATTTCCTTTTTTTGAATCATAATAATATTAGTTAGTTTTGTTTTAATTCTTTTATTAAATAAAGAATAGATTTATTTAAATATCTTTTGGATAATAACATGTTAATTTATAATTACAAAAATATTGCTATAGAAAGTTATTATGGTGCTGTGGAAAAATGTCTGAAATCAACATCAGACAACAATTGAAATCATAAATTTTCCAAATTCATTTTCTATTCAAGGATCAAGGATCATGTCTTAGCACTAGGTTTTATAAAAATAGCATAGCAATAGCAGCATTTATAAAAAGTGTTATTAAATGTTCACTAATAAATAAATTAAAATATCTCTTTAATTTTATTCTAAAATGTTAGTAAGTTATTAATATAACGATGGATTAGAAATGGTATAACTTAAAACAAAAAGAAATCTAAGTAACAGATACTGTTTTTGGTTTTCGTCAATTTTTATTTAAATATTAAAACAATATTCTGCTGGCATTTTTAACAACATCTTGTGTCAACAATGGTAGAAACAACATTTAACCTATAAATAAACATTTTACTTATACCTTGACCATCTTACATCAAGTGGCTAGTGCAATTTTTTAATACAAAAAAGAGACCAATAAGAAATTTAAAATGTTTTGAATAATGAACTAAAGCAATTATTTTTTATTATTTGGTGAAATATCCAATCATCGTATTGGACACGAAAACAATATTAGATAATAATGACTGAATAGATTAATTATATATACTTAAATTTATTACAAAAATATTATGATAAACGTTCTTAAAGCTTCTATTTATAAAGTAATGTTATGAACTGAGATCAAGACCATAGATTATAAATTATAATCAATTAAAAGAAATTTGACATTTGTTTGGCATAACATTTTGATCACATTCACGTTTGTTTTTTATTTAGTTAAGTAGTAAACACATAAGTTAAATTAAAAGAAGAAGAAGAAGAAACACATAAGTTATAAAATACCCAGAAAGAAAACTTTCTAGCAATGGAAAATTTTACAACAGATGGTAAAATATGTATTGAAAGAGAAATAAACGTACCAAAAATAAAGGAACATGAGATTACTGACTTAATCTCGCATTTCAATATTATTGATACTTGCAAATGGATAATAGATAATGATTACAAAAAGGTACTGATTATGCTTAATTTTAGTTACCTTATAAGGTATAAATTAAAAATAATTAAAACATTTTAATATAAATAAACAATAATTTCGTTTTATACCTTTTAAGTACAATTTTAGGTATGTCTTCAATTTCCTGATAATTTACTTGAAGTTAGTGCTGCAATATACGAAGAAATAAAATCAAGAACTAGTGTAGACCTTTACATACTTGGTGACACTTCCTATGCCAGGTATTGATAATAGAAAAAGCACATTCACAACCACAATTAAAAAATTAAATTCTGTGTAAATAAGTAGCTTCACGTTGTTTCTCGCATATAGCAAGTTAGAAGGAATGTAGGCAATACATTCTCCACTTTTGAACCAATTTTTTTGGAAATTAAACTCCCAAACACTGTAATTATAGTCAAATACTGTGTATGCACCACAATAGCATCCAAGTTTTTTGCTAATTAATAACTTAAATTTTTCTAAAATTGTACATATTTGACATGTAAAATAAAATACACAACATGTTAATGATGTTTTTAAAGTTATTCTTTTTCTTTGGATAAAATCATGTATCCTTTAAAAACAATTGCTTACTAAACAAAGTTATATTTAGTTACAAAGTTAATTTCAAATATATTTTATTTTGTTTTTTTTTTAGCTTCATGCTTTATCCCGCATATTGCAGGGTAGGCAGAGGAAACTGCAGAAACCATATGAACCTAGTGTTAAGACACTTGCTTAGTTCCTGCTGTCTCCGTCCCTACTTTCCGCCGTTTTGAGGTATTGCGTGTTGAGTGGCGGAACTCAATGCCGCGCTTTGCCTTCTCTGAGTGGGAATCAAACCCTCAAACCGTCGCATTTACAGGTAGACACTTACGCCTCTGCGCCACAATGGCTCTCATCATCACTCATAAATTTTTAAGTATTACATATTATGAAAATTTCATTTATGTTACTAATTTCTTTGATTAGTTGAAAAACTAGTTATTTTTTTTACAACTGATTAGTATAGACTAATAAAATTATGGCCATTAATTCTTTTAGTTGTACTTTTTTAAATGTGAAATAATTTTTCTAATCTTCTTTTTTGTAGTTGTTGTGTAGACTCTGTAGCAGCAATGCATGTCCAAGGAGAAGCTGTTATTCATTATGGACACAGTTGTTTTACTGCAACAGATATTCCTGTATACACAGTGTTACCTAAAAAACAAATAAAAATTGAAATGCTTGAAATCTTGTTGAACAATTCTGCAATCCAACAGAATGATACGAAATGCCTGTTCTATGATGCAGCATATGAACATAGTAAAGGTAAAAAATTGTGTTCAACTTTTTTTATATTTAATTACATTAAAATAGAATTCAATTATAAAAATATTATATCAGAATTATAAATAAAATATATTTGAATTTTAGATGACA
Organism: Dione vanillae; assembly: GCA_037178615.1. NCBI lineage: Eukaryota > Metazoa > Arthropoda > Insecta > Lepidoptera > Nymphalidae > Dione > Dione vanillae. The sequence goes on from JAZFAU010000055.1 coordinate 654,708, forward strand.
TTTCAAAAGCATGGTTCCAACATTATCCAGAGAGTTATGTTGCATTTATACAAATTGAAGAGGTTGAGAATAGATTTTTTGGCCGAATCATCAAAAATGTAACAGGCAATGTCTTTAGCATGGATGTATTGAAAGATTGTACTTGTTTTTACTTAGGTTGTAAAGGGCAAACATTATTTAATTTCACTGTATCTGTTCCAGGTAAGGTTACATGATTTCTTTTCACTTTCGAATTTTAAATGTCATGTTTTTTTACTATTCAGTATTTGATGCAATACTTAATATGTTCTAACAATTAAATTGAAATTTGTAAATCAATGTATTCTCCTTTAAATGCTGTGTCTATGGCTAGTTTAAATATATTGGTACTGGTTACAGCTTATAAATGGTATCAGTTAAATATAGAAGAAAATAAAATCGAAAGTCTTGAAGAAACAAACTGGTTTAAAAGAAGAAGATTTTTAGTAGAAAAATGTAAAGATGCTAATGTTATTGGAATCCTCATGTGCAAGCTTGCAGGAGATCAAACAAAAGATATTATAAGTAGAATGAAACAATTGTGTAGAGTAAATGGAAAGAAAAGTTACATAATATCAGTTGGAAAACCAAATGTTGCCAAATTAGCAAATTTTCCTGAGGTATTTATTTATATTAACTTTTCACAAGCCACAAAAATGTGATCACTTTGTTTGGTATTAGAGACTGTTCACAATAGATAATATTTGAGTTTGATGTAAATGTTTAGTTTCCACATATTTCTTGGAAACAAAAACCTTATAAGAATCTGTTTTGATTCTGATGGTCCTATTTTAAATTATGTTTCATGCATTAATAATCAATTTATAAATGAATAATTTTTTTGTTTCAGATTGACATTTATGTAATGATAGCTTGTCCAGAAAATGATTTGTACAACAACAGAGATTTCTACAAACCAATTGTTTATCCGTTTGAGTTAGAAATAGCATTAAATTCTAATAGAGAACAATATTATAACTATCACGTCACTGATTATGATGATCTTTTACCTGGGAAAAGGCACTATTGTGAAATTGATCATATTAAAGAAACTACTGATGTCAGCTTAATAACAGGGAATATAAGAGAAACTAAAATACAAAGCAATTTTGAAGGTGGTTCTGAACTAGCGGAAACTAATTGGGCTGTAGAAAGTATTGGACAAAATTTACAAAATAGATCATGGAAAGGTCTAGAACAGAAATTAGGTGAAACTGATGTTGTAAAAGCAGAAGAGGGTAGACAGGGTATTCCCTTACAATATAGTAATGAGCCAGATAAGTAAAACAACAATGAAATATTTACACACTTATTTATAATTTTTATCCAGTTTCATAATAAATAATCTGAATACACAATGAGTTTTTATGTTACTGCCATTAAGTCATTAGGATAAATAATTTTTGAAATAATACTACTTTTGTAGTACTATATAAACCTAATGTTGAAAATTTATAGTTGCCTAATTTATATTTGACAATGCTCGCATAAATAAATGACTGCAGATATTTTAGAAAAGCTAAACTAAAATATAGGTTAAAATATTCATGACAAGTATATACATCTTACACTTACAATGCTTAGGCATTTTACCTCAATTTATGAACAAAAAATGTAACACTTTTTTGTTTTTCTTTTTAAAACAATTTTTTTTTCACTGAAAATATAGTCAGTTAAATAGATTGATTTATATGTCTCTTATGCTTTTTGATTGAGTGGATTTTGGGGAGACTTCAGCCACTCTTTCCTTAGCATTTGCTTTAGTTGTGAGAGCCTTAAAGTAGGATTTTCTGCTTTAAGTCTTGGCAAATTAACCTCCTCAAATGCTGTAAAGGCAGCTTTTAATCGTTTTTCTGGATGTCTGTCTACATCTGCCTTGTCACTGAAAAAAATAATAATAAATTAGTAAATGTCATGCAAGTGTCATATTATGTTATAATAAGTTTCAAAAATTATAAACCTTAATATAGAGATAGCCTCATCAACTGATTGTGCCACTTCTCCATCAATCTGCAATCTGTTGATATTCTCTTCCAAAGTAGGTTCCTCCACAACAACTTTTGCTGGCTAAAAATAAATTATATTTTAATTAACAGTAAAAAATGTATATTAAAACAGTTTGACAGTTTTTTCTCAAAATCATTTTTCATTTATATAACAACACCTAAGATAATTCAAAATTATAAAACAATAATTTGATTTAAACACAAATAAAAACATACAATCGGCTTCACATTCTCTGGTTTAGTGACTTTTTCCTTCATCTGTGTAATTTGTGCTCGGGTGACCTTTTGTGGGGGTGGTGCAGTTACTTTGCTCTTTATTGACTCCATTTCTTTTTCTAATAATGCTTTAGCTTCTGCCTTCTTTTGCAGTTGTTCTAGGCGTTTCTTTTCTTGTTCCTCCTAAAAATTGCAGATTACATACATTACAGATATTTATTTAAGGAGTTTCAGAACAGATTATCTAATTATATTTGAACAGTGACTATAAACTTTTTCAGATAAACTAAAATGTACACTACAATAATATTCACACTAAAGTAGTTTGAACATCAATAACAACCAAATCATTCATCACCTATAGAACTTCATGCTTACTTGCAATATTTTATAATGATATTTAACATTTTAAATCTCTATAATCTTACTCTAGAAGGCCAAAAGTACCTCAGTAACTAATTAAGTCCTTAAGTGTAAAAGTATAGCGCATAAATATACTAACTTTCTTCTGTTGTTTCTTTTTAAGTTTCTCATCATTATCTTCCCACTCTGCATCTTCAATACTTTTTTTCATTTTTTGATCTTTTTCTAGTTTAAGATTTTCTTTACGCTGTCTAGCGGCAACAGCTTTGCTATTTTCCCCTGCGAATTTCTTAGGCATTTTGCTGGCTATTTATCTGTAAGTGTGTCTTTTATTAACATATAAACATTTGATTCCTTGTTAAATAAATTAGCAGTAGTTCCAAACTGCAATATGTAACCTCAGCATTAAGAATAATAAATGAACATGTATTTGTTACGTGTATAGTGAAAAGTATTAATAGTTAATAATACAAAGAAATGATTACTTGTTTATTATGTTAAGATTCAAAGAATATAGAAAATTGTAAGTTGCAACTGTCCCGCAAAACTACTTCGATTTCGAGTTTGTTCTTAAAATTGACAACATATTGACAACTGACACATGACAATTCTAAGATGCACAAAATACGATTTCACTACAATTAAGTAACAGCCGTTTACTCAATAAAATATACGATGTAATAAAATAAATATAGTAAGTAAATATCTTTTCCTTTTTTAATGAATAAATTAAGTATGAAAGAGATACCTGTAACTTGTAACTGAAACATAATAAATTGCCACTATTTACAGAAGTTTATATGTAGTCTGTGATTTTGACATTTCAGATTCCAGGTTGACATGAAGCAGATATTTACAATCGAAAGAGTTTACCATTTAACATACTCTGATTTATAGATTGTGTGACATGATATTTTATAAAAATAACGACAAGTAGAAGAATTATTAATGGCTTTAGTTGCCTATGATAACAGCTGATGTCAGTGAATACGAAGATGACGAAAACGAAGTGCAACCAACTCTTATTCCAAGACAAAATAGTGTTGATAGTGGTAAGTTGATTCATTTTTAAATAATTAAATTACTAACAAATAACTTATTTTAATTTTTTACGATTTAGAAGTAACCGGAGGTACACCAGTAGCAGTGGATGATACTAAACTTCAAGAAAATCAAAGCATCTTTAATGAACTTCCATTGCCCACTCCTAAGAAAAAAGTTATTATTATTGAAGAAGACGATGAATTTCTTCACAAAAAGGAAACGGATGCTGACACAAAACCCAAGTCAAAAATTACTATACCTTCACTAAGTGATGTCTGTCTTACTTTTAATATTATTTTTGTTACACAATATCAAATAAAGTAGTTTTTACTAATTTGCACATTTATTACAGTTCAAAGATGTAGATAAAACAGTACCTAATTCAAAAGCAAAAGCTCTAAATGGGGTAAGTTAAATACTTTATTTACATAATATTGTTAATGAATTTAACAAACTAATTAATTAAAATACGAATAAGATATTTACTTTAATTAATTTAATTAAATTTCAGAAAAAATCTGGCCTATTGAGTATGTTACCTCAACCTAAAAATGCAGTTAAAAGCTCAATTAAGTCTTTAATCCCAAATGCTGTAGCACAAAAACCACAACCCAAATCTGAGCAAAAAATAAACCAGTTACCAACAAAAATAAGTAAAGTAAATACTCCAAAAACTTCAATACTCACGGAATATTCAGATGAAAGTGATGACGACATTCAAAATGATTTCTTTTCCATTAATAAACCTGTTGAATTACCTGAAGACATACCATTAGATATAGAAGATAAACTTGAGAAGGTAGAATCCCCTAACACTAAATCTCAACCTAGAAGTCTAGAATCTTATTTCAAAAAAGATGATGTTGAATTGCAAGCACGCCACACAGAGGAGCCACAGACCTCAGACTATAATAATAGTATACAGAATGTAGATAATACTGAAGAACAATCTAGTGATGTGCTTGATGAGGAAGCGGTAAGTTATAGTAATAAATATTACCACTTCAAAATTTACATTAGTAGTTTGTTTTTAAATTATCAACTTTATACATGCATATTAATTATTTAGAAATCTCAGTATGATTTTATCAAATTCAGGCTTTTAAAATTTTGCAAAAATTTAAGTATTTCTAAGGTAAAAAAATATTAGATGGAATTTTTTGCAGATTTTAAAATTATGTGGTGCTAGGGGCAAGCGTAAAAGAGAAGAAATACAAATAGTAGATGTAAATCAACAAGAAGTTTTGAATGATGCAAGAGAATGGCTGCTCAAAGGTCTCATGGATGACACCACTAAACGGCAGTCAGCAAGCAAGAAAAGAGGAAATGAACCTACAACTCAACAGAAGAGAAAACATCAAATTACATATTTGGCTCATCAGGTCAGTTTTGTTGAGTTCTTAATATATATTGTTTCTTGACTAATAGCGTTATTTTATAAATAACTAATTGTTTTAGAAACCAGAGTGGTGAGATAATTAGATATCTCAATTTTATCTAGTCCTAGTTCAATGTGTTGATAAAAATTACTTTATGAAATATTACTTTACTAATTAAATTACACAATGAAAATTACTTTTTATATATTAGGTTAAATTTAAATATTATTATTATTAATATAATAAAATAATACATTAATTACTAACACAAATTTGTCTTTTGCAGGCCAAGGCAAATGAAGCAGAGCTCCAGAACCAATGGGCTAATAATAGAATGACAAAAAGACAAACACAATCAAAATATGGTTTTTAGCTTAATTTAAAATAAGAAAATATGATGGTTAAGTAAAATAAAATTTTACCACATAAATAAGAATATTTTTATTTTAAACTAATAATCTAATAACATTGATTATGAATTACAGTCTCCTTGCTTTTCTTGGTCTTGGTGGATTCCATGACACTCTAGTGTTGTCGGTGATAGATACAATTTCTAAACCACCCATTTGTAAGCCTTTTATAGCTGACTGCAAAAAGAAAACCATATTAATAAAAAATTACTTAAAATAATAAATAAAGTATTTCTCTTTATTGAATCTTACCAGTCTTCCTGGACCCAATCCTCGAACTTTCACTCTAATTATCTTATAGCCTCTATCAATTGCTTTCTGAAAATATGATATAATTTTTGATATGCCATTATTTTTTTTGTTAATTACTATTAAAAATGTTGAATACTCACTGATGCTAAATTAATAGCAGTAGTTTGAGCAGCTATATTAGTTCCTTTCTTGGTGTTTTTGAAACCCTCCATGCCACAAGACCTTATAATCTTAACTGTTCCATCAGCATCAGTTAGAGTAAATATTGTATTGTTGTGGCTAACTCTTACATTGCAAATCGCAAGATTTTTGTATGGGGTCCCACCAAATAACAGATTATCAGATTCAGCAGTGGGAAACAAACCTTGTTTACTGAAGAAAGACAATGTTTTTAATTATATATAATATCGAATTATACTAACAAAAATATGATATACATTAATTATTATCTGGAATATATATTTACGCACGATTTTAAGACAGCGTCCAAGTCTACGATTTTTTCCCCTTGAACACCCTCATCATCTACAGGAATCCTTTTGTGATCAAATTTTTCAGTAGCGACAGGAGCAGAAGTTTGAAATGTGCGCACCACATTATTAATTGAGGTCCTTAATGTATTTCGTATAGCACTTAACATAATGTTTATGTCAATAAGACTGTTTATAAAATTAAAAATCTTCACTATATAACCTACAATTTAAATCCCTTGTGATGACATTGACATTTGACAGATTGTGCTGTCAAAATATTTTCTTGTGGTTTATCATGAGAAAAAGACAAGGATCCTTGTCTATACAGCCTTTCCAAACAACGTGACATTGGCGAAGTGATTTGTGCTCAACTGGCACGCTCGGAGCGCCATTACCGTAGAACAGAACAGAACAGCCTTGAATTTAATCATTGATCTGGTCGAATAACTTAATATTTCACATTGCATCGTGATCTAGCAATAGATTTAGAACAACCACGGTAGACAGTGTAAGTATAAACAACAAACATATATTTGTGAGTTTAATTCCTGCTGGAGCATAAATTATTTCGCTTTCTGATAGGATAAAAGCCGGCATTGATTGCCACCATAAAAAACATATTTGAAATGACTTAAAGGCAGATCCTTATTTGTTAGAATATTTATTATTAAAGGAGTTAAATTAGAATAAATAAAAACAAACATATTGTGGAATATGATTTAATAAATTAATATTGATTAATGATTTACATACATTAAAATAAATAGATACATTACATTCAACCTACAACCTTAGATAGGTACTTATTTCATCATGTCTAGACAATATAACACCGATTCAGAATATCCTAATAACGCAGTAGTTGTGCCGAGAGCTAAAAGCTGCAAGTGACCAGCTTCTGCCAAGTAATTAGCTTTAATAAGTTCAGCTATAGCCCAATGGACAGTGTATGCCGGTCGTTCTTGATCAACAGCTTTTGAATTCAATATGTAGTACACTATATTTGAATATATAGGAGTAGACACCAATTTAATAAACATCTCTTGGTCTAACATTTCTTTAATCATTTCGTCGTCTATTTCTAAGTGTCGAACCAAGTCCTAAAAATAAAAAATAATAATAATTAAAATCTATATTGGTATAAACTTTACTTGAACATTACATAAAATTTCTATTAAAAAAAAATGTATACTTGTAAAGAATAGTAATACAACCTTATATTTAATAAGCAAATTCCGTAATATTTCATGTGAGCTATCGCACGGGTTGAGCAGAATCACCCAGATAGTGTTCACTACGTCATTTCTCGCGGTCTCCGCCAACAATTTCACTTCCTGATGATTAAAAGAAACAAAAAGGTGCATTATATTAGCTTTTATATTAAAATACTTCCATTTTTTATTATATAGGTTACAAAAAATTAATTAAACAGTTGTAGACAATGTACTTGAAGAAAAACATATAAAAACTTGAACGCAGCGGGATTTGAACCCGCACCCTCCTGCGAACCGTGCAAGCGCTCTGATCCATACGTTCCTTGAAGAGCGCATGGTAAATTTTTATATGTTTTTCTTAAAGTATTTTTCTATTCCCAGTGTCGATTAACACTTTAAAAAATCATAAAAATATGTAGCTAACGTTTTATGTCTTCTTTAAGTATTTATTCTATTCTTAATGTAGATCAAAATTTTAAAAATCTTAAAAATATTTAATAAAAACAGCATTCTCTCTCGCCAAACGATTGTTCTTTGTAATGGTCTTCGGGTAGCGGAAATTTGTAAAAATCTCCTTACAGAGATGCTAACAACGATATAAGTTGTATAAAAGCATATAAGAATTTCAACGCGGCGTGATGTAGAACGCATGGCTCAGTGGTGAGAGCGCTTGCGCGGTTCGCAAGAGGGGTTCGAGTTCGACTGGTTCGAGTTATGCTGCGTTCAAATTTTTATGTTTTCTTAAAGTATGTAGGTAACCTGTTCAGTGAGTATGGGCCGTCGTAGGAGCATCTTGACCAGCACTGAGTTGTCGGCGCGCTGGCCGCCCTGCGCCAGCACGTGCTGCAGGTACTCGCACTGCAGGCTGCGGCCGTCCTCGCTGTAGAGTGTATTGCATATGTACTAAATTATCCTTCAATATAATAGCTCTATAACCTTACAATGGGGTATATAATTGCAATATAACATCTATTTTTTAAAGAATCTCAATTCAGTACTTATGTTGTTTTAAACAAGTATAAATTGTAATTTAATCGATGAATGCATTAAAAATTCGACAATTTCGTAAGGTTTCGACAGAACCGCTGTACGTGTTGCTCTGTTGTGACATCAGTCGGTTATGTAAAGTTCAGTAATGTAAATGTAATAGTGTACGACTGAATTGTAATGATATCTAAATCATTGAAGCTGTGGTGACGCAATTTTATAAGAACTGATACTGATACTGGTATTTTCCGTTCATTCTTTTTAAATAACATGTTACAATGAATCAATTAAATAATTTTAAATAAAAAATCGCACCCATGTGTCGGCGGCCAGCACGCCAGCGCGTCCGCCAGAGCCTTGCGGCGCGGCCACGAGTCCGCCAGCGGCGCCAGCGCGCGCAGCGCCGAGCGGCGGCCTGCCGGCTCTAGTAATTGGGCTTCTGGACGTGAAAATATCAAAATATGCATTATATTGATGTCGTATACACGTCATTTTTATATTATAAAATACCTATTTTGTAATACGCCGTGAATTGAAAAGACAATTAAAAATATTTTTCAGATTAAACATGAAATTGCATATTTTTTGAGGAAATAATTCTGAGAAAAAACCTTCGGCGGCCATTCCTTGATAAGAACGCTTTCACACGTGGGGTGTCCATCGGTGTGGGGCAACGGACAGTGTATTAATATTGCTAAACATTAAAAACAACCAAGTAACTAAACATGCATTAATCGCTACAAAAAAGACGAAAACCACTTTATTTATAAAAAAAAAGGTAACCTCGAACAATATTTTTACACTGGACGAACACCATTCAATCAAAAAAAATATAAAGCTTGATTGCTTTTTGAAATCTATGAAAATCTATTATTTTTACCAGTCAATTGTTGAGCATAATCCGATTCGGGCCACTCAGTTTTGAACAAATCCACGGTAAACTGTGAGATTTTGAACAGATCCTCGCCATCTTGGACTTGTCGCGCGTTGGCTGAGCGATAGAAGTCCTAGTAATATACAATAAGGCATTAATTTCATATATGAATTGTTACATTTACTTGAATTTCCTTTTATAATAACTAATAATCTTTACATAGTTTAAAAATTACTTAGTAATTATTTAAAAAAATGAGTTCTAAAGCACACCTACAAATAAACATTAAAGTTTCTACATGTTCAAACAACAAAGATAAAGGCCAAAATATTTTATTTGTGTGCCTTTTTATGTTACAAAAGTTACTTTACAGTTCAGTTTGATGACTTTTTATATATTTAAAAAAATGCTTCACGTACATCCCGCAGGATAGGCAGAAGAAACCTATCTATTCCTAGTGTTAGAACACTCTGTTTTTCACTTTTCGCCCACTTGAGACACCACGCGTTATTTTGTAATCTCACTAGGGAGTGAAAATGAAAATTAATATTACTAATTTTCCCCAATTGGGATTCGAATCCACAACTGTCGTATTAACAACCAAACACTTCGAATTATATACTACATATTTTTAAACTCATCGTCAATTATATAGTGTTACTAAAAATATGTCAAAAAAATTAAATTATACCTAATTGTTTGTGTGGCGGGAGACCAAGTTCAGTCGCTTTCTGCATCACCGCGTCGAGATACTCTTCACTTAATTTGACACCAGTCTTTGTGGTATTGCGCGATGCGATTAGCTAGTACTTCAATGTCCCTGTTATTATAAATAAATATTAATATATGGGTGATTTTTTAACTTTAAACGTATGTACGTAATTATATGTAATTTTAGACATAGGTTTAAATTTACATTTAACAATTATAATACTATCATAATACGTGTAAGCAAGTAGCGTTTCTTATTTTTAAGGATAAAAGTATAGATGTAGGTGTACCTGTTTGTGTACAATTTATCTATAAAGACGTCTGTGCCTTTTTGTTCCCACACCGTATTTAATTTGCGTGGGAGTGTGTGTAAATATAGGTATAAGAATTATAAGTATTGGTGTGAGAAAGCGTCCATGTACAAATGTATGTGTACGTGTGTGTGTGTGTGTGTGTGTTTATGTGTGTGCACTCACTGCACAGTGGTGACGTCATCTGCCGCGCGCTGCAGCACGTGTTGCGCGTCGGCGGGCACGCGCAGGCACTGCAGCAGCGACGCCAGCGCGGCGGCGCGCAGTCCGCCGGCGACCGCGCGCGCGAGTGCACGCGTCACGTCGTCTAGCTCGCCGTGGCTCATTTCTAGGTCACTGTGAGATACGTTTGTGGATTAAGGTGTCAATGGTGATCTATATAGTGTTCAAAGATCAGTGAGATGTTAGGTAAAGGTTTATAGTTCATGTCTTAGATATTTCTATCCGAAAGTTGTGAAACCTAAATCTGTTGTTCATCTGCCAGGTAAAGAACATATCCTATCTATGAAAGCAGCAAATGGAGAAACCGACTTTTAGCAAAAAGAATGAACAAAAAACAAAGTATAAACGCTTTCATCTTTTGGTTGCTTAGATTTTAAATTTTCAGTTTTCTGTGCTCCAAGTTACTATATACCTGGATACCTGCCATTAATTTTAACTTGGTACCTAAACATAATATTAACAAAATGATCTTGACAACAGGACAACAAAGCGATTATTGATTATGATTACAATTATAATCATTTATCCCTTTTGAGGCACGGAACCTTAAGAAATCCATCGCTTAGTTAATCTAATTATCTGTTGTCTATCAAACTTTCACTAGTCGAAATATTAGTATATGTTACATTCCCACACTACCCCAGGGTAGTCAGATGTCGCTTAGTCAGATTTCACATAACTTGTTCAGTATATTGCATGAGATCCAAGAATTATAGCGGCATGTTATTCAAAAGTAGAGTCAATTTTCACCTATTGTGTAAAATAATGTTAGTTATAATTTTTAAATTTAAAATCACTCTTGTCTCTTGCATCGAGCAAGTAGTCACCTTTTTAGTTATAAGTTAGAATGTATTTTTTTTTAATAAATAAGTTTAAAGATTTGGGTTTTTTTGTACCCTCCGCTGCCACCGTACTTAATTTATATACAGAGAGAACAATACTCACAACAACATCTTGACCTAAATAAATAAAATACAAATAAAACATTGAAATCTTAACATTTGCCCTACAACGTTTATATATTAAATAATACGAATGAATGCTATAGTACTGACGCCCACACGGCGGCGGGCGCGTCGCTGGCGTCCAGTATGGCCTGCACGCTGCTGGAGTGGTAGTTCTCCAGGAAGCGTCCCCAGCGACCCAGTTCTTGGCCCATTTGACCCCATGTTTGTTCACTGTGAGAAAGGAAATTATCGGCAATTGAAGAAATATATATTTATATTTAAACTTATTGCTTAGTTATGTGCTTAGTAAGGATCTCAATTAGTAAGGTGTATAGCAATTACTTGACATGTTAGAGTTCTATTTCATAAGTCGCCCGGGTTACTTGTTTCTTAGTCTAAATAATTAGAAACAAATTTGAAACTTATTCGAATAAATAAGTTTAATAAAATATAAGTTCTTTTTTTCTAATTACACCTCCACGGACTCGGTATTACAGATGTAATAATACGCGATGAACGGACGATTCCACGCTCAAGGAAAAGAAATTTTCTTTAATTTGTCGTCACAGCATCAGAAATGTTTTAAAAAAATTAAGCATAACATAAAAAAATTCAGAAATGTAATTCGATGTACTATATTAAATGTTGATGTATAACATATGAAAATATATACTTTTTGGCAAACTTGAAATCATTTCCCTGTTCTTGTTGGCAGTAGTCCATGGCTTGCAGGATAATGAGGTTGCGTGTGCCCGACGGGACGCTGTCGGAAATAACAAGAAATATTATGAAAAATCTCAGTTTTACTTCGTTACCTTACAAAGAAATCATAATCAAAAGTGTAATATAAAATATACTTATACCTTATTATAATTATAAAATATAAATTATATTATTAATATATCACCGTTCCAAGGCTTCTTTAGAGAAGCAGACAGCGGCAACAAACTCCATGATCTCATCTTTCGACAGTTTAGTGAAGAAGCCGACGCATTGCCGCCAGCGTTGCATCCACTTTTTACTAGCACCATTTGCCGCTACCTAGTAACGATGTGATAAAAAAATCAAGTTTTGTCTCGCAAGAAGAGAATGTTATCAAAGAGCCAGCAGAAGAAAGGAATTTTAAACTTTTCAATTCAAATAATTTTATTCAAAATAAGAACACAAGATTCGCTTTTTGAACGTCAAGAACATTAACACCGGTTCGCTGAACTTAATACCTCAGACTTCACAAGAACCTTCGTCAGAAACTTAGCGTTTTTAAAATGGCTATGGTTCATGCAGTACCCTCAGCCTACCCTGCCATGTGCGGGATAAAGCGTGAAGATAAAAAAAAATGTTTACTCACACTAAAGAAGTACCCCGTGAGCCACTTGGTGTAGAGCGCGGCGGGCGCGGCGGGCGGCGCCAGCGCGGGCGGCAGCGTGCGCAGCAGCTTGCACACGAGGCCTGCGTTGTCGGGCCGCATCACGCCCAGCACGTGCCGCGACAGCACCTCCGCCGGCGCGCGCTCCACGATCATCTTGTAGTCTAGTTCTGTCGCGACATATGGCCACATAAGAATATACAAGGTAGTATTGAAATTATTGTTTAGTTATTCAAATCAGTAAAATTTTATTTGTAATGTAAAGTTCTTTTTTTTTATGTCTTCACGCTTTATCCCGCACATGGCAGGGTTGGCAGAGGGAACTGCAGGAACATTAGGAACCTAGTGTTGAGACTCTCCGTTGCTTAGTCCCTGCTCAGTTCCAAAGAGAAAAAAATGAAAAATATAAATTGTAAATCACACACGAAGAAATTATAAAGAAATGATTATAATCTATATACAACAAAACTTACCTGGCGACGCCGCTTTCGCTTTCTTCAAAAGTCTCAGATGTTCAGTAACACTGAGACCGTACATTTGAATTTTTTCATCTATTTTCTTCAAAATATTGAAGAAACTTATTAAAGCTGGATAATCGTTGCCGCGTATTGAGGGCCAAAGTGCATCGTGAATACTGTAAGCAAAATTAAAATGTAAAGATAGTAGAAAGTAGTTTCTCTATGAAATATTTGAAAGGTTTAATTATCAAATCAAACTTTCTTTAAACTATAATAGTGATATCTTAAAAAATATTCTAGCCAAGAACCTAGGCATTAAATGGGCTTGTGTGAGACGTGAGGCTATATTACATAACGTCATATATCAGCCTATGAAGTGATCGAGCAGGCTGTGCCAACCCCAGGATTTGCTTGATGCTTGGTGCCACGCTGGAATGTTTATTACTACTACAACTAGGCACATTACAAACAAGAGAGGATTAAAGAATTAACTTAGTTGTCTAAAATATAACACTTTTAACTTTTAACAGTTTCTTTTTTATTTCAAGTTTTTTTAAGTTTACTTAAGCAGTTTAAGTAAATATGTGTAAAATGTGTGTGATTATGAGAAGATGGCTGAACATAATTAACAAACGGCTTTAGTCTTATTTTAAAAAGCTCCAACCAAGGGCAAAGAAAAATAAAGAAGATTATTGATTTCAATTTAATACACGATTACACAAAGGGAAGAAACATTTTCTGACTGGTGATAAAAAAGAGGTTCGGGGTTCGATTTCCACTCGGGGAAGATGGATTTTTCTATTTCCATTTTCTTCGCTCTGACAACTAGGCAAACCACGGCGTTGAATTCCGCCACTCAACAGGCAATGCCTCGAAAAAGGCGGAAAGCGGGGACGGAGAAAGCAGGGTTAAGCAACGGAGTGTCTTAACACTAGGTTCCCACGGTCGCTGCAGTTCCCTCTGCCTACCCTGCCATGTGCGGGATAAAGCGTGAAGCCGTGAAAAAAACCGTGACGCACCGTCTCCAAGCCCCGTCGTCGGCGGGGACGGTGGGCAGCGTGTGCAGGTCGACGGCGGGCAGCGCGGCGGCGGCGTACTGCAGCCACACGTCCAAGGTGTCCAGCGAGTATTTCTCAGCTAAAGCACACGCAATCCTCGCTTGTTCCGAACCGCCCGTTCTATTCGTAAATGAATTCGAAAATCAAATTTAAATAATTTTATTCAAAATAAGAATACACGATTCGTTTTTCGAACGTCAAAAACTTTACCACCGATTCGCTAGAGTTAATGCCTCAGACCTAAGAAGAACCGGCGCAAGAAACTCTGCGTGACATTTTTTTTTAAATGGTCATATAATTTTAATGTTATTCATTTTTAATAATGACACGTTTGAAACAGGCTGGAGCGAGCATTTCATTACCAAAGTGTGTCGTCATTTAAAAATCATTAATAAGATAATAACCTTGATAAGGGATGATAATCGATTTGTACGTGTCCGCTAAGACTTCTAATTTGGAGCAAAGTACGACGAGCTTTGTCTATTCCGATCTTTTTCATATATTGTATTCGAAACAATAACAGGTTATTTTTTTTAAGGAATATTTGTATAGCATTAACGAAGTTAATCAATAATAATATATGCCTTTATATTATTGATAACTTTTACTTATAATACACTACTTCAACTACTACTTATATTTCAATGCTACAAATATAGCCGAAATAGCTCAGTTGGGAGAGCGTTAGACTGAAGATCTAAAGGTCCCTGGTTCGATCCCGGGTTTCGGCAAATAACTTTTTTTTCGTTGTACAATATACAACCTAACTTTTAATAGCTTTTTAGGAACAAGTTTTTTTTTTAACTTTTAGTTATTACACAAATAAATAAAGATAAAATATAGAAAATATTTTATCTTTATTTATTTATTTTATTTAATTCACATAATATAATGAAAATTCGTGCTCACCTCGCAAGGCGATATATAACTTCCGTTCTATAATCCTGATCGGCATTGAAAAGGAGACCATTGACGGACACTCCCAGTTTCCTTATTGTGTCAACTTCTCCCATGCCATTGAGTTTGTCTAAAGACTGACGAATTATCGCCATTTGGTCTTCCGGCGTGTTGTTCTGTTTTAATGTGATGTATGCCATCTGAAACAATACAAATACTTCACATATTTTACCTTGTTAATTATTCATGACAAAAAGTATTTGGATATTGCTAACATGTGGGTGTGTGGGTTTCAGGTCATACTGTAATTGGTAAAAAGTAGTAGTTCAAAATAATAATTAGTAAAAGACCATTTAAACATACATTACGCGGCTCCGCCAAATACGCGTGATCACGTAGCACCGTCGCATTGCAGCGTAACAGCGCTGCGTACAGCGCTGCAGCTATTGCTACTCTCGCATCCCCTACCGCTGGACCTCCATGCCCGCGTAGCATTATTGCTACGCTAAGTGCTGTATCCTTGTAGAGGAGGTCTTCTGAACACTTCCTTATTACTATCGGAAGAGTAAATAAAGTAAGAATAATAAATAAAAAAATCTTACACCTGTTAATAAGGTGTAACATTTTTTCAAAAAAGTAATACACTAAATTAAGTTTCAACATAGTTTGACTTGAGATTTGTCAACTTATCATATTTCAAGAGAGAAGCTTCTAGTAATTGGGCTAAGATAAAATTTTATTAATCAAAGAAAATCAAGTATAAATTTATAATATACTAATAAACTAAAAAATAAATAGCTCAGAAACATAACACATCAAAACCGAACTCACCTTCATCTTCAACCCCATCTGCGACCGCGTTCTCCAAGCACGCGGTAGTATAGAAGCAGTGCAGCAAGTTCTGCGGCGCCGCGGCAGCCGCACCCGGCGCGTCCGCCGCCGAGAACTGCTCGTACGCGTAGTGCGCGCCGCTCGCCGCGTGCGAGTACAGCGAGCGGTAGAATTCCTAGTAGAGGAATTTGAATTTCGAATACATGTAGTTTAGTCAAATTCGTTCTTTTAATTTTCAAAATTTGATATTGTTCGAAATTTAAGTTTTTTAAATTTCCTACCACTGGCCACTGGTCAATCATTGGATTTGATTTTCGAATTCATTGCTTTTAATTTTTTTTATTTTATCTTTTTAAAATGTTTTGGTAAGCCGTTGACTATTAATGGCAATGGCGTATAAACAGACAGATAAGAGAAATTATTTTAGAAAACATATATGTAAATGAGAACGTGAAGTTAAAATGTTGCACTATAATTTACTCTTTTTTTAAATATATAATATTTTTCTTTTCTTAGTGCGGAATAACACTTTAAAACTTAACTTTATTTTTTTGTTTGCTTGTCTTTACACTTTATCTTCAAGATACTCTTTATAATTGTTTTAAGTGACTATCCCTACCTGGCAATGCACCGCTCGCTCCCCTCCCCCACCACTACCTCCATCTCCACCCACTTTAGACTTATCACTGCCAATACATAAAAAAATTAAAGAAAAACTAAGATATACATAAAATCGACATTGCATATGATATGTATCATCTTCATTTGTTTTTTACTTAATAATGAAATTATATGCAACAAAAAATATAGTTAAAATATATTTTATTCTAAAATTACATCATTATATTAAACAAATAGGCGTGAAAAAATGTTTTTACTTTTATTATATCTATTCAAAATCGATCTGCCTATAAATAAAAAAAAAACAAATAATACCTTAATGTAAATTTATTTTGGAAGGTGTCCAGCAAATAATTTAATATTGGGACTGGTCTTTCCGGTTGAAAAGATGGAACTAAATCTTTCTTCTCTACAACTGGCTGTAACACAAAGCAATAAAATTTATTTCACGTTAATTTGAAATTTGTAATTTTTATTTCATAAAATTAGATTTTTATAAATAAGTTTGATTACAGTAGTAATGGCATCAGCGAACTCTTCCTCAGTAGAGGGCCAACGCTCCACTTGTTGGTTGGCATTCCTCAACGCCACTCCGGCTTGCTGCATGCTTTCCAATTCCAATTTCAACCTATAATAAAAATGTTTTTATTATGTTTAATCTTATATTATAAATTTAATTTAATTTTTTTATAAACATTAAGATCACGTTATAGACTGTACTCTATCACCTGTATTTTAAATAGCTATTTTATTTCTTATAATTTTATTATATAAAATAATCCTAAAACTAATCTCGTCTTAACACGCGGAACTTTGGGGAACGGCAGCAAACTCCATCCTGGATATTATGTTACTTTCAGTTGAAAATTCTTCGTCCTTGGTTCGTCACAAACTACCTTCTCACTGCACTTCTCAGTCCTAATGGTTCCTAATGGTGCCTACAGTGAGAGAGGAAATAACGACCAAAGTAGGAACTTTTGCGTTGAATACATACGCCAGGAGGAACATCCAAAGCGTGTGACTTAATAATCTTTATTTTTGTTACCAAACGAATAAAGAAAAGAGCACCCCAAGATCTCTTATGATTACAAAATAAAAATTTTGGAAAGATTCCTTAACATTATATAGATTTTTTACTGTTGTTACGAATATAGAAAAGATTCCCGCTATATCTTGCAAATAATAATGTAGGCAGAGAGGAACTGGCGTTAAGACACTCTGCTTCCCGCTTTCCATTCAAAATAATAAGTTTATAGAGAACCGCCGTGGTGCAGAGGCGTAGCATCTGTGTGTTCATCGCAATGCTCTGAATTTTTTTATGCTATGTGCGAGATAAACGTTATTTTATAAATTATATAAGGTACAGTCGAGTCGCACCTCGCCTTCAACACGTCGGGCAGCATATGCGGCGGCGCCAGCGCGGCGGCGGCTGCTAACAGCGCGCGCCGCTCGCCGGTGTCGGCGTGCGAGTGCGCATGCGCGGCCACGCGCGCCAACAGCCCCGCTGCCGGCGCGTGCCGCAGCGCCGCCAGTCGGTGCGCGGCCGTCACCGCGGCCACACCTCCTGCCGCGCCAGCCGACAGCGCACGCTCCCCCACGCACGTTAGGATCATGCCTTCTCTGTTAATGATAACGTAATTTTTAACAAACCTGAAAAATTGGTAGTTCAATATCTTAATATTATGGACTTTACTTATAAATACACAGACAAAGTCAAATAATTTTATTCAAAATAAGCAGATGCTTCATTACATTTTTGAACGTCAAATAATTTTAATTACCATCGTTCGCTAAATTTGATGCCTCAGATCTGAGAAGAACCGGCGCAACAAACTCAGTGGGATTTTTTTTAATTGTGTAAAAATATACTTTCCATCAAACTAAAATGTTAAGCAAGTAAAAGATAAATATGAGCAGTTTTATATAAAATAAGTATGAGCAGTTAACCTAGTTTGTTCATCGTTTCCTGCAATCCTCAACAGTTTGGCTAATTTTAGTAACTTGTGGCTGGCAAGATACGCGTTGGGTTCAGCGGTGAGACATTCCTCTATTAGGTTCATCTTGTCCTCACAAAGACGGACTGTAAACATGTTTTTCAAATTTATTAATACATAGTACAATATGTGACTTGTAAAGTCCATGGAACGTCGTCAATTTATCGATAAAGTCCTTAAAGCTTAGAAATCTCTTTTCTTTCGTTAAGTTAAAAAAAAGCTGTGACTTAAACTGTCTTCTAACGACAGAAAATGTTAATGTTAGTGTGAACTGTAAGTAACTATCATCATCATAATAGTACTTGTCTTTGCACATTTACAGAGATTTCCAAAGATTATTATCAAGTTATATATCCTTAGCTTGATTAATTGTACCGCTTAGGTTAATTTCATAAGAATTTATACAAAAAAAATTACTTTAGTCACAGAGTGAATGTGTAAAAAACATAACATTACTATTAATATATTATATTAAGTACCTTGTATGGGCAGCATAGAAACGTTAAAAGCGCTAAGAATTGGCAATGCGGCGATAAGATCCAACTCTTTTTCTATCTCTACGTTGTTATCTTGAATAAGAAGTAAACAGCATCTGTAAAAATGAGCACAAAATCGAATCAATAAAATTTTAGTTACTTAAGTATCTTTTTTAATATCCATATCATCAAAACACATTTTTTTATGTCTTCACGCTTTATCCCGCACATGACACGGATAGGTAGAGCGAAATGCATGAACCATAGGAACCTAGTATTAAAACACTCCGTTGCTCAATCCCTGCTTTCTGCTTTTTTCGAGGCATCGCGTGTCGAGTGGCAATTTAAATGAAAATATCAATCTTCCCCTTATGGGAATCGAACCTACAAACCACCAGCAACGACAGTACTCAACAATACATACTTTCATATATAAAAACAAATCAAAAATCAAACCTGGCCAATTCCAGCGCCGGATCCGTCAAAGACGAGGCCGAGTTAAAGTATTCCTTAGCGGCGTTCGACACGAGCTCCACGCTCCTCGCGTAGTCTACGCGGTAGCGGGCGGGGTGGGGCGGCGCGGGGAGGGGGTGCGCGGGGAGGGGGGCGCGCGCCTCCGCCGACACCGCCAGTACGTCCGCGGCCAGGCGGATGCTCGCCGCGTCGCCGGACGTCAGCAGCGATGACACGTACATCTGGTGTGTGGTAACGAATATTTATTATTTGTTATATTGTTTTATATTTTTAATGAATAAAAACAGATCTTGACGTTGGTTCTCTTTTAAAACTGAATAGAAATAGGGACCTTAGTGTACAGACACTACTTTTTTTGGCTCATTTTTGAAATATTGTGTGTTGAGTGGCGGAATTTAACATCTTGCTTTGTCTAGTTAACAGAACGATGGAATGAGACAATTCATTTATTTAAATAGACACAAATTGATAACCATTTTTTTACTTATTTGAGTAAATAATAATTTAATTGAAATTTGAATGTCAAACCATCAGGGAGTAAGCAAAAGTGGTAAAAAATGTAACAGGAGACCTGATGACGAGATGCGAAAGATCACGTAAAAGGTATGAGGAGTCCAGGTGTGTTTGTATGAAAAGGCTAATGACGGTGGAAAATGGAATGAAGGTAGTCAGGGACTACAGCGTCTGGCGCTGGATGACTGGCTGGCCAAGAAATAAATAATGTAACAATAATAACCTCATAACATTTTTCTTCAGAGATACAGTCAAATAGAGTAGCTCGCAGTTCTAGCATGTCCTTCAATAAGTGTTCCCAATCTTGTTGTGTCGGTTTTTGCTCACTGTTGAAATAAGATTTCATAATTTATCATATTGTTGACATATTTAAAAAAACGCATATTTAAATATAACTGATTCCATTAATTGATTATTACATCTTAAGTATATAGAGAAAACTTTTGTAACGTAGTTATGTAGAACGAACATCATTAAAAGTACGTACCCGTGCGCGAGCTCGCGCGCCACGCGCGTCATGAGCATGTCGGCGTGCGCGCGGTCGTGCGCGAGGCGGCGCAGCGCGCAGGGCGGCACGCGCACGCCGCGCCACGCCAGCCGCCCGCTGCCCGCCACCGCGCGCTCCAGCGCCGCCGCGCGCCGCACCAGCGACCCCGTCGAGATGCTGCCGTCGCTGAGGCGCGCAAAGGAATGGTCAAAATTAGAATTCAAATTATTTTATTCGAAATAAGAACACAAGATTCGTTTTTTTAACTTCAATAACTTTACCACCGGTTCGCTAGAGTTAATCCCTCAGACTTGAGGAGAGCCGGCGTAAGAAACTCAGCGGTACATTTTCTTTTAAATAGTCATATAATTGTACAGTTACTATTTTTTGATATATCAAATAAAGTACAATAGTCTCTAACATATGTGCGTTAAACCAATCAAATCTTATATTTTTTCTTTTTTTTGTCTTCACGCTTTACCCCGCACATGACAGGATAGCCTGAGGTTAATTGCTTAAGTTAATTGTTAAGACTTGCTTAGTCCCTGCTTTCCGCCTTTTTCGAGGCATTGCGTGTTAAGTGGCGAATCTCAACGCCGCGCTTTGCCTAGTTGCCAGAGCGAAGAACATGGAAATAAAAAATCCATCTTCACCTCATGAGAATCAAACCTGCAAACCGTCTCTTTTACAGGTAGACGCTACGCTTCTGCGCCACGACGCGACGGTCCTTTAAATCCACTAATATTAAGTATCAAAAATGAAAATACACAATATAAAACACAAAGCCAGCTCACGTCTCCTTAAGTATGGTGGCGAGCAGGTCGCACGCCATGTCCAGCTGGTCGGTGCCGCTGTGCGCGAACAGGCAGCGCTCGACCAGCTCCAGGTGCGTGCTCACGTCCAGCTCGAACTCCTTGGGGGATTGGAGTACCTGAAAACATGTTTCTTGTAGTTTCATTTCACGCTGTATCCCGCATATAGCGGGATAGGTAGACGGGATTTAGTGTTAAGGCATTCCGATCACTATGTTTCGTCTAATTTTTGAGACGTTACGTGTTGGATATCGATGTTTAAAGCAGCGTATTCGTTCCAAATCGGGCTGTCTGAATTACTGAATTTTTGAATAATAAATATCTTTTAATATTTTTATTTTATTTTCATTACATTAAAACTAATATTTCAAAAAACATTTACCAATCTCCGTCATAGAGAACAGGTAATGCTAACTTTGATTAGTAGATACTAGCTAATTAAACTAAGTAAACCACGAAAGCTTCTTCTTCTTGTTTAGCTTTAAAGTTATGTAACTATTATCAAATTCTATCTCTGTGCCGTCGTATGAATATGACAATTGATAAAGTAAAACATATACTCACCAGCAATATATAAGAAAGATCATCAATGCTTATATTTTCTAAGAAATCTATCAAACCGGCCAGGCAACTACCCATCTGTTTGGTCAGATTTTCGTTTCGCTTCAGGAACGGTATTACATACTTCTTCAAATCTGATACAAACGTAGCGTGTGTCGACTGAAAAATAGATAAAAACAAAATTTAAAATAGTAATTATTAATTAGTTGCAGTGCAGAAGCGTAGCATCTAGCTGTAAATGCGGCGGTTTGTGGGTTCGATTCTCATGAGGGGAAGATGGTTTTTTCTTTTTCCATTTTCTTCGCTCTGGAAACTAGGCAAAGCGCGGCATTAAGTTCCGCCACTCAACACACAATGCCTTGAAAACGGCGAAAGGCAGAGACGGAGAAAGCAGGGTGTAAGCAGCAGAGTGTTTCAACACTAAGTTTCAGTTTTTCCTGCAGTTCCCTCTGCATATTCTGCGTGAAGACATAAATAAAAAAATATCTTAAATTCAAATTACTCTTTACACACTATATAAAACGGTTCGCACTGTACCTTCTTCATGAGCAGCTTGCACACGTCCAGGTCGGACATGGCCTCCAGGTCGCGCAGCGCGACGTCCTCGACGCCCACGTCGTAGAGCAGCACGTCGAGCGTCTCGAGGCGCGCGGCGGCGGCGTCCAGGCCGCGCACGCCGCCGCCCTCGGCCGCGATCAGCACGAGCGTGAGCGCGTGCGACACCAGCCCGCTGCGCTCCTCGATGCGGCGCGCGCGCTGCGTGTACCACGCCGCGAGCAGCGCGTCCGTCTCGCGAGACGCGTCCGCCTCTGAGGGACGCGGGAAACAAATAATAACAAATATATCCGAGGTAAATAAAGTACTGATAAAGATAAAACGTGAAACGATGAAATATCTGAGATGAAAAGGGATGAAAGGTTTATGAGCAAGTTTCGGGAGCAAATAGAGCTTTTTTTAGTGTGAAGTTAAGTGAGTCGTGGAGTTCTTCATCCATCTTTAGAACGTAAGTCCTTTCGAAAGATGATGGAGTACTCGTTTTAACAGGCAGATAAACGTTTTACATCGATAGGTGACATCTACAAGGAAATGTATGAATGTGATGATGCTTCTATCTCAAGTACAAATCACGCTGAGTCTTGATGTAGCAGAGGGTTGAAAATAGTAGAAATGAAATTGAGAATGATATAAGAAGCCTGAAATGTATTAAGGCAGCGAGAATGGATGGAGGTACCAGTGATAACTAAGTATGGTAGGCCGCGCATATTGAACTTGTTCTGATTTTCATACAATCTATGCTGGAAATCATGGGAGATCCAAGAAGAAGAAGGTGCAGTCATCGTGCCTTTGTATAAAAGCAAAGCTTCACAGATACACTGTGCATGATATAGGACTATTAGTTCGATTGGCTTAGGTAGTAAAGTCTTTTTGGGTGCAAACCAAAGCGTTTTTCTGTGCTTTTGTGGGAAACTTTTGACTGAGTTGTAAGAAAGAAATTATGGGAATTACTACACCGGTACAATGAAAGTAGACCCTCAATGCAGGCTGTAAAGTCTCTTTAAAGCGATCGTTCAACCTTTGCGCAAATAGGAGCTGACAAGTCGCCTTGATTTGGCATTCAATTGGATGTATTAAAAAACACCAACCTTGGTGGTTACTGACCGTTTTGCGTTTCATGCCAAAGTACAAAAATTTATATATTTAATTTAAAGATTTTATGATAAATTAACGATTATTTATATTATATTATCCTGTATTTTTTTTGAAAATAGATGGCAACATTTAATCCCTAATTTTTAATTGTCAAATACTATCGATGTTCCTAAACGATTTAGTTAACAACATTGACTTCCACCTGCGCTGTCCCCGCCGGCGGCCGCCCCCTCCCCCTCCCCGTCGTCCCCTTCCGCCGCCGCGTCTCCCCCCGCAGCCCCCGCACCCCCCTCGTCCCCGTCGCCGCCCGCCTGTGGCTCGGGCAGCGCGTCTTCTGACCAATTTGAACTCCATATTGATCTAATAGAAGACAATGTTTAAGATTATATTTTTTATTAGGTATATACAACTAGGTTAAAACAGTTTAAGACTAAATTAATAATTTATGTCACAATCAAAAATTTAATTTTAATATATCGAAAATATTACAATAAGTAATAACGATAACGATATATAAATGCTAATATAAAATTAGCTCGAACTTAGAAAATTTTTAAGTATTAATTCGGATCATTGATGAAAAGTGATATACTACATAATAAGAATATTTAATCTTTTTTTATTAATTACATATTTTAGTACTACGCCTATTATATATGTAAATAAACAGATTAAATATAAAGTTTGGTTAAGATTACCATTTTCGTATTATCCTTGATCGCCGAAATAGCTCAGTTGGGAGAGCGTTAGACTGAAGATCTAAAGGTCCCTGGTTCGATCCCGGGTTTCGGCAATAGCTTTTCAGTTATTTTTTACATTTTTTTATTTAATATTTATAACTCTATTTTTAAATTATTGATTTTATATGTAGTAAATTATTTCATATAAAATGTACCTAAATATCTCCTTCCTACACCAATCGTGTTCATACTCAGATGGCTTAATCTTAATGGGTGATTTCTTCTCAAACCATTTGACAGGTTCTTTAGTTGGCAATAAATGTTGAAAATCTAAAGGATATAATGTTTCCGGAAGTTTGTCCAAAACTGCTAATTGCATTTTTAAACTTTTTATATATGGCCAGAGGCAAGTTAACGCTTCTATAGCGACCTTCTTTTGCTATTTCCATCGCGCTGTGCACAATACTGTTGCTTCTCAGTCTGTGGTATTCAGTCTTTCACGTATGTTGATTTTTCACAATGGAGAATGGCCTAGAACAAGATTATAATTTCTTTTAATTTAAAAACAATAACTTAGGTTTTTTAGTATATAAAGGTATTGTTAGTAGGTATTTTTTTTTTGGATTTTGCATATTTTTTACAGCGCTTTTTTACGAAATACGGCTTGTTTAATATCAAAATAATTAATTGCTTTTTTTAAGTAGTAGCCTCTGAACATTACAACTACTTATTGAATGAAATTTATATTAAGCTTCATTATACTAACTCGGTTTTTAAAAATTGCTGATAGTTCCATAGTAAGGATATCCATATAAGTTACATCCATAGTAAGGATAGAAATATATTAAAAAAATTGCATCTTTTTTTAAATTAAATAATAAAAGAAGATGCTTAATGATCTTCATTTATTATTTAATATCGGTCTCATCTTAATGTCCAAATATATCCTTTTCTGGTACTTAAACATCAAATTATGGTTTTACAGGACCGAGATAAACATATGAGCTATCTAGATAAAATTCTGTTTATAATATCAATCTTTCTTCAGCATTAAAAAATATTCTCATTAAATAGTTAGTATACCTCGTACAAGCCCAGGCGTTCCTTATAGAAGATCATGACGTGCCGGCAGCGCAGCAGCTCGCTGGTGTAGGCGTTGAGGTCCTCCATGGTGATGTCGTCGGGGGCCTTCCACTCGTCCGGCGGCAGGCCTCCGTTGATCTCTACAAATAAACATTAGGTTATTTTTTTTTTTAGCTTCACGCTTTATCCCGCACATGGCAGTGTATGCAGAAGGAACTGCAGGAAAGATACGAACCTAGTGCTAAGACACTCCGTTATTTAGTCCCTGCTCACTCCGTCCCCGCTTTCCGCCGTTTTCGAGGCATTGCGTGTTGCGCCACTCAACACACAATGACTCGAAAAAGGCGTAAGGCAGGGCCAAAGCAACGGAGTGGCTTAACACTAAGTTTCTATGGTTCTTACAGTTCCCTCTGCCTACCCAGCTATGTGGGGGACAAAGCGTGAAGACAAAAAAAATGAGCTTAATGTTCTTACCGTCCAATATCTTTTCATTGGTGAGTCGCAAACCAAAGCTGAGCAGCTCCTTGGCGGCGGGTAGGCTCTCCGGCAGGCGGTCCACGCACTGGTGCACCGCCCAGATCTTCTTGGACACTTTGCTCTGCACACAAATGTTATCATTGAAGACAATAGTGATCATATATTTATTTAAAACATATATTTAAAATCCATATATTTATTTAAAAGACATAGAAACATATAAGTAGACCTCCGTGGCGCCGAGGCGCAGCGTCTCCTCGTAAACGTGACAGTTTGTGAGTACGAGTCATTTTTTTAACTTAGTCACTAGGCAAGCTTGCGATAATTCTACAACATGCAATGTCTCGAAAAAGCAGAAAGTTGAGAACAGAGTGACTGAACACTAGGTTTCCCCTACCCTGCTACTAGCAGGACATACCACCTCTACTATTACACTAGGCTAGGCTCTACCATATATTTTGTAAGTATAAACAACAAGGAGTGTTTCTTACCAGGTAGTTGTCGATGGCGTCCGAGGAGACGGGGTTCTTGCGCCACTGCTGCTGGTACACGAGGTCGCTGTCGAGGCCGAAGCGCGCCGCCAGCGACAGCGCCTCCTTGTAGCTGCCGCTCTCGATCTGGGACATTGATTAGATGACAAATGAAACATTAGATGAGATAGGACAAAGATCCGCCACTTACATATAAAATTCTAGTGGAATTATTTGTGGAAAATTGGCGTAAATCAATGAAAGGTAAATGTCTAGTATTGTGTGAAACATTACAATGTTTTATACTATAAACATGTTTACAGCTTTCTTGCCTTTACATACAATTGTTTATATGTAAAATATTAGAAAACGTAATAATGACTAGTGGTCTTCTATTATATTGTGCATAATTTAAAATAAGCTTTTCTTTTGAATCATTCTATATAAAATAGAAATAAAAAAACATATTAAAATTTGTTATGTAGTTTAAACACCTAAGCATACATAAAGACAGACAGAAGAAAGCGACTTTGTTTTAAACTAGTACTAGTACTAGTATATTATTTACTATTAAAAATAATAACAATGACGCGACCATAAATTAAATTTGAGTGCGCAGCACATATTTTATATACGAGCCAAAACAGATTAATTAAAAGCCACGTTCACTTTCTAACGTGCCACAACAATGTCAATTGCAAAAGCTTTGCAATTTGATTTTGGTTTGTTGGTTCGATTCCTACTCGGGGAAGATGGATGTTTTCATTTCTATTTTCTTCGCTCTGTCAAATAGACAAGCGTGGAGTTGAATTCTGATACTCAACATACAATGCTTCAAAATGCGGAAATTAGGGAACGGAGTGTCGTTACGTCGTAGAGTTCGTTCCCTCTGCCTACCCTGCTACGTGCGATATAAAGAGTAAAACTAAAAAAATCATCAAAAACATATGTAAACCAACTTAAAAAATGCTTACTTTTCTAGAAAACAATTCCGTCGGAGTAGTACTCTTTACACCCAAGAGCCTGTATATTCTGGATACTATTGTTATTTTCTTTGGCTTCGGCTGAAACGTCTCCATGTCTGTGATGGCGTAGAGCAGCGACTTGAACAGCTCCTTTGTTATTTCTAACATGGAATCCTCCATTTCCGCATCCGCCTCCACTACTTCCATCTTGAAAATAAAAAAGAAGATACCTTTTAAATCATCATCAAATCATATAGTATCAGTTCTGTAAATTGTTTCGATATAAATAAATTACAAATCGCTGTTTTGAAATTGCATAATCTATAAAAATTCAGTGCCCTCTCTACCTAATCAATGTAACGTGTCAGTGTAGAGTAGTGTAAAGCATAATAAATAATAATATTGAACTTTTTATACAGAAAATAATAAATGATTATTTTTACCGACTCGTCGCTCCTCGACTTCCTAGCCGGCAGCACATTGGATTCGCACTCGAGCGCCATGAAGGTGCCGTCGTACGCACTCGTCACCTGCACGAAAAGTACAACTAAATAAAGGAATTCAGCATTCAATTTATATTTAATTTTATTTCCTTCTATTAGGTATGATTATAAATAATAATATTTGAAGCGCAAAAAGCAACTACAATTAGCTACAGCTACATACAACTCCATTTACTAATAATGTAAAAATAATATACATAATTAATTTATTTCTTCAATCTATTGCTACCTCGGAATATACTAGCTTAGATTAGGGACACAAGATAATATGCTGAGCTATATAAAAAATTTGTACACATAGAATTCAAGCTATTAAAGAAAATATTTTAGTACAATTATCCAAACTATAAAAAATAAGATGAGAGATTTTCAATTTACCTGCGGGGTCCCTTGGAAGAACTCGGGCCTCTTACCAAGGATGTTCACTAGATCTTTCACCCTGCACACCGGATACCGCGCCGCTAAACCGGGACAGTATAACCTCCTATAACATAAAAGACCAAACTAAATTTTAGTAAAAAAATATATGAGAAAAATACCTAAAACGTGGAAAGCTGGGTCTAATATTGTATGAAACATATAAAAAGGAAGAAAAATTAAGAAAAAGAACATCCAATGTACCAAAATTAGGCAAAAGGCGGATAAAAACAGTCTTGATGTCAGTGTCTATTATCTATATACAGTTTATTAGTATAGAGAATCAAATTAAAAAAACGAACCTCGTTACTCCACCAGCTAACACCAGCTGGGTAATACAAGCACTGTTCCTTACTAGCTTCAGGGTGCAAAGGATTCTGCATATCATGCTCAGGTTGTTCCACAAGCTTGAACCTGTACTCTCCTTTCAATATTGGCAATCTCCATATCGATATGTCGCCATTACAATGTATGCAGACTAGTTTACTGTTGTCGGGGGAGGCCGCCATGTGTATTATAAAGTCCTAGGGATAAGATAATTTTTATATTAAATTTTTTATAATTAACTGTAAATTGACGAGTTAAGAAAATATAATAATTAAACTATTACAAAAATATTACGTTATATTTTTGTATTTTATTATTTTATATATTTTTGTATTTTTCTCTTTGTATTTTTGTTTATAAATAGATAAGTTTCTTACTAAACAAAAGCTCAGTAGTAAAAAAAGAAAACTTGGTAAGTTGGTAATTCCGAAACATATTCAATCATATAGGCTTTAAACAAAAAAAAATTTATTATGCCAAAAAAATAGTAAAGTGGGTCTGCATATGAGTTTTAAAGCTCACTTAATCGCATAAATAATAAGTTCAATATTTCTTAATTTAATTAATAACAAAAACAAAAACCAATAGAAGAATATTGGGATCCAATATAGAGCTTACCATATTCTTATTGAAAATTAAAGGAATGTAAAGATGAAAGCGTTTATTAGCTAACTGTGCTTCCAGTTCATCAGACACAACTGACAGTTTGTAGAATGGCTCGTCATTGAGCACCCGCCAAGCTGTAATGCCTGCACTTACAGGTGATGATGGATCCTAGCAGAGATATGTTTAAATTAATATTAAATAATACAATATTTTAAACATTATTCATTAAATGTATTTATATAAACAATAATTTAACCTTTTAGGACATGTTATTCAACACAAATATTTTAGAAAACATAAAAATTTTGATTTACAGGCTATAATAACTTTTTTTTAATTAAAAAAGTCTCCACAGATATTCTAGAAACAATATTAAGTTGTAACAATAGTATAAGATAGAAGCATAAAAAAGCATCCTGCTGTTAATATTATAATTTTTTTTTTGCATATTTAAAGTATATGTGGTTAAAACATTTAATAAAATACAAGTTAAAAACTGTTTTAAATTGAAATCTGCTGTAAAAGATTTTCCTTCCAATACAAATTTATTGAGGAAATAATAGCTCAAAATGTCAGCTTTTAAAAAGAAATAAATGATATTGATAAACCTACTTTATAAGGTGTTCTAGGCACACCAGCTATATATAATGTAGAATGAGGTTCACAATAACATGCTGCAGACACTCCGCCAGGAAATTGAAATGTGTGGTGCAATTTGTACCCATCAGTTTGTGAAACTAAATATCCTCTTAACTTCCCATCATAAGTCACTACTAAAACTTCCCAGTTCCTATAAGATATTAATAAAAAAATATTTAAGGCTTTCATTATTTTAAAATAATAAAAATTAATTTAACATCATACATTTACAAATTAAATTACAACAATATATACATTTTTAGATTATAATTTTAATTTTATATTTATCATACTTAAATTAATTACCATTTTGTGTCTTTAACTCTAAGAGGAAGAAATATTATTTCTGACACTGCATGAGTGTTATCAGTACATTCTAAGCCACCTGGTCTTGAGCAATCCTATAAGAATTAATAATGGTTATGAACAGATTTTGATGACACACACTAAAATTTAATTAAGATTGCTGTTATAGAATATATACAAAATAATTAATATATACAATGTAAACTTACCACAGGAATGTTAAAAAGATTTGAAGCAGTGAGATCAAAGAAACTAACAACACCATTCCCATAGGCAATTACTATGAAAGAACAGTCAGGACTCCAAACTAATTTCCTCCACTGGGTGTACGCATCTCTTGCAACTAATAATAAAATATCATATAATTGAAAAGAAATTAAAAAATACTATTAAATAAAATTAAAAAAAATAATTCATTAATACCTGTTGTTCTAGCCGCAATAGTTGCATATTCAGATCTTTTAGTTCTAATTTCTAAAATATTATCAGTGAGAACTGCTATAACTTTACCCTCATCCCCTAAAGCAATATGCCATTTTTGCTGTCTTTCTTTGTGCCTAAGAAATTAAGTAATGATACACATTTTAATAAAATTTATTTGATATTATTCTTATAAGGATTTACATAGTATAAGCCATTTATACTTACGCAGCAACACTATCAATCAAACTTTTTTTGGGCCCAAAAAACTTTAACCAGCGCCATAAACTAGATATATTTTCTGGTAAAATACTATCAGGCTTTTGCTAAAAAACAAAGATAGTAATTTTATCATTTTAAAATATATACATGTGTGTTAAGGAATTTTTTTATTATTAAAAAGTACCAAATATTCTGGTTCAGGTTTCCACTCTGAAAACACATATAACTCGTGCAAAATTGAATTATTTTCAGCCATTTTTAAGTTAGCACTTCACTAAGGAAATCTTTTTATACAAGCATGTTAAAGTATATGAAGACTAGCAATTATTATTTTACACCCTATGTTTTCAGATAGTTATCATGAAAATCATCAGCCTTCGCAGTTCATAGTTGGCAATGTAAATTGTCATATCTGTCATAATTGCAAATATTGATTATTTATTTGTTGAATTTACGTTTAACAACTAATATAACAAAAACTTTATTACAAGTTAAGACTATATTAATATTATCAAAATAATATTTTTTAAGAACTTTTATCTCTGATTATAAATTTATTTCATTTAAACATTTGAAAATATTGATTTTAGAATAATTGTTAAAAACTCAAACATCACAAAACAGAATTTACTTGTGTAAATGTTTTCTGTGCTCATACTTCACTCATCACTGTCAAAGTCAAGCACAATTTTATGCCTAAGCTCTAAATGAAAAAAATTTGAATATAATTCTATTAATATTATTTATTTTGTAGCATTATGAATATATTAGACAACATTTATAAAAGTGTCAGTATTTCTCCTCTTATATTATATAATTTTTAACGGCATTATTTAACAAAGTACTGTTTTTTTACAGAGTTTAATCCAAAATGAACAAAATATTAGATTTTGGGAAGATTACTTAAGAAATTTAAATGAATTAGACCTCCGTGCCTATTCTGATAAACTTACTGTAGCCAGTTTTAGTACCAATAGGAAATAGAATTTTCTTTAGAGGTGCAATAAAACATACTAATGAAGTTCTAGTTCCACTTGGAGCTGATTACTTTACCAAGTGTTCTGTTCATCAAGCCGAAATTTTAAGACAACATAGAATAAAAGGTTGTATTATAATTAACACTTAAAATTCACTGGCATATTAAAATTAAAGCAATATTAATAAGCATCATTAATTTTTCTTTTAGGTGCCAAACATAAACTAGAAGCCTACATTAAAGAAAAGGAATATTTAGAAAGTCAAATAACTTTTAGTAAAGAAAATGTATATGGAAACTCTGGCCAAGAAATTATTGAAGTAGTTAGTGAAGAAGAAGACAAAGCTTGGAGGGAGCAACACAAAGAAAGGCTAAAACAGTATAATCAAAATAAAAGTAAAAAATCAGTAATTACTAACCAAGATATAACCGATGAAGAGCTTTGGTTAAGATTAGAAGAACTTGAACTACAAGAAGAAATGCAAAATGAATTAGATAATATTGATAATGTAACAGATATTGATGAAAGTGATGTTAGTAGTTATGATTCATTTATTATTAAGGAAGATGATGTTAGTAATATCCAAAAAGAAGAAATAAATCAGAACAATATAATGAAAGAGGCACATGTCACTCGTAATATTCCCAAACAAACATCTAAAATAGATTTATTACAACAAGTTATAGATAGACAAAAAATGTTAGAAGTAAAATTGACAGAGTTAAAAAACAGGGAAACAATTCAAAGTAAATCAGAAAGTGACTTATTAAATAGATTAGATGAAATGGAGCAGTTAGAGGAACTTGAAGATGAAATGGACAGGTAAAGTGAATATTAAATAATTTAATTTGTAACATTTATCAGTCTCAACAGATCCTCACTTTGGGTAGGTGATATATTTAAAATAATCTTATTTTTACCTTTCCTAATCTAATAAAGTAAAATATAACAATGAACTCTGAAACTTAACATTGAGTGCATTACCTGTACACTACCTCTGCTGGTCTTGAGAAATATCATATTGTGAACTAAAAATATACCATTTTCTTACTTTTAAAAATCATAAAAATATATAATATTTGTATATATCATTGCAGATTAGATGACATATTGGAAGAGGATGAAAATAAAGGTGATAATTGTAATAACAAAATATCCACACTAGAAGCTAGTCAGAAAAAAAGAAGTGTTTCGTTTGCTGATAGTGATGATGCTGAAACATTAGAGATCATATTTACGCATTCTATTATTGAACCCTCTACAGAATTATATAGGCCTGAGATAGGAATAACAAAGCCGAGTGATATATATGAAGCTTATTCTAATTTATTTACACACCAAAATTCATCTATATTAAAAAAATCAAAATATGAAGATTATCATGATCAAGTAAATAATAATGTTGTGGAAGTTAACAATATAACACAAGCAAGTCCTACTGAAGAGTCTGTTACTCAATCGGATATAAATGTTAATAGAACTATTTTAATAAATGACATTATTGAGAAAACAGATGATAAGAAAAGTAATGTGGAATTTGACAAGAGACCTGTGAGTTTGTTTAAAAAGAGAAGACAAAAACAAAATTCTTAATTATTTTATTGTGAATACCTCAACTTTTTTTTTAGATTTTTCAATGAATATTCTATTAAGATATAAGTGATGTATAATAATTTTGATTGAGGTTTATTTAAATATATAATAAAGCTCATATTATTTTTTGCAATCATAGCTTTTTTGTTTTTCATAACACAATACAAACTCACTAACACTATGTTTATTGGTAAACTATTTATTATTGTTATCATTTACTATTCTAAATATAATATACAAATTTTCTGTGTAAACGTAGCTGGAGTATGATATGCACTCCCTATGCGGTGGTTAATATCCAGCGAGAAAATGAAATTTTAATAACTTAAATGAGATTAATATTTTCACATGTTGTTATATATGATACAGAGAAATAGTCAAAATTTCATATTCATATTTAGTTGATTTATTCTAATCTCGTTAGAGATAATTTACAAGAAATAATTCTTAATTTATTTGTGTGGTTATCCTTCTAGTCAATAATATTATTATTACTAATGACAGTAATTATATTATCTATGGAACGAGTACACTACTGACTTCTGACATGTATTTTTTAGGTTAGGACTTATGTTATGATTGAGTAATTCATAAATATATGTATTAAATATATTAATGAACATCTCTTACTATTAAATTCATTTGGTTAAAAGAGCCAAAATGCTGTCTCGTAATTTACGATATCTATCTCGCCGGTATTCACAAACGGTTACCTTTAGGACAACAGAATCTTCACCTGTAAGCTTTTTAGTTTATTGCTCTAATAAATTGAATATTATTTTAAATATAACAAATTACGATTTACATAATATGATATATTGACCTTAATGTCTACAGTCTCAACACAATGAAAATCAAATCGGCTTATTCTATACAATAAATAAGGATTTATGCAAGCAACTTTTTGGTCATGGTGGTTTACCTAAAAGCTATATGAAGCAGACAAAAACTTTCACAGAAACAACTTTAATGGTGCGATCGCCAGCACTCGATATTATAAACTGTATTAAGTCTACAGATTATAATAAACCAGTTAATCGCTACCTATTATGTATCCTTTTGAATAAGATTGTCATAAAAACACAATGACTGTTGAGAATAATCTAGCCTTATGTCATTTAATTCTTTTCTTTTTATAGTAAAAGAAAAGAATTAAATGAAATAAATTAAAAAAATATTGCCATGATCTGCTTACAATGCTCCAATATGTAATAGATATAGGAATAATACTTAAACATTCTTAAGTTTATGAGCTCTTCAGCCAACATGTACATCACTTAAACATTTGTTAATATGTCTTAAAATATAGTTTCTATGGCTTTTGAGTTATTTAATAAAATTGTATTTCCCTTGACTAATATTAATTAGATGGTGAAATGGGCGCTGGCAAATCACTGACAATGGCTCATGTATTGCATTATGCTCATGAGAATAACTTTCTCATAGTTCATGTACCTTGGGGTAAGTTATTACTGAATAACTTAAAGTGAAGATAAATTTTATTATCTTTTATTATGAATCTCCATATTTAACATAGAATTTTAAGTAATCATAATATTTACTTATTGATAATTCATAGTATCTGAATGGTTAAGAAGAATACCAAGACATAAAGAAATATCTAATTCACAAACAAAGGAAGGCTTTGTGGATTTACCTCTTGATGCTGCAGCATGGCTTGTTCATTTTAAAATGCAAAACCAAGCCCATTTAAAAGCAGATAATGTAAGTGAAATTTGATGAAAAAAAAATATATTTTTACTAGTTCATTTGAGTGTCTTACTATTTCATTTATTTAATATTGCGATGTATATTGTAACATTATAATAATGTATTTTTATTTCAAAATGAAGTTAAGGTTATCTAAAGAATATGTGTGGAGTAAGCGAGAGAAGACAGAAAAAGGTGCACCAGTTGGCTGAATTAGTGGAACATGGTATTGCTCGAGTGAAATATGCCTGTGATGTTGTAGAAGCATTGTTGAATGAAATTAAAATGTTATCTAATAACAAACAGTAAGTCAAGACAAGTAATATAGGAAACTTATAAATAATATAAAATATACTATTTCATTTCTAAGATTCGTGTAAAATTAAGTATGAAGTTGAAAAGAGAACTAGGTAACCAGTGAACAATTTAATATGCTTTTTTATTTTCAGATGCAAAACATTTGTGGCAATAGATGGATTCAATTCTTTTTTCTATCCCTTAACAAGGCTCAGCACACCTAGTAAAAAGAAAGTTACCCCTGAAGAAGTAACTCTAACTACATCCTTTTTGGAAATTACTAAAAATGACTGGGTACTACTAATATTATCTAAAATTATATATACAAAAACCAGTCGAAATTATTTTAAATATATAAAAAGTTGAAATTATACTAATCCCATTTTTTTTATTCCATATAGACAAATGGTATTGTAGTTGTCTCAGCAGATCAGTTGGCTGTTCCAGAAGATCATCATGAAAGCTACTTACCTAAATATTTGCTTTATAAAAAGGTATCCACTAATTATATATTTATATTTTAAAGATTTTTAATAATTAGCAATTTAAATGAATTCTCTTAATGCAATAAAGTTTTGTTTCAGGGTTTTGAACATATAGATCCTTTCATCCCCATAGAAGTAGGTAGATACAGTGAACGTGAATTTCTATCTTGTGCAAATTACTATAGAGATAGACTGTGGCTGAGAGGGCCACCTGAAACAGAAAATGAACTGAAACTGGCCAGTGCTTGTAATCCTTACAAGTTTATGGAAATGTGTGCACCATTGTAAATTATGTAATAATATTGTTGGTTTAGTAATATATATATGATTAGTATTGCTATTTCTTATTCTTTAGATCTCCTACAAAATATAAAATAAATATTATTCTAAATAATAATTTAAATCCCCATTGTTTTGTGTAACATAAACCTTAATGCAATTAAAACCACTTAGTTTAAGACATAGTCTGTTGCTCTTGTGTCGTCTAATCCTAAAAATCCAGAGGGAAATTGACAGGTACTCCGGATGATATGTGGATATAGTAACTGTTAGCCACAAGCCTCATTATTTGATAGGAGTTTATAGAATTATTTTAGTTACTTTTTAATTTTTTTTTTTTCAAATTAAAATAATAATATAGAGCTTTTAATGTGAAAAAAAAAAATGATAATTTTAGACCACTATTTAAAGATAACAAACAAATGCTAGAATTGATAAAATATATTTATGATTTCATCAAATCATAAATAAAAGTAATTGTAAAAACATGGATGAATATAAGTTGGAGAGTAATAAAAGATTATCTGATTTAATAATTTACTTTGCCATACATTATATCTACATTCAAAAATTACAGCTTAAACTTTGTAACCAACAATGTGACGTTTTCCAATGCATTCTCCAACATAGAACCAGAAGAGTACTTCTGCACCAACTAACACATTAAGTGAAGCTTGTTTGACAGTTTGCTGTTTCCATGCTCCGCTCTTGGCACTGCTGAGCAGTTTTCCAATGCCAGCTTTGATTTGAGGAATTTCACTTAGTTTGGGGGGTGCTAATTCTACTTTAGCATATTTCATAAAAATGTTGAACTTCGGCCTAGCATTGGCGAGTGCCGCTGAAAAATTTTATACATTAATTAACACTCGTTTAATATTAAGATACACAATGTATTTATTATCTTTGAATTAATAATTGAAATCATAACCTGTATATTAATTCATAAATACAAATTACATAACACATAAATTTAAAACTTAGGAAATATATTAACTTACTATTAATTAACGAGGGCAATTTAGCTGCAGCGGCCATACTGTTAAATTATATATTAACGACGAATTTAGATATTAAAAACAGATGAAATTTTAATGATCCGAATTCACAGTATATCGTCGGATTCGCAAGGTAGTAAGGCAAAGTAGCGAATATGTCAAAAATTAAATTTCTGTCAAAAAGCACAGAAAGTCAAAAAATACAATGAATACTTGTAATATAAAGCAACTACACATATTTATTCAATTAGCCTTATATCCCACACAGAAGCAAAGAAAATAGAGGAAAATTATCAAAATTTCATAAAACGTTTTTGGGTAAAATTAATTTATAAATAATGACTTCGGAATAAGTTATGTTATAAAATATCTAACTATTTTTTCCAAGATAGCAACATTATGTTTACGGCTACGTCGATGATTTACTGTCATCTTTCATGACCGGCGTTCAAATGATATGAATATATTTTATATTTCGGACTTAAAACTAGTAAACAGAAGGATATCCATATAATAAAAGAGAGGGAATATAGATTTTGCAGCTAGTGAAAATGTCTCGCTGCTGTGAGTATTCTATGTGTACCATAAATAAATAGTCATCAGACTAGCGTGGCTTTACTTTGTATGTAGAAAGAAAATAATATAAACTTGCACATTATAATAATCTGTCTTTAATGAAATTTCAGTAAAATAATATCTTATTTTAACATTTGTTATGAATTTGCTTTACAATGTTTGTGAAGATTATGTTAAGGCCACGTCATTGTTAAACTTATATCTTAACCAGTGTTAAAGAGTATTTCGCGAAATTTAAACTATAATTCTACTAATTTTTTACAGTACTACCTTTGCTGTTAGTAAGTTTTATAGCTTTTAGCAATGCAATTTTACAAGGAACAGTTGAAGTGAAAAGACTTCAAAATATTCTGGAAGAAGGCTTGAAGAGTAAAGATATTGGTACACTTTACTACTCTTTAAAAGGATTGAATCAACTTAAATATAAAATTCCAGATTTATGTCAGGTATATGAAACAATAATTTATTTTTTTATGATTCTTATAGTGAATTCAAAATGTTATTTTGAAATTTTATGTTATATTTTAGGTTATTGCAAATACTAAATATGATATTAAAAACATAGAGCAAGTATTTTACCTAACACAAGCAGCTGCTTTATCTGGTTGTCAAAACTCATTAACACCAGATATACTTTCTGGTCCAGTTAAAATATTAGATAAACCGGATGCAACTATTCAAGAATTATATTATGCTGTATATTCAATGAAAGCATTAGGCAAGGGATCAGTTGATGGAGAAAATGCTCTAAAGAATCTTATTCAACTTTTGAAGAAAGATGATTCACCAGCAAAGTATGGAATTTATTTTCTTGTATAATGCACATATCAAAAGAAAATTATGAAATAAACTTTCTATAATTTATTCTCAACCAGTTGTCTATTAGAAGGCAGAAAAATGTTCTAATATATGTATTGCTATATTGAAAATTCAAAAATATAGATTACTCATTAATGTACAAAATAAAGTTATAAGCATTAAATTTATTAATAAATATATATTATTTGTCACACATTATTTATTTTTGAAAATGTTTCAACAGCTATGGTTATGTCTTCACCCTATGTGAGCATATGGGTTGTGCTGCTTGGACAGCAACACATGCAGAGAGTGCACTTCTGGCTGCAGATGAAACTGATGGACGAGCTTTGCATTTCGATGGAGGACTACCTGTTACATCTCTAGTACTTACTAGTATTATAAGGTAGTTATTTGAAATACACTCCACTCATAAGAATTTTATTACTATTTTACGATAGCCATTAAAATCTATGTATATAAGAAGGAATGTGAATGTGCTTGCTTATAAAATGTAATAATTAATATTTATAGTTTAAGTATAAAACAGGATTTTAATTTGATTACTATCTTGTTATTATTACTAAATGAATTCTTCTGTAATGGATACACATAAAAAAATTCAACAATAATAATTCCTTAATTTGTAATTGTTTCTCCTAAGGTACTCTATTAAATGAATAAACTCTTCAACTTTATAATTACACTATATAATTGTTATAAATACCTGCACTTATGTGGGGACTGCAATGATGCAGAGGCACAGTGTCTGCCTGTAAATGCGACAGTTTGTGAGAGTTCGATTCCTACTTGGGAAAGATTTTTCATTTCCATTTTATTCACTCTGGCAATTAGATAAAAGCGTGGCGTTAAGTTCCACCACTTAACACGCAAGGTTTTCAATAGCCAAGAACCTTTAACACTAGGTTCCCATAATTCCTCCGGTTGATGAAACTTGTTCTTAGTGTATTTATATATTTTTAGGTCATACAAATCTCTGGGCAAACCTTCTCCGCTTACACCAGAACAACGCTACAAATTTGGTGCATATTTGCTGACTCGTCGTTCAGTAACTTCACCTCGTGGCGCCGCTTTATTGCTAGATGTTGCCCTGACACTAGCTGATGATCAGGTACCGATATTTTTTTTATAGCCTGTCTAATTTTTATTAACCCTAGAAAGATAGTCTGCGTAAAATTTACGCATGCGTTTCCGAAATATAGCTCTCTTTTTCGAAATAGCGCGAATCTATAGCCGTGAGCTTAGGACATCTCATTCGTAGCTGGAAGCTGCCGTGTGGCATGCGTGTCAACGAGGTAAGTGTCACCGATTTTGAAATATAACGACCGCGTGAGTCAAAATTACGCATGATTATCTTTTACGTGACTTTTATGATTTTGACTTATGTGGAAGTTTTATTATTATCTTTCTTATTATGACTGTATATCGTATCCTATATTGTATTATTTGTATTTTTTTAAGATATTGAAACAAAAATATATAATTATGGGAAGTAGAAGCATGGAAGGACCATATCATGGCTGGTCTTATGGAGAACGACGACGAGCTTCCCTGTGAGAATTACGACAGTGAGATAGCGGACTACAAAAGTGAAGACGACGTACAAAGTGACACAGAAGAAGCCTTTACAACAGAGGTACAAGAAGACCAGCCGACGCCAATTGAATGTGCATTACTAGACGAGCAAAGCAGTACTGAACAACCAGGCTCCACATCGGCCTCCCGTAGGACCGCCTTGCGACAGAGGATTATTAGAGGTAGAAATAGACATTGTTGGATAACATAACAATGGCAATGGCAACGGAGAAAAGCCTCTTAGTCATAAAAGCTTTATGAAAAATCTCAACTTAGGTCTTTCTACTTCGTTTTTGCGTACATGTTTAGGAACCCTACTTTGAAAAGATATTTGCGAGATAATATCTCCAATATGTTGATAGATGAAGAACCTGATACATCAGAAGAGCAAACCGATGAGCCTATGGTGAAAAATCGTATTTACTGCAGTTTCTGCCCCTCTAAAAAAAGACGAAGGGCAAATGCGTTTTGCAAAAAAATGTAAAAAAAATCTATGTCGTGAGCATAATGTTGATATGTGCCAAAGCTGTTTGTAACTGATTTTTATATAACTGTATGTTCCTAGTATATAGTTTAAATATGCTAATTGTTGATTTTGCCCTAAAAAGATTGGTTATTGTAGTAAAAAAATAGTTTTTTTTTTATAAAGGAGTAAATGTTAAAAAAACATGTTTATTTAAGACGGAAATTTGAAGTTATTGTTTTTTATGAATAAATTATTATAAAGAAATTATCTGCCTTACTAATTATTCTAATATATATGGTAATATAAAATATCACTAGATTAATATAAATAAACTAATAAGTGTCTACCTAAAACTAATTAAAACGCATGCGTAAATTTTACGCATGAGTATC
Source organism: Dione vanillae (assembly GCA_037178615.1). Lineage (NCBI taxonomy): Eukaryota > Metazoa > Arthropoda > Insecta > Lepidoptera > Nymphalidae > Dione > Dione vanillae. The sequence goes on from JAZFAU010000055.1 coordinate 695,612, forward strand.
TTTTCCGTACAATACAATATGATTATCTTTCTAGGGTTAAATTGGCATGGATGTGACTTATAATGTTAAAACCCTATAAGTTGAAATGACCATGAATTATATCAATTCAATGTTGCAATACATATTACTTCTATATTTCTCACATTTCTTTTTTCTTATCCACAGCCAACTCCAATCAGCATTGTATTCAAGGACAAGAAATTCATCACATCTGAAGCGGATTCCATTGAATTCTCTGTAACTGATCTCATTGGCCGTCCCATTCCAAACTTGAAACCTGATGAAGTTATAGCACAATCTGGAACAAGATTAGCTGATGATGTAGTAGTTCTGTCTAAACAGCCTTTAATCCAAAAACAAAATGAGCCCACTACTTATGTTCTAAATCTTAGCAAAATTAAATCTCAACATGGCCTCTACAAAATTTCCTTAAGCGCTGGAAGTAAATCTGCTAACTTCAATGTAGCTGTATTGGGAGAAATACAAGTGTCAAGCATTGAAATAGGAATCGGCGATGTAGATGGTACAACCAGCCCTAAACTCACAACAGTGGCCTACCCTAATAAGCTTACGGAGAAACTTCAAGCTGATCACTTGCAGAAGTATGTACACAATTCATATATATTTTCATATTGTTTTGATGATTTCACACATTAATATTTATATTTAGACAACATCTAAGTAAACGCATAGTTAGGGTTCAATCCCCGCGCAGGGGGTACAAATTACTTTAATTTTGTGTTCTTCTTAAGCGTTCTTGTTTGCAGGATAAAGTGCAATTCTGTTATTCATATAGTACAAATATATATTAATAACCTCTATGACCTAGTAAATTTTTGACTATATATACAGGTGTGGATGTAATCGCGACCTTAATTTAAAGCGTAGTATTAACTAGCCTTTACAAACTAAGGCTGAATAAATAAATATATATATTTCATGCCCTCTTTGTTTATGTTCCAGGGTAACTCTTAAGTTCAGTGTACGCGACAAGTACAACAAGCCGGTGACGGTGCAGCAGGCGTTCGTGCGCGTGGCGCCGGCCGACGACGCCGCCGAGGCCATCTATGTGGCGGAGCCGGACTCCAGCAAGACTTACAAAGTTGAATTGGTTAGTCATAGTCATAAAATGCTTATACAATACATATAAACTACATACAAAAAACATATTAAAGAAAACATATACTATGAGAAGATATGCATTTGAATGCAACGCTAAGCTATGCGTTCTTTATTATTATATGAATTATATAACTTAATGAGTTATTAGCATATTTGTAGGGAGATTTTTACAAATTTTTACTAACCAAGGTAATTTATTATATATTAAATACTTTTTAATTTTAATTTAGTATGCTCAGTGATGACAAATAAATGATGAATATGTATATAATTTATTTTTTTTTAATATATATTAGATTTTAAGCACATGTTTAAATGTTTAAATATACTATATTTTGTAGTGTCTAATAATAACAAAGCAATAACATATACAGGCTATGAAATCATAACGATTTATAAATAATAAAAATGCTAAAATTAAAAAGTTTAAGAATTATAACTTGTTATTTCCAGAACGTGGGTGCGATAGCAGCTCACCTCCGTCAAGCCAGCGGCGTCCACTCACTGAGCCTGTTGCTCGGCGACAGCGCGGTGGCCGCGCCCCTGCTGTGGCCCCTTGGGGATATTGTGCTTAACTTTGCTGCTATAGGTAACATTTGATTTTTACTCTTTATTATATGTATACTATTATATACGTACTTTAATTTGGTGAAATTTATAAAGTAAAAACTAACTTAACTATTTTATCAGAAACCATTTCACAAACAATAAATCTGATATGTGTTATGAAATTTAATCTTCTAATTAAATAGTTTAAACGGTATGAATATGTAAATAAATGACAAAAAAATAATTTCTTCCTTGAACAATCAATTAATGTTCGAAATTCAAATATTTTTCGAATATAAAGTGTTTACGAGTGTACTCGCTCGGCAGGTGCTCCCGTGTCGGCGGCGGGAGAGGTCGCGGGCGCGGGCGGGCGCGCGCTGCCCGAGATAGCGCACACGTTCCGGCAGGCGGAGGCGGTGCCGGCGCGCGCGCTGTCCGACGTGTTCGCGCTGGCGTGCGCGGCGCCGCTGCTGCTGCTGCTGGCCGCGTGGGCGCGCCTCGGCCTCAACCTGCGCGCCTTCCCCGCCGCGCCGCTGCAGGCGCTCAACGCGCTCGCCTTCCACGCCGCACTCGCCGGTACGCACCGACTAGTCATAACAATAGCATACATTTACTTTTTTTATTTATGGGAAGTTCTATTTTAATTTTTCTCTATTTTGAGTAACGGCGTGGCGCAGAGGCGTAACGTCTATCTGTAAACGCGCAGGTCCATCTGCGGGATAAAGCGTGTGGACGTATTTTATTTACTTACGAGAAGTTCTGTTTAACTCGTAGTATGAAATATTTTAATACTGAGTTGACTGTGTTATGTGGGATAAACCGTATAGACGAAAATAATATTATGTTTTAAAATATCTTTATTGATATATTGATACAATAACATATAAAACTTAATTAAAGTATTGTGTTAACACCATACATGAAAGCTTTACCAGGCTACTAAGCACGATTAGGGTTAAATTGGCATGGATGTGACTTATAATGTTAAAACCCTATAAGTTGAAATGACCATGAATTATATCAATTCAATGTTGCAATACATATTACTTCTATATTTCTCACATTTTTTTTTGTTATCCACAGCCAACTCCAATCAGCATTGTATTCAAGGACAAGAAATTCATCACATCTGAAGCGGATTCCATTGAATTCTCTGTAACTGATCTCATTGGCCGTCCCATTCCAAACTTGAAACCTGATGAAGTTATAGCACAATCCGGAACAAGATTAGCTGATGATGTAGTAGTTCTGTCTAAACAGCCTTTAATCCAAAAACAAAATGAGCCCACTACTTATGTTCTAAATCTTAGCAAAATTAAATCTCAACATGGCCTCTACAAAATTTCCTTAAGCGCTGGAAGTAAATCTGCGAACTTCAATGTAGCTGTATTGGGAGAAATACAAGTGTCAAGCATTGAAATAGGAATCGGCGATGTAGATGGTACAACCAGCCCTAAACTCACAACAGTGGCCTACCCTAATAAGCTTACGGAGAAACTTCAAGCTGATCACTTGCAGAAGTATGTACATATTTCATATTATTTTTAATATTGTTTTGATGATTTCACACATTAATCTTTATATTTAGACAACATCTAAGTAAAAGCATAGTTTGGGTTCAATCTCCATTCAGGGGGTACAAATTATTTAAATTTTGTGTTCTTCTTAAGCGTTCTTGTTTGCAGGATAAAGTGCAATTCTGTTATTCATATAGTACAAATATATATTAATAACCTCTAGGACCTCGTAAATTTTTGACTATATATACAGGTGTGGATGTAATCGCGACCTTAATTTAAAGCGTAGTATTAACTAGCCTTTACAAACTAAGGCTGAATAAATAAATATATATATTTCATGCCCTCTTTGTTTATGTTCCAGGGTAACTCTTAAGTTCAGTGTACGCGACAAGTACAACAAGCCGGTGACGGTGCAGCAGGCGTTCGTGCGCGTGGCGCCGGCCGACGACGCCGCCGAGGCCATCTATGTGGCGGAGCCGGACTCCAGCAAGACTTACAAAGTTGAATTGGTTAGTCATAGTCATAAAATGCTTATACAATACATATAAACTACATACAAAAAACATATTAAAGAAAACATATACTATGAGAAGATATGCATTTGAATGCAACGCTAAGCTATGCGTTCTTTATTATTATATGAATTATATAACTTAATGAGTTATTAGCATATTTGTAGGGAGATTTTTACAAATTTTTACTAACCAAGGTAATTTATTATATATTAAATACTTTTTAATTTTAATTTAGTATGCTCAGTGATGACAAATAAATGATGAATATGTATATAATTTATTTTTTTTTAATATATATTAGATTTTAAGCACATGTTTAAATGTTTAAATATACTATATTTTGTAGTGTCTAATAATAACAAAGCAATAACATATACAAAGTTTCTAATAATAACTATTAATATATAAATATATACTTGAAATTTAAAAATGTAAGAATATCAACTTGTTAATTTCAGAACGTGGGTGCGATAGCAGCCCACCTCCGTCAAGCCAGCGGCGTCCACTCACTGAGCCTGTTGCTCGGCGACAGCGCGGTGGCCGCGCCCCTGCTGTGGCCCCTTGGGGATATTGTGCTTAACTTTGCTGCTATAGGTAAGGTTTGATTGATTTTTACTCTTTATTATATGTATACTATTATATAAGTACTTTAATTTGGTGAAATTTATAAAGTAAAAACTATCTTAACTATTTTATCAGAAACCATTTCACAAACAATAAATCTGATATGTGTTATGAAATTTAGTCTTCTAATTAAATAGTTTAAACGGTATGAATATGTAAATAAATGACAAAAAAATAATTTCTTCCATTCTATTTCTTCCTTGAACAATCAACTAATGTTCGAAATTCAAATATTTTTCGAATATAAAGTGTTTACGAGTGTACTCGCTCGGCAGGTGCTCCCGTGTCGGCGGCGGGAGAGGTCGCGGGCGCGGGCGGGCGCGCGCTGCCCGAGATCGCGCACACGTTCCGGCAGGCGGAGGCGGTGCCGGCGCGCGCGCTGTCCGACGTGTTCGCGCTGGCGTGCGCGGCGCCGCTGCTGCTGCTGCTGGCCGCGTGGGCGCGCCTCGGCCTCAACCTGCGCGCCTTCCCCGCCGCGCCGCTGCAGGCGCTCAACGCGCTCGCCTTCCACGCAGCACTCGCCGGTACGCACCGACTAGTCATAACAATAGCATACATTTACTTTTTTTATTTATGGGAAGTTCTATTTCATTTTATTTCTATATGTAGGACCGTCGTGGCGCAGAGGCGTAGCGTCTCCCTGTAAACGCGACGGGTTGTGGGTTCGATTCCCATGTGAATAAGCAACGGAGTATCTTAACACTATGTTCCCATGGTTCCTGCAGTTCCATCTGCCTACCCTGCCATGTGCGGGACAAAAAGCGTGTAGACATATTTTATTTAATTACAAGAAGCTCTATTTAAATCGTAATATAAAGTATTTTATTACTGAGTTAAGTGTGTTATGTGAGATAAAGCGTGTGGACGAATATAATACTATGTTTTAAAATATCTTTATTGATATGTAGATACAATAACATATAAAACTTAATTAAAGTATTGTGTTAACACCATACTTGAAAAACTTTACCAGACTAATAAGCACGCATACAAAAGTTTACAAAAGAGTATATTAAATAATTTATTAGAAAAAGAAACGTAATTGTTGTTACAAGTACTTTTGCACCGAACAAAGAATTGATATTTTGGTAATAAAATATCGTTCTACAAATGGAAATTTGGTTTTGTCGTGAAATCACACCAAAATAAAAAAATAATATACAATGTTACAGGATTCGCAGTGTACCTGCAAGTTATACTGTAGATTCAATGATCTTTGATAATATACAGTAATAACCCGATTTACGCTACCCCGACTTACGCTAATTCGGAGTTACGCGATTTAATTTTCTTGTCTATTTTAACGTTTTTTGTTTGAAAACCGCGCAGTCAAGGTCAAATTAACTTCAGATTGTGTTTATATATTTTATTAATATAGTTTGTCATATTATCTAGAATTAAATTAAAAATTATTTCCTAAATTATTGTTTTATATTTCCTAAATGATAGTCTTCGGTCCCAATTAAACATATTTTGTATGACTTTATAGGTATATGAAAATTGTACCCCGACTTACGCGAATTCGACTTACGCGGATAGCGCTCGGTCCCACCTATCGCGTAAGTCCGGGGTATAACTGTATACATATTCATGATCCTTCTAACACCAACCAATATATTTAAATATTTGTGATGTATTGTCCAGGCTCGCTGGGGCTCTACGGCTTGTTCTGGCTGCAGCTGTCGATGTTCAACACGCTGCGGTACTTGTTGCCGCTCGCCCTGCTGGCCTTCCTCACAGGACACAGGCTGTTACGCTTCCTCAGCAAAGAAAAACGCTAAACATTATTTACATACATACATATATTCGTGCACAATTATTTTTTTTATCCTATTATTTGTTCAATATCCATCAATGAAAATTAAAACTTTGAATAAAATTTACACCCGATCACACCATTTGATTTAGTTTCTTCAAACATATTGCTTAGAATTTATTTATGTTATATGTTTGAAAACATCTGTTTCAATTGCATTTTTAGTCTTATGTTGTAAGCTGGTTTCTATTAATTATTACTTACATATTAATATAAGTTGACAGTGAGACAGTTGTAAGTCATTCCTATTAATGTATGTCATCTGAATGAGATATTACCCAGTCATGTGGTATTTTTATAAGTCGCACGTAGGAATAAATTACTTTTTAATTTAAAAATTGTTTTTTATTTAACCAAGATTAAGGCTTACACAAATATTTAGAAATTTATAAAAAAATCAATTCGCGGAAATGAACCTCGTAAAGACCGTCTAAGCCGCAGTGACCTGAGAAATAAAACTCCTACGTTTTAAGTTTTACATTTTTGGTAAACTTTTTCTAAAAATGTATTAAATAAAAGTGGAAACAAGTAAATAAAATCGTAAGCAAGTCATTTAAAATGTCCCAAAGAAAATATATGAGTATTTTTTTATTATCAGAATTTACATGTCCAACTTGTAGTAAAATATTATAAAGGTGGTGAAATAATTTATAAAGCGCTAACATACAATGAAATCAAGTAACAGATATTTAAGAACAATTTTAAACAAAAACTCAATAAAAAAATAAACTACAAAATCTTCTAATAAGCTTTTATTAGTAAATTACGAAAATAGTATTTTTATTTAATATCACAACACAAAACTCAATTCAGAGCATCTTTTCAAAGATGAAGTTCCATTACAACTAACTTACAACTAATATTACGATTTATATTACTTTATGTAACCTAGTACTACATTATGTGCACAATCATTCTTTACAAATCAAAACAATCATACAATAGTAATCGTAAATGCCATCCCGACACTGGGCTTGGAATATAAGAAATATAGAAAAATATTAAAGCTAATCAAATTGGTACATAATTAACTGGGAATTATTGCCATTTCATTTATTATGTTATTTTTAATTTAGAAGTAGATTCATAGATATTCAAAATTATAATATAATAATACTATATATTTTTTATATTAGAATTCAGCATCCAAAGTGAACACGTTGTCCATGGGTTGCGCCATCACCCCCCATTTTTGGTATTCTCCAACTTTCTTCTCAAAGAAATTTGTCTTGCCTTCCAAGGAGATCAGATTCATGAAGTCAAATGGATTTTGCGTGTTGTAATGCTGTGGATAAAGCAAAGTGGCATAAATATATGGATATTATTATTGATTTACATGTATTTATTTATATTTCTTACATACATATAAACATCTATAAATATTCTTTTACTCAAATGCATACTCTAATTTACACACTGTTTCCAATTCTGTACTTACAAATTGTTACAAATGCAATAAATGCAATAAAATTGTTTAGCAAATTTAAAATATTTTTATCAACAACTGAAATAATAAAAGCTTGTCGTCCTTTTAAATATAGATTAGCAAAGTGTTAAGTAATTTAAACAGCATAATATATATTATAAATCATTTAATATAATTTAGTTTACCTTCTCTCCAATAAGTTCGACAAGTAATCGGTCCGCTACGAACTCTATGTAGTTGGACATGAGGTCACAGTTCATGCCCAGCAGGCGCACTGGAAGCGCGTCCGTCAGGAATTCTTGTTCGATAACCACCGCGTCCTGCGAGATTTATATATTACAATCATTTACATTTAAATATACAGTTATAATGTATTTACTTTTATAAATGTAGCACATTTAGATTTAGCAGACTGTAAGCTCCATTTCCATTTTTTTATTACTTTGTGACGTTTTTATAGTTAAGAAAATATGTATATGAAGTAATATTTAACGAAATTGATTTTAATATTTGAAAGAACTAACTTTTATGATCTCCAATACACGGGCTGGACTCGGTTTCTGTACCAGGTGCTTGAACATCAAGCATGCAAAGTCAGTGTGTAGGCCCTGCGTGAAGAAAAGCGTTTATATAATAATTAAATAAAATAAAATGTGAAACTTCTTAAACATTATTTTAATAAGTGACAATATAGCAAAGGAACTATGCATTTCATAGATCACCGTGACGATATGAGCCCCATGTACGATGTTGAGATCTTTTAACTAACTATACAGAGATTTGGTAGCTGTAGCTCACTCATTTGCCACATATTTGTATAAAAATTTTGATTCTTAAGGAGGGGCCCTTTTCCTTAGGAAAGGAGTGGAAAAGAGTAGAAGGAACAAACTGTAAGTCACAAAAAATGATATCCAGATGAAGTTCATGTTAATTTGTTATAGATTTTTTAAGAACTCCTATTGTTTGTCTGCTGGTTGTTTTTCTGTGCTCTTGCTACCAAAAACATCCGCGTTACATACTTCAAGATGCAATGTCAATCACTATACGAGGGTCAAACTGAAAGTTCTTAGAAAATCAAAAACTAAGCATTCTAGCAAGTTATTAGTTTTATTATAACTTTTCAAAATAGCGTCCATTTACATCAATACATCGCTGCATTCGATGGAACCATTGAGAAAAGCACCTTGCCCACTCGGCCTTAGGGGTCTCTTCAACGGCGTTTTGAAACGCAGCCACTGCTTTTTCGGCGTCCATAAAATGTTTTCCTCGAAGTTTTTCTTTTATTTTCGGGAATAAATAAAAATCGCAGGGTGCGAGGTCGGGTCTATACGGCGGGTGACCCAGTAATTCCACGTCTAAGGTCGCCAAATAGTCGATCGTTTACCTGGCGGTGTGCGACGAGGCATTGTCGTGATGAAGGAGGATCCTGCTGCGAGGTCGATTCTCTCGAACTTTTTCCAAGACAAGTGGCAAACAGTTGTTAGTGTACCACTCTGCATTAACCGTTTTCTGATCCTCTAAGACAACTCTCGCGTAATGACCTGTCTTTCCGAAGAACGAGGCCACCATCTTTTTTCCAACACTTCGACCTCTCTTCACTTTTGTTGGCAACTCTTCGGAAGAAACACCCACTGAGCAGACTGTCTTTTGGTTTCCGGATCATAACAGTAAATCCAGCTTTCGTCACCCGTTAGTATGTCGAACACAGCATTTGAGTCACCTCCGTTAAATTTTTGGATCATTTCTCGGCACCAATCAACACGGCGGAGTTTTTGAGCCTCGGTCAAATTATGCGGTATCCAGCGGGCACAAAGCTTCCTGACCGCTAAATGTTCATGGAGGATTTTGTGCACTTGACTCATACCTATGCCTAGACTTGTCCGAATCTGCTGATAGGTCACTCTTTTGTCAGTCTCTATCTTACGCCGCACAACACTGATATTATCTTCAGTCGTCGCTGTGGAAGGCCGTCCCTCACGCAAATCATCGGTGAGATTAGTTCGACCACGTTTGAATTCATTAAACCAGTTGTAAACTGTGGCACGAGATGAGGCTTCATCGTGAAAAGCCAATCGAAGTCTATCATAACTTTCTTGTTGACTTATATGACATCGAAAGTCATAAAAAATCATTGCACGAAAATTTTCTCGGCTTAAATTCATTCTGACGTGCACAAACAATTTTCAATTTGCCGCCAAATCGTAAAACAAATGACAAATGAATGAAATGTATACTCAATATTATTGGTAAAGAGTTCTATTTCCAAAATTTAAACTTATTTTTTTAATATAATGCTTTTAAGTTGCCAGTTCTAAAAACTTTCAGTTTGACCCTCGTATTGTAAGTGTAAGCAATTTGAATTTATAACGCGAAAATATATAACCAGCATAGTGCTAGCCTAAGTTTAAGCAAAGATAAGCTCTTTCTTATATTACATTATTTACAAATAGTACATTTGAACTATCTTTATATAGAAGAGAATACTAAGAATACTAAGCTAGCTTTATATATTAAGTGTTATGTAAATTAAATCACCTATAAAATACTAAGCTAAAGTACTTAAAGAGAAATGATAATCTATCACTTGTAAATCTAACACACTCATATTAGATTGATTAATAGAAATTGATAATATGTACATGCAAATGTTCACATACAATAAGACTGATAAGGGTTATCTACAAGATCTACTTCATATGCATATGTATCTTTAAAGCTTATGCCTTTTTGCAACTAATTTCTTTACATAGTGAAATTTATGAAAAAAATTGAATATTAAAATAATCTGCAGTTGTATTATATATATTACAGTGCAGGGCATTAAAACTAAAGAACTCACTATAGAAAAATAACATAACTACAAAAAAAAAGGAGAAAAATCGTGTACTAATTCTACTCAAATCTGTTCATTGAAGTAAAGTTGTAACATTTATAACAATCTAGTTTTTGAATAAAACTAGTTTGTTTTAAAAAAATAATATTTAAAATCAAATTAATTTAATTTATTTTACTTAAAATGAAATTATTCATACAAAGGCACTGTAATATAGTTTACGTAGATTAAAGATAGTCTTTAATTTGAAGTTGTTGCTTACTCATACACTTAAATCACTTTGTTAATAATTACAATTTAATGCCAACTAATGCTATGTACAACAATCTTCAAGTAAAGTAACATGAGCTTGATAAAGTGAATTATCTAAGTAGGGCACTTATGTATAAATGATACAATATCTTTTAACTGCCTTTGACATGCAAATTGAAAAAAAAAAAAAAAAACAAAAAATCTTTGCTTTTGATTGGACCCATTAATATTAAGGTTCAGTCAAATCCCTGTTCCACAGCATCATAATGAATTAAAGATTCATAATGTTACTTATACATTAAGATGTTGAGAAACAAAACCAACCATCACTCTGTCTTACTAGAATCAAATGGAAATAATTTCAAAACATTTAAAAAAATATATAGAATAAAGAATAGCACAAAAGTTCCATTGCATACCTCATCTCTAGAAATAAGTTCATTGCTGAAAGTCAGTCCAGGCATCAGTCCACGTTTTTTCAACCAAAATATTGAAGCAAAGCTTCCGGAGAAAAATATTCCTTCCACTGCAGCAAAAGCAATAATGCGCTCTCCAAATGTGGCAGTCTTGCTGCCTATCCACTGTAAGGCCCAGTCTGCCTTCTTCTTAACACATGGTAGTGTCTCAATAGCATTGAATAAGAAATCCCTACAAAATTTTGTTTTCCTTTAGATATCAAATAAAAGTAATATTTTATTTAGAAATGTTTAAAATAAGGGTTCAAATTTATGCGTAGCTTTAATATGATCTGATCAAACAGTGCCACAATGGTGTTTATATATAAAATATATTAAAAAGTTTTAAAAACCACAACATATGATGTGTCATTAAGATGTAACAACTAGTAATGTATACATAAAAAATTAGTATGTATTAAATAAAAATATAGTACAGTCAACTCTCATAAATTCAGAATTGACTTAAAATAATACAAATTATTGAATGTTTCAAATACCAAATAGTATGAAATTTGAGTGAAACATCACTATTCCAATCACCTTTGTCTACTTTCTTATTTTCATCAATTGTAAAACTTTTATACTTTCTAAGGCTAGTGGCTAACAGAAAATTTTTAAGAGTAATAGTAACCGTATGATAAGTAAAGCAACCAATTTGTGAGAAGTGTGTGTGAAATAAGTCAAAATAAACATGATCAAAACAAAGGTTTGTTCATGCAAGTTTGAACTTGTCAAAATGTACAATCTTGACAAAATGTACAATCCTATCCACTGTCTTTATCTCTATTATTATGAATTACTGCGTTTTTGAAAGTGATGAGTTCAAATTAATATGTTGTTTTGTTATATTGCAATATATTTATTCAAATTAACAAATACAAAAAACTATATTAATTTAGTTCAAAACATTAAGAAGTCTTGTAGGACATTACCAAGAAGTTTGAATTATCACAGGTTTTAATAAGCGAGAGTTGACTTTATATATTACACATATATGTAAAATAGTTACCTCTCTTTAGGATCTCTAATGTATGTGTCAATTAACAAAGAGTACATCTCTGAGTGAACATTTTCCATAGCAATTTGAAAACCATAGAAGCACCTGGCTTCTGTTACTTGAACCTCTTGTGAGAATCGCTCCACCAGGTTCTCATTTACAATACCATCTGATGCAGCAAAGAATGCTAAGACGTGCTTGATAAAATGTTTTTCACAATCTTTTAATGTCTCCCAGTCAGCTAAATCCTGAACAAACAATATAAAATATTTAAAATATTGATTTGTGTAAGTTAAATCAATATTTTGATATAGTTAAAAATATTACGTAGTCTATACTCATAAAAAAAAATTGTACCTTAGATAAATCAACTTCTTCGGCTGTCCAGAATGATGCCTCCGCTTTTTTGTACATTTGCCATATGTCTGGATATTGAATAGGGAAAATAACGAAACGTCGAGGGTTCTCTCTCAGCAGTGGCTCTAGTTGTGGGTCAAAAACTTGTTCCTTATTTTCTTTGGCTACATCCATTTTCTCTTCATCATTATTAACGCCATTCTGCGCAGTAAGCACAGTCTTGACGGGAGACTATAAAAAAAAACAATAGTATATCAAGTTATTAAAATCATATAAGTATAAAATATTGTTTCAATAAATATAAAAAACTCACTTTAATATGCACATTACTTAATCCACTGTACAAATTTTCTTTATTGTTGATTGGGGCCATTTTAAAGTATAAATAACCAATCAACTTAAACAAAGAACACTTAAACTTAACTTAACTTTAGTAAAAAATTAAATAAACAATTTATATTTAATAATAAATACATCAAACAGTATCAGTATCAGTAGCCGGCAAATTAATAACGACAACTTAACATGTGAATCCCAGACGGTCAGTGACTGTGACAATTACGAAGCGCGCTTTATTTTAGGCGGGAAACAAGATACGTTCCGTAATGAGAACATAGAATGTTATGAACTATAACAAAAATATTTTCAGCCTAAAAAATATATATAAACATTATAATAAATTATAAATTTTACTACTACATATTAAAATACTATATTGCACATATTTATATCAAACAAATACCTAGTTAATATAAAAAATAAAATTTCCTTTTAATATTTAAACAATGTACATTGTAATAATTTGCAAAATGGAACAAATCTGTCAATATAATATTAACCAATCAAATGTCAATAACAAAACGAGGGAAATGCAATTATGCTTTAGACTCACAAATTTACTTCAAAAACAAAAATACTTGAAAATATTACGTTTATAAATTTTTTTCACTCATATTACTTAATGTTTATATTATTTTCTATATAATATTACTTTTCCCACGAAAAATTGAAAATTCTATTGGCTACCAATTTGACCAATTGGAATAATTCATTTTCGCGATTGGTTACATGTTTCCATATTTCTGAAAACTTTTGTAATTTCATAAAAAACTACTTTTTGATGCGATCAAATTATTCCTCTGTCAAATATTGTTTTTAGTCTTAAACATTTTTCAATAGTTTTAATTTTTATATTTAAAATAATTGCTATTAGAAATAAATATCTAATAAGTAAATGTTTATGTTGCATTCAAATACGACATAAAATTTCTTTGTTATTTAAAATTTGCCTTATTGAATATTGACTAACTTCTAGCTACAATTATGAAGTGCTTGCTTTCTATCCAAATGGCGTGTGAACAATCAATTGTATCTCAACCCAAAGAAATGATTTTACTTGAAGTATGGTCGTAAAATGAATGAAATTGCATTCCAGTATAGTATTAATCAGTATAACATCAACGAACTCGAGATAATCCGCGCGCTCTGTGTATTATTTGACATAAAGTAGACCTACGTACCGCACATTAAACAAACAATAAAATGAGCCTCAGAACTCTTAGGGTTTGTTTTGAGAAATGCTAGACATTTACGTAATAACAGAGTATATAGGAGACGGGTAGATTTATTTTTTGTCTCTAAAATATTTACTAACATGATTGATTGTCCCCAGTTGCTCAACAAATTTTATAATAAAGGCACAAATTTCTGCCTTCCGCTCAGGAAAACAAAGTTTGCAATAAATTACCTCGTTCACAGACTTTTAAGTTGGTTAATAAGTTGAAAAATGTGTTTTTGATAGCGCTATGTCCTTTTGTTTAATTTACTTTTTTTATATACATTTTGTGTGAGGTTACACACAGGATTATTTATATAGTGTTTTTTATATAGTGCACAGTGTCCTCATATTATTATTTGCTAGACTTAGTTTATCCTACGATGTATGTTTAATTTCCTATGTGTCAACTTATTACAAATTTTAAAGCCAATTTCACCATAGGATAAAATTTCAGATAGTAAACTGGTTGTTAATAATGTTGTTATGTGCTGGATATTTCTATCTGAGACTTTTAAAGCAAAAAAATGTTGTTTGTCTATCAGGCAAGGAACATAATTAGCATCTGAAAATTTATCAGCAAGTGGTGAAATGCTTCTTATATTCTTGCTATTATTGTTTTAGAAGAATATTAATATCATATTTATTTATTGGTTTCAACAAGAACAAATTGTGATATTGTAATTTTTTTATGTAAAGTAGTTACCACGATATATTCTCCATCAAGTATTGTTTTAATGACACAAGATGCCTATCTAAGCTTAAATCTGAGATTGTTGATTGAAACTTGAATCTTTAAGTTGCTATTGTTCTAACAGTCTTCAGTTACTGACTTTTTCTTAGAGTCTATATCTTGCAAGCTTCATGTGCATAGCCAGACAGTAAAATAACGTTTTAAGTTAGTCCACATGGGCTCAGGTTAATGATTTGGACTTGAGATCCTATACCTTCATGATGTTTTTAAGATCTCAAGGAGTGGAATGCGCCACCACCTAAGATCTTATCGAATAGAGCTACTATTTTGGAACTAGCGAAAATCAACGAAGGAACGATACGAACGAATTAAAAAAATCCCATAGATGAGTTCCTTGGGAACTCTGAATCCGGCAAACATTAAGATATGATATTTTCTATATACACAGAATAAATTATTTGGTAAATTCATCTAACATTAATTTTGTAATCTTTCTTTCTTTGAAGGTGAATAAAACTATTGTTAACATTTCCAAAGTGCTATTTTGATATTTATTTAATTTGTTAATAGAGTTATTTCGCATTTTAAATACAAGTACCATTAATTTTGTGTTATCTACGTCAAAGTGACTGTCAAACTTTACGCTGACGTTTGATATCTGAAAAATTTTGTGATGATTTCTTTGGTTAGCCGAAAACGAAATATCAATATTTAACCTATTTGTAATAAATCAATCGTATTGTACTCTATAATATAATTATTTTTTCTTAATCAAAATGTCAGATAACGACGATGATTATATGTGTGAAGAGGAAGAAGATTATGGGCTGGTAGGTTACTGTTGTTGTTTTTTAAACTTTTGCATTCGATTTTTAACACTTTTCTCTAATAATGGAATATAGTTATTTCTGCAAAGTAAAAACAATTCTCTAACATATTCCAGGAATATTCGGAAGATAGTAACACGGAACCAGATGTGGATCTAGAAAACCAGTACTACAATAGCAAAGCATTAAAAGAAGATGAACCTCAAGCTGCGTTGTTAAGCTTTCAGAAAGTTTTAGAACTGGAAGGTGGAGACAAAGGAGAATGGGGCTTTAAAGCACTTAAACAAATGATAAAAATTAATTTCAAATTGGTATAATATTATGATATCTTATAAATTTTCTTTCCTTGTGTACATTTAATATTTTCAACTTTATTAGCTCTAAATTTACTTTGTTTTGTTTTTAGAGTAATTTCACAGAAATGATGTCAAGATACAAACAACTTTTAACATACATCAAAAGTGCAGTCACAAGAAATCATTCAGAAAAATCCATCAATTCTATTCTTGATTATATATCAACATCTAGAAATGTAAGATTTAACCCTTATCAAAGATATTATATTTTTATATAATAATATACTTAAAGAAAGGAACATAGAGAAATAAAAATAAATGAAAACAATCTATTATTTATTCATTTTTATTACTTTCAGATGGAATTACTCCAAGATTTTTATGAAACTACACTTGAAGCTTTAAAAGATGCAAAAAATGACAGATTATGGTTCAAGACAAACACGAAACTAGGCAAATTGTACTATGATAGAGGAGATTTTAACAAACTGGCTAAAATATTAAAACAGTTACATCAGAGCTGTCAAGTAAATTTATTGGTTCTTTACATTTAAAATAAAAATAATTTTTATTATTAGACATGATTAAAGTAAATGTATAACAATATACTACATATATATAATTATTATTTTCGTAACTTTTTATATGTATTATAAACATTAATAACTTTATTTAAGAAATGTGAAATAGCTTTGTTTTAACTAATATTTGTTTTTTAAAGACTGATGAAGGTGAAGATGATCTCAAAAAAGGCACTCAACTCCTAGAAATATATGCACTTGGAAATACAAATGTATACAGCACAGAAAAATAATAAGAAACTAAAGGCATTATATGAACAATCTTTGCACATTAAATCTGCAATTCCTCATCCGCTCATAATGGGTGTTATAAGAGGTAATTTAATTTAGTCATAACTTATACAAGCTTTCTATTTTGACTTATTTTTAAATGAATTCAAATAAGTTTATTCAAATTAATGTTCTATTCTAATAAACCAATAAGATATAGGTTAGACAACACTGTAAAATTGTTTTTTTGCAAGTATGTATTTTATAGAAGTAATTGCTAGGAAAGATATTTTATAAAATATTTCTGAGTATATATCTGGGTGGACTTCAAATAAAAATGGTTAGTATTTTAAAAAAATATTCTTTATATGCCTAGAACCTTGTACTTGTTGTGACCCTTTGTAACAAACACTATATATATAGTTTTTTTTTTAATTATTTGTATTTTTCAGAATGTGGTGGCAAAATGCATCTGCGTGAAGGAGAATTTGAGAAGGCTCATACGGATTTCTTTGAAGCATTCAAAAATTATGATGAATCTGGAAGCCCTAGACGTACCACTTGCCTCAAGTATCTTGTGTTGGCTAATATGTAAGTTACAATATTTTATTTTGCTTGTAGGTTGTGTAGTTGAGGGTACTATTTTGAACAAACTAGAGAAATATGTTTTTGTTTAATTAGTGTAATGGATTTTAATTGAATAATGTAAAACATGAATTTTAATGTGTCAATATAAGTAGGTATATGAAGTAATTATTTGAAGTTAAAATCAAAATATACAATGTTAAATGAGTACTATTGAATTATCAATTTGGCTTAAAGTGTCAGTTCTACAGGAAGCTGACTAACAACTGACTTAGGAAGGCTCTGCTAAGTAGAACCAGCGAGAAATTCAGTTTAATGTGTTACCTAAAGTATATACTAGAGGTAATGTTTTAAATTATTGCAGGCTAATGAAATCTGGTATAAATCCTTTTGATTCGCAAGAGGCAAAGCCCTACTAAGAATGATCCAGAAATCCTAGCTATGACAAACCTAGTGATGGCTTATCAAAACAATGATATCAACGATTTTGAAGCAATTTTGAAACACAATCGTAATAACATAATGGATGATCCGTTCATAAGAGAACATATTGAGGATTTACTAAGGAATATTCGTACTCAAGTTCTTATAAAGTTGATAGGTCCTTACACTAGGATACATATACCATTCATTTCCAAAGAATTGAATATTGATGAGAAGGAAGTTGAGAATTTGCTTGTTACATGTATTCTTGATAAGTAAGTTTCTTTTTTGTACTGATTAAATTTGACTTTATTCTCATATAGGATAGGCTATGGACAGAAACTCAGTGTTGTTATAGCCTGTGCCTCCATGGTAAGATTGAACTCTTATGTGTGTGATGATATTCGATTTTTGATTACAGATTTAATTTATGATACAATTTTCTGTAATACAGTAGAAACTCGATAGAACCGGACTTATTGTTGTTGTAAGGCATTCGGATAATTGAAAATCCGGATAATTGAAACTACATAAATATGAATAAAATCATAACATAATATTATATGTTTATTAAAAACAAGTAGTACATATTAACGAAAATTATTGTTTATTTAGAAATTTGGTTGAAAATGGCGATAACACACAAGTTACGACACGTCCATGCTTGCACAGATACGACTTGTAGGTGCATTTAATTCAATTGGCCTGTAGTCCGGATAATCGCGAATCCGTATAACTGAGGGCCGGATAATCGAGTTTCCACTGTATAATAAAATAGATTATGGCATTATTATTATTATTACTGTCAACGTGCAACTTTGATTAGTAATATGTAGTATAATTTTATGTATATAACTAACCAATTATTGAACTCATTGGAGAGAAAAATCTTCTTAACACTATGGATTTGCCATCAGGGATTCTGCTTATATTGAGGAGATGATACTTTTTAGTAGATTGAATTAACTAACAAACATATATTTATTTATTTACAGCACAATAAGTGGTCGCATCGACCAAGTGAACTCAGTATTGGAACTGGCAAGCGGAGCCCGGGGCGCCGCCAGGTACCTCGCGTTGGACAAGTGGACCGCACAACTTTCATCTTTACACCTCGCCCTTGCTAACAAAATGGCTTGAGATTATCTCTACGCACATTTTACAATTAAAACCCAACCGCTATATCTAATCCCCAAAATGAGATAATTTTAAGATGTGATCCTCCTCTAGACCCACAGACCTTAAGCTTGGCCTTGGAGATATATCAACCCCTTAGAATCTTAATAAGTAATACTTTTACTCCTAGTCCCTTACATGAGATAACTTGGATTAGACCATTTGTCGCCAATGAAACCGTTTAAGGGTATTTCGAGCCCTTGACCTCCTGATTTATTGAGTTACGGATACACTCCCTGCTTGAGATAACTTTACTATTACTAAAGCAGTGAACAGAGCATTCTCTCTCTAAAACTTATTTTTTTTAATCGTTTGAGGTAACTAATTTAATAAATATAGATCCCCTTTGAAAGTCGACAGTGGTAGTAATATGTAACTTAGTTTTAAATATCTCATATGAACGCTTTGTTACCGCAGTAAATTTGGTTAGTGGATAAGCATATTTGCTGCGTTAAGTTATCTCAAGTGATATTGGATTCGCCATTAAGTGATGTCAATAAAGTTTATAATTATATTTAGTTGTTTTATTCAATGAGTCTCTTTATCCTTTAGATAACGCGTGACATCAGTGTTGTAAAAAAAGTATGGAAAGCGAACTTTATTGTTGTGTATTGTTTAAAGTGCCTATAGCAGAATAAAGGTGCAACTATGAAAAATATTTCGCATCCGAATTTGTTATGCAATAAGTTATTGGACTAAGTAAAAGAAACCTTTTTCACCTTACATGTACTTAAATTACAAAAAGTTGAATTGGATATTTTTAGTTTATAAAATTTGATATCTAGTATAAATATTAAGAATATATTTAAAACGAATTTAAATTGCGCTTTGACTCTTCTCCGATAGCATGGATATTTTACATACCTCTTATAACTACTGTATAAACTCAATTCTCAGCTAGGAATGACACAAAAGATTAATGGAGATCTGTAAAAGCAATACTATTTTGTGACATTAAAAAGTAACGATGCAGGGGACGAACTGGCTAGGAGAGGTCTAACATAAGTATATCAGTTACTGGTCCATTACCGATAACATCCTGCCACTTTGGTCTGGCCAGGCCTTTTATTTTAGATCGCGAAAAAAGTGAATTCTCCAAAATTTGAATTGATATCAATAGATGATGATATTCACTATTTCTTAGTATTTTACTATTTTTACATTTAAAAATAAAACTCGGTTAACAAGAGGCGCAAGTTCAATTCCCGCTGCGTTCAATGCGTATGTTTTTTATCTATCATTAATGTGGATTAACACTTTAAAAAGCCAAAAAATAATTAATAAATAATCAAAAAGCTACAAATAATATATATTAAAATGAAACACAATAGTATTATGGAGTAAAATGTTTAATTTGTATACAAAGATTATAAAATTCTTAAAAATATTTATTACATAGTAATAATACTACTATAAATGGACGGTCTTGTATCACAGGTTAGTTATACATTATAGAAATGTTGCCACAATCGTTTTTTTTTAGTTTAAATAAAATCACTTAGTTATAATTATAATAAAAAGTATATTATATTATATAATATTATATATATATATATATATATATATATATATATATATATATATATATATATATATATATATATATATATATATATATATATATATATATATATATATATATATATTTCTAATGTAAATACTTTATAAACATAATTGAAACTTGTATGTAAAGACTACAGAGTAATCTAGAAAAAAAATGCCTATTTTGTGGCAAATTCTTTTAACAATTTTAATAAATCCAATTAACATTTAAGCGGTATATCATGGCACTAGCTATGTTTACAATAAAATGTATTAAAAAATAAATTGATATGTCATATATTGAACACTTTTAAGGTTTTGACAATATATAGTACTACTTTAAGATTCCTATACCGTTATCTTAATATGTTCAGTTTATTTTCTTTAAATGTTTATTGACTATTAATAACTTTAGTCATTTATATGAGGAAAAGCACCATAATCGAATTACAATAAAATATAAGTAAATATATTTTATAAAATGAAAACATGTATATGTTTTCAGATATTTTTAAAATGAGATTTCTTTATAGCACTTTTTTAATATTATATATAAGAATTTACATTGAACACATATATAGACTGAATTTGATATAAATATGTTTTAAAATATCTTTTTTTTTTATCTTCAATCTTATCAATTGGCCCACTTTTTCATTAATGACATAATATATTTATAAACGTTTATAATAAAATATATTTTATAAGATAATATTTTTTTAAAAGTTACTTCTAATAAAAATCATGTTTTCTAAACCAATGATCGATTGATCAAAGATTTGTCAATATGTCAGCCATTTTGACATCGTAATACTTCAAAAGCGCGGCAACTTACAAAAATATACAAAACAAAACTTACTAGCACTGACCTCTCACATTTTGAAGAGAGTAAATAATATGACATAATATGAATAAATGGCAGTTAAAAATTAATATTTTCATTGTTTATCATTAAGCCAGGGACGGAAAACGGGTAGTGTAGTGGGATAGTGTGTCGGAGGGTGCGGCTCCTCGTCGTCGCGGAACGGATACGTGCCTAGAAGTATGGGCAGTTGTAATTTGACTTCTTTTTCTAAGCTCTTCGGTTCTATTATGAACTGAAAATAAAGATTTCAAGTTAATATACATTCTCACGCTTTCCAAATTTTCATAATATTTGGAGATTGTTTATAATTGGTGTCAGATTTTACAATACACTTTGTTTAACGAAACAGAAAATACGAAACTATATATTCACACATAGTGTAAAAAAAATAGTCAAGAAATCAAGCTTCACGCTTTATTCTTATTGAAGCTTACAGCTGAAGTCTTGAAGTGCCAAGCATTACGGTTTCTATTACGGTTCCTGTTACACGGTTCCTATATATTTCTATGCATCAACTACTGTCATTAACCAATATACGTGACCTGCGTCTGGCAGCCATCATATTGTGCTCGAAGGTCAATCGAGATCTCCCTATTTCTCTTACCACTGACTAACCACAAGTAAGTTTTTACTGTCCAAAACTATTCGAGCAAGTACTTAATCATGTTTGATGAGACTGTGCCTTTCCGTGTGCCTCTCTATCTTCACGACACAAACTTTTCTTTCATTATTCATTATTCAATACCCACGTTTCTGTCCCACAGACACCATATAACGTATACCTAATCCACCTAATTCATCAACAACGCATCATCAATCAAGAGTCTCAACTCACAAACACGTCGTACTGCACGGAGATGAGATGGCAGCCCCTCAGGTTGGTGGGCGGCAGCGGCGGCACGTAGAGCAGCTCGGCGCGCCACAGCTGCTCGTCGCCGGCGCGCAGCTTGCCGCGGGCCAGGCGCGCCAGCTCGCGGCTCTCGCGCGCCGCCACCTTGCCGCGCGCGCAGTACTGCACGGTCTCGGTGAGCGCGGCGCGCGTGGCGCGGATGGCGGTGCGCGAGCCGTTGTGCACGCGCGCGCTCAGCGCGATGCTCTGGCCGGGCACGTACGCGCCGCGGTCGAGCGCCACGCGGCAGCTCACCGCGCCGCCGCCCACGCAGCCCACGCCCAGCTTGTGCTCCACGCTCAGCTCGAACTCTTGCTGTTGCCACATATTACAGTGCTAAAGTTGTACTTGTAGTTTTGATGCGAGGGATCTTGGTTTATGTTTAACCAAATGGGGAATAGAAAATATTTGTAATTAACATATAAATAGAGGACCTTTATGGCGCAGCGTCTGCCTGCAAATGCGACGGTTTCTAGGTTTCAATTCCTACTCAGGGTGCACTGGTTATTTCATTTCCATTTTTTTTCGCTGTGGCAACTAGATAAACGCGGCGTTGAGTTCCACCACTCAATACGCAATACTTCGTAAAGGCGGTGTACAGGAAATGGTTCCTGCGATTCCCTCAGCCTACCCTATTATGAGCGAGATGAATACATAAAAAGAAATATAAAAGATATACAGATACTTTCCTTATGAATAGTTTTTTTTAATAAATAATATAAAAAGACAACAATATAAAAAGCCAATCACTATATTTAATAGTAAGAAGTATATAGCGTCATTTAAAAATAGGAAAATGTAAGTACAGTTTATGTCAATAAATGTCTTTGAAATGCTCTCTCATACCTGAAGTTGAGTTACGCTCGATTGCCCAATAAATGTAATAACGTGATTAAGACCACGCATCGCAAATGCTAATCAACCGTAAGCATATATACAGTAGCAACTTCTTCAATTTCCTTTTTTAATTAATATAATTGCACAGAAATTATATGTTATAAAAAACCAATTAAGCTGTTAACTGTTTGAATATATTCATTCATGTATTTTTTCTGGTTTAAAGAAGGTAAGGTGGCTAGAAAGAATAAGAGTCTCAAAGCATGCCTGTTGTGTAAATTATTTCAATGCATATATTTTTAAAAGACTTATGAAAAGATAGACTCACTTATTATCAAGTGAAGTCAGGCTAAATTCTGTTAATATCTTTTCTCCTCATAAGACGAGATTAACAGAATTTATCCTGGAATACTAATTACTTGCAATTAACCAATATAATGTTCTTAACATGCTATGTCAAAAGTTAAATGAATACTTACAAAAGATATAAAAAAAATCAAAAAATAAAAATTAAACATGCAGATTATATTAAAAAAAAAAATCTATACTCACAGCCAACACAGGAGGTTCCAAATTCAAATCAATCGGATTCATAACAATAAACACTTGTTGGTTTTTGTGAGTCAAGCCGTTAGGTTCTCTTAGTGCCGCCTTACAGTAGTACTGTACCCATCCATGTGTGCCAAGAAATGTAGAAGGCAGGCCCATGGGTAGGCCCAGCTTGAAAGGAAAACTGTGTATGCCCGGTGATAGGACCGATGTGCTGTGACCTAGAGATAATGAAATTGGTATAATATTTTATAAGCCTTATATCTCACTCATACCAATTGTAAAGCTGAGTTTTCACTGTGAAACAGTAATAGAAAAAGAAAATGGGAATAAGAAAATCTATTTTCCCTGAGTGGAAATCGAACCCATAAACCATCTAAATAAAAATGGGAAATTAATATGCTATTGCTAATCAATTTAGTTCAGACATTAGCACAATCAAAAAATAACATTTAATGGGTTATATAAAGGCTATATTATTATTAATATGACACAAAATAAAAATCTATAATGAAAATCTACTGCTATTAACATAAGTATTATAATCAAATGATAGATATATCCACAAACTACTTCTTTTTTGTTTATAAATTAATTCTTTTAAAGAAAAATAATATGAATATATACCTGGTTCTCCAAGCAGACGCATTCTAAAATCAATATAATTTTCCTTGTCAAAAAGTCTTTCATGACGACCAGAGCCCACTCTCACAACACCTTCACCTACTACATGAAAATGAAGACCTAAAACAATAAAATAAATTTTATATCATACAAGAAGAGAAAAAGTAATACTATTATTGTAGCTAAATGAAGTTATAAGTAAAAATGTTTATTTTTCACAAATAATATATTTTGTATTATCAGCTTATCTTTCAAAAGGTATTTAGAAACACATTTAAATTACAAACTTAGTTAACTTTCATGGCTCAAGACAAGCCCAATGACCTTACATCCCACATTAAAATAACTCATTAAAAAGTATGTAAGATTATTTAAGTAGGTGGGGACTATGGACATAAATAATAAACTATTTAATAATAATTTTAATATTAAACAACTCATTACCTAGAACAGGAGTGTCATCTTGAAGTTCCATTAAAACTTTTCCTGATAAAAATTGACCAGGAAAATATAACAAAGATGTATTGTCGAAAACTATTAAAAATTTTAGCAGCTTTCTGGGCATTTTGACAATTTATTTGTATAACTAAAACACAGAAACGATATATTATAAACTTTTTATTATGTCTATTTCTATTATTCTTATATAAAATAACATTTGAGTCTAATGAATGAAGTATCACAGAAATTAAATAAACAATTATTTTACATAAATTAATAAAAAACTAAAATCACTACGAAGATGACATTATTCTAATAAAGTATTCCCAAGTCGTCGTAGGTTGCGAGTTAAGTAATAATTTGCGAAGGACACCAAGTTAAGTAAACTTTTTACCTTATGACAAACACAATGCAATATAACACAGAATTAAACTATATTGTATTTTAAAAGATTTATTATCGTGTCAATATAAAGTTTCAAATTATTAAAACACTTTAAAAATTAAGATATAAACGCAAGCCAGTCTTCAGTCTTTCTTCTTATTTTGACATTATGTCACTGAATAGGTAATCACTCGTATGTATTAACTTGACATAAGACGAGGGCTGCCATCTGTTAATATCTCTAATTATGCTAACATATTCTTTATTATACATGTGCCACCTTTAAATTAGGAAACAAAATTTGACGTATATTTTATAATAAAATTGGTGATACAATTAAGTTGATGATAAAATAGTCGTTACATTTGTACAAATCCACAGTATTTAGAGATATTTAAAAGGTATAAGGACAATTAAATAGACAGATATTGAGTGAGTATAATTGAAGTAAAATAGGGGTAATATAGTCTTCCAGTTCTCCATACTATTTATCAAATAATAATTACAATCCCAAATCTAGTCGGTCTTTCCTTGTGTTTAGATATAATTTCGCAAATGTTATATTCGTACTGTAATACTTTTAATTATCGCTATCACCTCCCTGCTTTCCAAAGTTAAGGAGAGTGTAATAAACATCCAGCTCTTGGTTTATAGAGGATCACTAGTTGATCAACGACCGTCAATATGGCTTTCGCCATGGTCGTTCAGTTGGTGATCTTTTAGTTTACCATACTCACCGTTGGGCTGCAGCTGTCGAAAGCAAAGGCGAAGACTGTCAGTTAATCTGGATATGGTGAAAGCCTTTGATCGTGTGTGGGATAGAGCACTCTTAGCAAAATTGCCATCGTATGGGCTTCCTGAGAATTTGTGCAAGTGGGTCGCTAGCTTTCTTACCCGGCGTAGCATTAAAGTCGCTGTCGACGATTTTTGCTGTGATTATTTTCCCGTAAATTCCGGCGTCCCCCAAGGCTGTGTGCTGTCCCCCACGCTTTTCCTTCTGCATATCAACTGACATGTTAGAAGATTCTAACATTCATTGCTATTCGGATGATAGTACTGTGGACGCCGTATACTTCGGCGGTGCAGGTGTTTTTCGGGAAAACGTCGACGATTGCCGAATTGTCTTCTATTGAGACCACCCTCAGTAATGTCTCATTGTAGGGTGAAAGGAATCTTGTTCAATTCAACCTCCAGAAGACTCAAGTTTGTTTGTTAACCACGAAAAAAAAACCCTTTTGTCGTGTCACCAGTTTTTGAGAACACTTCTCTTAAAGCCTCGCCTACTATCAGTATATAGGGGCTCAGCGTTTTGAATGACTGTCACTATCGCGATCATTTGGATAGCAAGGCCAAGCTGGCCGCGAAGAAATTGGGTGTCATCGGAAGAGCGAGACAGTGCTTCACCCCTGCACACTGATTGGCTCTGTATAGAGCATCTCTGGTCTGGTGCACCCCATTGTCAACTTGAACCATTTGATCGCATACAGCGTAGAGCAGTTCGTATCGTTGGGGACCCAAATATCTGTGAAAGGCTAGACACTTTGGCGCTGCGTAGAGACGTTTCCTCGCTGTGCGTTCTCTACCGCTTATACCATGTTCTGGAGAATTGTTTGATCTGGTGCTTGCCGCTGAATTCTCCAACTGCACAATACGACACCAATTAAAGTATCATCCCCACCATCTGCACACGTGGAATTCCACTACTCTGCGGTTCCGTAGAAACTTTTTTCCACGTTACCACACTACAAAAAGGTTTCCAAAAGCCTACATTATAAAAGCGCGTCTACCTCCATCCATCTTAATGGCCGGCAACGCTCTTGTAACACCTCTGCTGTTACACAGGGCCGTGGGCATCGGTGATCACCATCAGGTCACCCGACTGCTCGTTTGCCTTGTCCTTCCCATAAAAAAAAATACTACCAACATTATTCATATATCTGTCAAATAAAAGTAGCTTGTCGCATGTAGCTGTCAAAATTGTCAGTTAAATTAAAAAATATCGTAATTTATCATATTAATGAATTGTTTAAGCGTGGAAAACAATATAAATATTTAATCTTTCATTAATCCAAGCAAAGTTTTGAATATTTTAATTACAAAGTAACCTGTTATTTTATAGAAAAAGCAACGTTAAATCGTTTGTTAAAGTTATTCATTAACTAGATTTATTTTGAAAAGTCCAAGTGATTTTTTGAAAACTGTAAAATAAGCTTCTAATAAAATGCCGAGTGAAATGATAACTTTGCAGCTTGGCCAGTGCGGCAACCAAAGTAATAAATTGTCTCCTGTCGTTTAATTTACCTATTATCCAAACATTATTTGATATCGATATTCTCTTATTATAATTACAGTTGGCTTTGAATTTTGGAAGCAACTTTGCATAGAACACGGTATATCTCCTGAAGGTATACTAGAAGAATTTGCTACGGCAGGCACTGATCGTAAAGATGTGTTTTTCTATCAAGCTGATGACGATCACTATATTCCGAGAGCAGTGCTTCTAGATCTCGAACCTCGAGTGATTCATACGATTATGAATTCTCCTTATGCAAAGGCTTGTACACTTAATTATTACGTTTAATTTTCCACTTATATACCTTTATTTATTTTCATATCATAAATTTTCTTATTGGCAGATGTTTCTTGTCATTTGCTTTTATTTGTTCTGCTTCCCAATTTCCAAGAATATATAAATCATAATTTTTTTATAAAAAATGCAGTTATACAATCCAGAAAATGTATACCTATCTAAACATGGTGGTGGCGCTGGAAACAATTGGGCTTCTGGCTTTGCGCAAGGTGAAAAATTAAATGAAGAAGTTTTTGATATAATTAACAGAGAAGCTGATGGCAGTGATAACTTAGAGGTATAATAAACATATTGTTATATTATTTATTATATTCATATTTTTAAAGCATATGATACAGTTTGAAGTTTTTAAGTGAAACAAAAATAGTTTATTTTTTAATTAGTTATATTTAAGGCTATTAAAGCTAAATTATTAAGAGACCTATAAATATTTGACTTTTTTCTAAATTGCTTTAATACTTAATGTAATCATATTTATTTTTGGCAGGGTTTTGTATTATGCCATTCAATAGCCGGTGGAACAGGATCTGGAATGGGATCCTATATATTAGAGCATCTTTCTGATAGGTTTCCTAAAAAACTTGTACAGACATATAGTGTCTTTCCTAATTTAGATGAAATAAGGTAAGTAAATTTATTTTGAGAATATTTATAAGGAAAGTAAACTTGTTGGACATCTTCAATGACAGGCTGTTTAAAATATTTAACTCTACGTAATGATTGTGCAGTTTTTTAACATTGTCTTTTGTCTCTGTTACAATACATATTGTAATTTACTAGCTTCACACTATATACTGTTCATATCACGGTAGACAGAGGGAACCACAGGAACCTATAATTATCATACTCCATTCTCCCTTTTTGCCGTCCCCGCTTCCCGCCTTTTTTCGAGGCATTGTGTGTTGAGTGGCGGAACTTAACGTCGCGCTTTGCCTTGTTACCAGAGCAAAGAAAATAGAAATGGATAAAATTAACTTTCCCGAGTGGGAATCGAACCCACAGATATTGTTCTCTACATATTGTTATTATTATTTAAAATTAGCATAAACATAGTAGGCTTAAGATAATACTCTATTAGAGGGAGTTGGTGGCTTTTTGGTTAGATTTTTTTTAATTTTAATAGTATATTTAAAAAGATGGGTAATGTTTCACTTTAGTATTATATTTCCTGCTTATGCCTGCTATTCTAATGGACAAAAGGAACTGAAAATATTTTATTAGTGTACGTAGGATATGATGCAATTTTTTTCCAGTGACGTTGTAGTACAGCCCTACAATTCTCTGCTCACACTAAAACGATTGACAGAAAGTGCAGATTGTGTGATGGTACTCGACAATACTGCCCTAAATCGCATAGCGAGTGACCGTCTACATATACAGAACCCGTCGTTTGCACAAATCAATACTTTAGTGTCGACCATCATGAGCGCCAGTACTGCGACACTCAGGTATTTCTAAAATGCTAATTAAATGTCTCAATTTTTTTTAATATTAAAAAAATATAAAAATTTGCACGAAAAAAGTTAATGATAAATCACTCGTATTATAAACAGTTTTAGAACTGTAATTATTTTTGGTGTGAAATTTCTGTTTTCATTTCCTTTTTTTAAAAAAAATGCTTTGACAGTAATAGAAAAAAAAAACAACAGAACAATTGCAAGTTGCACAGAATATTAAAAAAAAATTGAAAATGGAACGATGTGTCCCTCCCCTCCCCCGCCAGGTACCCGTCGTACATGAACAACGACCTGATCAGCCTGGTGGCGCCGCTGATCCCGACGCCGCGCCTGCACTTCCTCATGACGGGCTACACGCCGCTCAGCGCCGACCACGAACTCAACGCTGTGAGTTGCACTGACTTATTGCACTCATTTTTTTATATTGTCACTTACAATGTCAATTTGTGTATTGTAATGAAAGCGTTATGTCGTTATAAAAATGTGAACGACCTTTTTATTTCTGTGACAAAAAATATTTTAATGTACATTGAAATTGTTCTTCTTATAGCGTAAAATAGTTAATTTTAAGCGACGTTGAGCTCCCGCACTCGACACGCAATGCCTGGAATGTTGGAAAATCGAGAATACGAGTGTTTTAACACTAGATTTCCGCTACTATTATTTGCCGGATATAGTATGAGGTTATATAATAAAACTTGAGTAATCTTTAAAAATATCGCGGTATATCGAAAGGTTTTTGAAATTTTCGTCACATTCGAAAACATGCAAAGCAATGCCAACTGCTATTGGATGAAGTAGACGAGTTTTGTACGTGGACAAACGAATAAGGACAAAACCTAGTAAGTGTCACTGTCTATGTCTGGGAAGACGAGGCACAAAATATACTTCATATGATCCGAGACTAAAAATTGGCGGTAAAAGCATTGCTGTAGTTTCCGAGGCGGCACCTTTTAAATTTCTCGGTAAGAAAATAGATTACAAAGGTCGAATTCCATCTTTAGATGTACTAGTCGACAGCTTTATGACGGATCTTGAGAGATAGACCATCAACCTATAAGTAATGTCAAGAAAGCTTGGATTTACGACAATTTTCTAACATCACGTCTGAATTGGCCTTTCCTCGTATATGATTTTAATAAAACCCTCTTGGCAAAGTTAGATGCAAGCGTAATAAAGATGCTGAAATTTTGGCTTAGGCTAGCGCATTCGGCACACCTCAACCTTATTTAGAGGCAAAAATAAATTTGGGATGAGATTGAAGAAACCATCGGAGCTCTATAAACATCTAAGTGTCGCTAAAACACATATTCTGAGAAAATCACGGGATGAGATTGTTACCTCACTTCCAAGAGACAGCAGTGTCCCAGAGCTTCAGAGAGTAAAGACTTAAATTCCATAAGCAATTTATGATAGGAGCACAATTTAGTAAAGTAGGGTTAGGATCATAGAGGAAAGTCCAAGACACAGACATAATTAAATCTTTTATTTGGCAAGACGAGAACGATAAGTATAAGGTGCACGCAATGGGCTTAGAAATTCAAAACGAGTGGCTAACTATAGGAGAATTCTGTATCCCTTTAGCTTTAAAATGGCGCACCTTAATTCACTACTGGTCTCTAGCACTCTTAAAATTCAACCTAAATGCGTTCCAAATGACACTTCCAGATCAAAGTAATTTAGTAAGATGGGATAAAGCTACCGGTAAATCTTGCTACATCCGTAAAGAGGCAGTGGGGACAGCTAAACATATGCTGATGGGGTGTAAGGTACTCTTGGATAGTGGTCATTACTCGCGGCGCCAGGACAAGGTACTAGAAATCATACGTGAAGCCGTTAGTCTTTCAGTAGCAAGAGCACAGAGAAACATAACGACCAGCAAACGCTCAATAGAGTTTGTGAAAGAAGGTTCTTATAAAAAACCTACACAAAAGCCTTTCTCCATATTAGATCCAGCTGCTGATTGAACACTTGTGATGGACACGTGTGAGAAACAGTATAGAATCTCTGATGATATTTGTGTTCCGTCATCCAGACCGGATATTTTTCATTATTCTCGAAGCCTAAAACGCGTAGTACTGGTAGAATTTACAGTTCCGTGGGAAACAAATATCCCGAAAAGTCACCATCATAAACTCAATAAGTATTTCGATCTAACAAACGAACTGACCAGGATTAGGTTTAGAGAGACGAGCTTACTTGCGGTTGAAGTAGGAGCGAGAGGTATAACAGCGAAATCTCTCTACAGTTTACTAAAAGATCTCGGCCTGTCTAGAACTATCACAAATTCATATCTAGAACGCATTTCGAAGGCGGCTTTGGTAGAATCATTCAAAATTTGGGTAGGTAGTGGGAGGAGCTCGGACAATGAAGGCGAGCGTTAATGCATTAGGCCCTTTAAACCTACACTTGGGTCGCAAATCCCAGGCGCTTCTCGTAGCTCCTCTTCCTACAACACGATGGGCACCGCGCACGGTGAATCCATGGAACCCTAAGTTGTTTCTTCCCTGTCGGCAAATTGAAGCACCTTGCTTTGTTGTAATACGAGAGCGATGTAAAATACTTCGCAATTTGTTTGGATGTCTCTAGACAAACGAGCATTAGATTTTTACTTCTAAAGAGATTTATTTTTTTCCTTTATTTGAAAATGTAATAGTTTTACTATATAATATTTTGTTCCCAGGCACCAAAGATAAGGAAGACGACAGTGCTGGACGTGATGCAGCGCCTGCTGCAGCCCAAGAACATGATGGTGTCGCTGAGCCCCGACCGCGCCAACCAACATTGCTATATATCCATACTTAATATTATACAGGTAAATATTTTATTACGTTTAAAAAAAATAACGTCACGCTTTATCACGCTTATAGCAGGGAATATGAGAGAATTGCAGGAATAGTCATGACAAGAAACTCCGTTCCCCGCGCACCGTCTTTCGGGCCATTGCTTGTTGGAACTCAACGCCGCGCTTGCTTAGTTGCCAGAGTAAAGAAAATGTAAAATTAAATAATCCATCTTTCCTAAGTGGGAATTGAACCCACGAACCGTCACGTTTACAGGCAGACGCTGTGCCTCTGCGTCACAGTGAACCTAATTTTAATCAATTCAGTTCTTGTTTAAGACCAAGGAAAGAAACTGTATAATTTTACAAATACGTTAACCTAATGCTGGAAGAGTTTCTAGGACATATTACTAAATCAAATCAGGTTTAAGCCGAAGGTCAACCTCTTTGTAAAGTACATTAAAACTCATCGTGTTGAAATTCTTTCATAAATTGCAAAGATGTTTTGTCATTTATAAAACTACTTCGTTATCAGTCCAAAGCAAAAATACTGTAATGGTAAACACTCAAGTCAGTTATACAAATTATTTATTCCTGAGCTTAACGGTCAGTTCAGATTTAAGTTTTTAGTTTAATTTTTCACATTTTTACATGTTTCCTATGCTCATCCATATAAAACTTAGACATATAGAAGATAAGAATGCTTAACATATATTACCTTGATTTGGGATAGTCATAAACATATGAAGAAAGAATTGAAGTCTTTTTTCCAGTTTAGTCAAAAGTTTTAATAATTGAAACAAACTAGTTTACACTTTTACAATTTTATTTCCTTTATTACAACTTGCTCCTACCCACATTGTCAATCATGTCCTAATTTATAATTCGTTTATTTGTCTAGTGTTGCTATTTTTAATATATTTATTAGTAATGATTTAAAATTAATAACAAGTGTTATTATATATTTTTAAGATTTTTTAAAGTGTTAATCCACACTGAGGATAGAAAAAATACTTAAAGAAAACATATAAAAATTTGAACGCAGCGGGACTCGAACCCGCGTCCTCCTGCGAACCGTGCAGGTGGTCTCACCAATGAGCAATGCGTTCCACGAACGTTCAAATTTTTATATGTTTTCTTTAAGTTTTATTATATATAATAAAATTATATAATTAGATATGACTTATTATTTAGCTTACATTGTACACAATTTACCTAACTGCTCTTGCAAAAATATATGTCTATATTATCTATATAAATAGGTAGGCTTACAGAATTTTAACTTTATGGAAGATAATCATAGATGAGGTTGCGCTATTTTAAAGATAG
This sequence comes from Dione vanillae, assembly GCA_037178615.1. Taxonomy (NCBI): domain Eukaryota; kingdom Metazoa; phylum Arthropoda; class Insecta; order Lepidoptera; family Nymphalidae; genus Dione; species Dione vanillae. The sequence goes on from JAZFAU010000055.1 coordinate 728,717, forward strand.
TTGGATAAAGAAATCTTCTAGAGCTAACCGCTTCCTTAGTATTTTACGTCTAATCGCATGTGGCTTTAAATTTATAATTACTTATGATCCTATCCGTTTGTGTTTTATCGAAATATTGTTGATGAAATTGAATAATTGATTTAAGCTCCGCTAACTCACAGGAGTAAATATTTTCGATGGTTCCTTTAATTTAAGTTCGATTTGTTTTTATCATTAAATAGGCTTGATATGTCCGCTGAATACGCTAACCCTAGTCAAAATTTTATAACCCTGGCATCTAGTTTTGTCAAGAGTGTACGAAAAATAGTATATATATGTGACAGGATATTAAAAAATACTTTTAATTCATTACCAGTAATTTGCAATTACTACTGATAACTACTAAGATATATTACATATATCGTAAAAGTTTGTGCAAACACTGACATGGTCCACCGCGTATGTCGGTGCAGGGCGAGGTGGACCCGTCGCAGGTGCACAAGGCGCTGCAGCGCATCCGCGAGCGGCGCCTGGCGTCGTTCATCCCGTGGGGGCCGGCCTCCATCCAGGTGGCGCTGTCGCGGCGCTCGCCGCTGGTGCACGCCTCGCACAAGGTGTCCGGCCTGCTGCTCGCCAACCACACCAACATATGTTCCGTGAGTGCCGCCGGGTGCCTTCAATGTTTGAAAATAACACACGATAGTTTTCCGAATTCCGCCAAAATTGGAAAATAACACTTCGAAATTCGCTGCTGTATACGGGATGTGGATGTACTCACGACCTTAATTTAAAGCATATTATTAAGTAGCCTATAAAGGCTAGTGGAACTTGGTGAAATTATAAATTAAGTGATATTTTGAAAAGTTAAAAAAATGTTTTTTCAAATAAAGTAAATAATTAATATTCCAGTACAAAACTCCATTTGTCAAGTACGACGCAAACGTACACTATCCTGTCAGAGCGGCAAAGAAATATATCTCTTTCTCATTAGATAATTTTTTGAATGAAAGCTAAAGACGACTACTTCACGTCTATCATGTGTGTGTGTGTGTGTGTGTGTGTGTGTGTTGCAGCTGTTCGACCGCTGCCTGGTGCAGTTCGACAAGCTGCGCAAGCGCGAGGCGTTCCTGGAGGTGTTCCGCAAGGAGCCCATGTTCCAGGAGTCGCTGGAGGAGTTCGACGCGTCGCGCGCCGTCGTGCACGACCTGGTGCGCGAGTACCAGGCCGCCGCCACGCCCGACTACGTGCACTGGAACCCCGGTACGCTGGACACCTGTTGCACTTCGCTATGTTAAACAATTGTGTGTGCAACATGATTTGTCTAATTTTTCGAAATTGATACGGATTATAGCCTTTTACATTTGTTAATTAAAATATTTTTATTTCGTTGACCTGAGTTCTTGCAAGGTGATGTGAATTGTCACATTTTTAACACTGTTCTCATGTACTTTTTTTTTGAAAATAAATAAATAAATTCTTAAATAATTTATATTTCTAGAAAATATGTTTCGTATATATTTACGAATATTAATGATCACTCTACAATCGTAAATTAAATATTATCTTCATATAACAAGGTTGTTCGGACGGAGTTGTTCAATCTCTCTCACAAACCGGCAAGATGGAGTTAAAGTTTTGTGTCAAACTTAAGTCATCTTTGCTCACTTTTCGAACAAAAATTTAACTCGAATCGCATTCTTATGGCTTATTTATAAGTTACCCGAATACGATTTGAACTAACAACAAATCGTTGTATTATTTCTTTCTCTGAACCAACTATCTAGTATTTATTCGGAAAATTTATTAATTTTTTATCTTTACAGAAAGCAACCAAATTTAGGAGACGAATCAAGAGTGAACACATTTTTGAAGTCATAAGTTGAATCTCACGAAGTCTCTCTAACATGATACACGAAAAATTTGCAATTGATGTAAAATCGCTATAGATTTGTTATTTTCACATTTCGAGAGATATTTGAAGTTCCATTTAACAAAAAAATTATAGAAAACCATTAATAAGCGTTAATTAACAGAAACGTCTGCTTTTAAACACGATGATTATGGGTTCGATTCCCACGAGTGTTTTATTCATTCTGCCAACTAAGCGAGCGCGGCGTTGATTTCTGCCACTCAACACTCCACTCAAACCTGCGTGTTTTAACAGTCAGGATTAGTGTACTAGTGCAATGTTCAAATCCTCCTTCTATTATTAACTTCACACTTTATACCGCATGGCCAGGTAAAGACAACTTTATTTTATTACCTTTAAACTAACCCTTGAGGACCGTCGTGGCGCAGAGGCGTAAGCGTCTGCCTGTAAACGCGACGGTTACTGGGTTCGATCCCCAGTCGGAGAAGATGGATTTTTCTATTTCCATTTTCTTCGCTCTGGCAAAACTAGGCAAAGCGCGGCGTTGAGTTCCGCCACTCGACACGCAATGCCTCAAAAACGGCGGAAAGTGGGGACGGAGAAAGCAAGGGCTAAGCAACGGAGTGTCTTAACACTAGGTTCCCACGGTCCCTGCAGTTCCCTCTGCCTACCCTGCCATGTGCGGGATAATGCGTGAAGCTAAAAAAAAAAAAAAAAAAAAAAAACTAACCCGATTTCGGCTCGTTGACTGATGACGTACAACGCCGCGACTTGTTCTCCAGAGTGAGGCAATAAATCCTCCTTTTTTATTTTTTATATGATATTTAAAATTTCACCTCATAACCTTTTTTATTAGTAAATGTTTTAAAATGTATTAACATATGTGCCATTTTAAAATTTTATTATTAATATTTTCATTTAACATAGAATATATAATCAAACTTCTCAGGATCAAGTAATGTAAAATATTGTTAAAAAAGTAACATAAAATTAATATGTTTTAAAGATTATGGGGATAGAAATACTTCTTTGTGGGGATATAAATTTAATGGAGGGTCCATTGCTTGTAAATAACATTAGTAGTATTTTAATGTTGTATTAATTACATGTAAGATTTTTGTAATAAAAATATTTGTTAAAAGAAAGTGTTTCTCGTTTTTTAGTAAAATTTTACTCTTTCAGGGACTAATTAATAGAAAAATGACTACAGGTTAAGCGTTGATAATAAACAAGAGGTTTGAGTTAATTACTAGGGTTGTGTCTTACTGTACACTGGCATCGATTATTTCTCGATTAAAGACACTAATCAATTTTAACTATAATTTTTGGTCTTTTGTGTTCTTTATTTAAAATGAACAACATGCAGCTGTTTACAAAATATAGATGGCGTTATAGTTAGTTAGATCGCGCTATCGTTGCGTTAACTTTGAATGCTGATGAGAGAAACGAAATACTGTACATTTCGTACTGTAGAGCAAAGCTCTCACTTCTTACCAAATAATTTTTGTGGTGCATAATCCTATGATTTATGCGCATTTGTATAAGAAAAACTGAGAACTAAAACTATTTATACGTATCAAAATAAAGATTATAGATTTTAGCTTTACGCTCTTCGTAGAGGGCACCAGGCAGCAGGAACACTGGGAATATAATGTTAAGACAGTTTGCTCCCCGTTTTCAGCTTTGCGGAACATTGCGTATTGAGTGGCGGAACTCACCTCGCTCTCCGTCCTTGAGTGGGAATCGAATCCACAAACTGTTGAGTTTACCTGCAGACGTTGCACCTTTGCGCCCCGACGGTCCTCATAAATTACCGAATCATAGGTAAATTCAATAAACGTAAAATATTAATTACAATCTTAATTTGAAACTACTATAAGCGCATTTTTCTTATTTATGACTTATATTATAATGTTAATGCCTACTCTTACATAAAGATAGATAAGGATATATCGTAATACTGTCATTATTTATATAGAAAAAACCTACTGTCGCGTATAGTGCTTCATTCATTCGTCGAGTGAATTCATTACTTATCTAAAAGGGACATCGTCGCAAATAAATAAGTGGAAAACAATATTATATAATGAATTTATTCAGTAACTGAAACAAACCCATTCAATCGAAAGTAGGAAACCTACAAATTTAAGTGGTAGACTTTTTCAAAAGTAGAAGAAAGGATTTTTCAAATTTCCACGAGGCGGATTTTATGTTTAACGTCATAAGTCTACGAAAACAAAGATACTGGGTTAACGATGTCATCGACAGCAAAATATCATGTCTAAATGACAATAAAGATTAACTCACATTAAATTATTTGAACGAATTTTAATTAGTAAGTTTTAAACCAATCAATAAAGGTTTTGTAAAACATTTAAAAATGTTTATCATCTGTTAGCACAGCAAGAGTATTTAGATATAAATAAAAAAATACTTAATATTTCTTATATACAAGAATAAAGTCATTATACCGAGAGGACCGAGGACCGTCGTGGCGCAGTCTGCCTGTAAACGCGACAGTTTGTGGGTTCGATTCCCACTCTGGGAAGATGAATTTTTCTATTTCCATTTTCTTCGCTCTGGAAAGTAGGCAAAGTGCGGCGTTGAATTCCGCCACTCAACATGCAGTGCCTCGACAAACGGCGGAAAGCGGGGACGGAGAAAGCAGGGACTAAAGCAACGTAGTGTCTTAACACTAGGTTCGTATGGTTCCTGCAGTGCCCTCTGCCTACCCTGCCATATGCGGGATAAAGCGTGAAGTTAAAAAAACAAAAAATGTCATTATACGCATATATAAGTCTCAGATAAATTTATGCCCTATAAAGAAAACATTAGAATTACGGGCTATCTCTCTAGTTATAGTCGTGCTTTGTCATTAATTAGTATGGAAGTCCCACAGGGGTCTATTTATAGGCCGCTTCCTTTTTTAATATGTGTAGGTACATATAAATGATACCATATTTAGTAATAAAATTAAAAAAATAGATGATGGATATGATGAAATTGTAAACAATGCCCTCTTTAATTGGTACATTGGTTTAGTGGTAACTAGTAGCCGTATAATTAAAGTTTGTCTTGAAGAAACGAGCTATTTGAGCAATCTTTTACTTTGGCCCTAAAGATTGGGCAAAAATATAGGGAAATTAATGTAAATATTAACAGTTGTGTCCCAAATTCAATACATCTTTAAAGATGTATTGAGACGAAACTCTTTAATATATTAATTATATCATAATTATACAATATATTTACAATTATACCAAAATCAGTCATGCACATGATATTTATTTTAGAAATAGGCTTAATCTTACCGCCCCTTTTACTGGATTACGTCAAATCCGCAATTATTTCATGCGACGCAGTGTACACTTTTAAAATAGAATTTCACAAAACGTCGTTATTATAAGATTATTGATTTTATTAACGCCTTTGATGTGATGCTATCAGCCTATTTCAATCGTATCATTTTGACTAAGCATTTCTAAACGCCTAATTTTATTTTAAAAAAGGAAATCCTATTGAATTTCTTGCGTCGATTTTTGTTGATTTAGTAAATTTTAGTAAATCATTCAATAAATTCACCAGGTCGCCAGTAATTGTGCAAAAATATCTATTGTAGAATTAATAATAAAATTATCAGTAAGATAAAATAATAAACACAAAACTATTACAAAATGAAAGTCTCATCAATTTTATTACCAAGATTTATTATAATTAAATAATGCTAATTCTTAACATTTCCATTCCATTATCACTCGTGTCGAATAACTCGTGGTTTGTACGTAAAACATGGTGGTGTGGCGAAACACACATAGCTATAGCGACGAGAACCATCTAGAATCACAGAAACCCTTAACTACTGCCCTCTAAATACTTCCTCCCGATAATGAAACTATGCTCACTTGAAAAAATCTCAAATATACTATTTAAACGACTTAAGTTGATACAGTGCTTAATAAAATAGTATAGATTTAGCTTACAAGCAATTTTCTTTAGATATTAGAAAATTAATTTTGTTAATACAGTTTAATAAATTCATAATGTATGGGGCCTCCACAGTACGACGAGAGTAATTAAGGGTTAAATGGTACAGTACAGTACAGTACAGTAGAGACTTGATTTATGTAAACCTTTTGTTTGCACCAAAAACATTACAAGATAATATCACTAAAAGATTTTATGAATATACAATAATTATGTGCATGAAAATTTAAATCAACCAAAAGTAAATAATAATCATTTCAACATTAGGTTAATCAAGTCTCCGCTGTAATCTAAACCAGATGCCTACTTCTTTATATAGTATATAAAATATATAGAGGTTAGTAAAGCAGTACTTTCAATGCACGACAAGTATAGGGTAGTTTTAAAACCTTTGAACCCAATATATTGGTTCAATACTATCTTTATGTATAAACTGCGTTCAAAAATGTATTAGGAAGTTTTTTTTATCATGTTAACCATTAAGTGGGTTTAAAATCGATTATTTCTCAATGATATTCGATACTAAAAATCTAAACTTAATTAATGAAAGTTACTAAACAAAAAAAAGCTGTATACTTTATTACCTTCGCCTACTTTACCTAACAAACGTTTTACATTCAATTAATCTATATAAATAGATAATGGATTCTTTTAAAAAAATATTCACCCCCTCCTATACTTTTATAATATATTTCAGTGCCAGCCAGCGGGTGAGATAGGCCTAAGGACACTAACTTTACAAGTGAGCGAGACAGCACTGAAGGAACTAAAATACATATGAACAACATGCAAAGTCTCTCATACACTATTTTAATTGTATTATCTAATATTTTTATACATACATAACAATGTTTCAGTACAATTTAACAGGGCAAGGCATAAATGATTTTGCAACACGGAACAAGCTTGTGTAACATGATGAATAAAAGCTGGAATGGATGAACAAGCGAGTGTTGACATGATATTTACACAGCAAATCTATATCATTTGGGTGTTTGAGGCTAGGATGGCTGCCCGTGGCTCTGCTGGAACTTAGGCTGAATGATGGAGGTCTTGCGCAGAGGCACCGTGTCTGGTGTGGGGATGGCCTCACCAGTAGGCAGCTTAGCAGGCGCAGGGGCCTTGAATGGTGCTGCCAAGTTGCTGGGCCGTTGCTTGGCCATTTGATAGTCACCAGAGTCAAAGAATTTTTGCTGCAAATCAAAAATTTGTTTATTGTGATTAATATTATTTTACATGTGGTATAAAAGTATCTGAAGTAAAAATTTTCTAACAAAAATATAATTACCATACATATCTTAAATTCTTATATCACCTTATCTTTTTTTTAAATTATTTAATTAACTCTAATGAATAATCATTAATTAACTACTTATAGTGGAATTTAAATTCAGATTTAGTCTAATCACACTAGAATAACACAATGTACTTATATTCTAAATACATTAAAATCAATCAAAATTTCTGCAGTGTGGTAAACATTATAAAAATAAATTATTAATGTTATATATTATATAAGCTAAAAATAAAGGTGAGGAGAAAAGGATTAAGAGTTGCTCATATAAGTGATAATTGTTTATATAACTAACCAATTATCATCAATCAAATAGTTAAATATTATGAAATTGTTAAGAATAATAAAAAATGATACATTTGACAAATGATACAAAATACAAAAAAATATAATTTTTTCTGGAAGTCATCTTTTTGTAACTAAATTAATCAAAACCAAGTGAACTTGGCATAAATCATGTCACCTATATTTCATACACTTTAAGTACTTCAATAGAGATTAGAACATTCTGAGACAATTTATTAATTTATTTAGTCTGCTTAAAGAGAATATTGCATGTGTATTGTAGGCCAAGGTCTGTTGTAAGAAAGTACATTTTAAGAGTTGATGAACTTGATGTGCCAGGTTATGCAATTTATATTTACAGTTTATAATTATGAACTGTAAACATTATTTATATATAACTCTTTATTTTGTGACAAGTAAACAGTTTATTTATTTTTTTACTATATTTGCTAACTACAATTTAGAGCTATTTTTTCAGATTGTATTGACTAAGTACTTAGATATTTATCATGCTCATATAATTGAGCATATAGGTAGTACAATGGAAGAAAGTACATTTTTTTCTTTGAATTGTGATAAAAGTAAACAAAGATAAGAAAATTCAAATTACATTGAAAATTCACTAATTTATTTTACCTCAAGAAACACAACTAAACTCAATTATTTCAGTATAATTATATAAAAATTACCAGTAGCATTTTGTACTCAGTTAATTATTCTTAGTTGCCACTTGGTCATTGTTAAAATCTTCTACTGATAAGATTTCTACCATTTTCTCGCATTTATTACTGGAACAGTAGCACTAATAGATAAAAGAAGATAATATGACAATAAAATAAAAAAAATTAACACTTACACCTTTAGCCAATCTCTTCTGAAGAAAAGCAGAATGACCACCAGGTCCTCGGCCGAGAACTGCATTTGGAAACTTAGCTTTTAATTTTGCTTCCTCCAATTTTTCCAGTTCTTTAGGCTAAAATTAGAATACACTTAGTATTAAAAATATTTTTTATTGATTGTTTTACTACTAAATTTACTAAAGTTGATACTTACATCTTTTGGTGGCTCATTTTGATCTGGTGAATCACTCATTTTGGTTGCCTGTAATATATAGTTACATTAACTAGGAAAGGTTCTGTTAGCAAATATTTATCAGTTATAATGTTCATTTTTAATAATACCAGGTAACTTGTCATTTACCCTCAAAATAATCCATGAACAAAGAATTATAAACTTAATGATTACAGTAAAAGTTATAATTGCTATAAACAATTTATATTTTGAAGTTTATTTACAATATATAATTATTTAAACAAACACATGTTTAACGGTACAAAAATCACAAATAAACAATTGATAAAAATATAATAATTTATTATATACCTAAAATTATAATGTTGCGATAGGTAGAAAAATATACGCAAAAAATTATTCAGTGGGAAGCCAACTACTTAAAATAAAATACGTTTACGTTAATATAACGACACTCTTTTAACTTCTAAATTATTGTTAAAATAAATATGGCGTTTACTTACAATACAGCTTAATAATAACGTATTATCTATGTATGATGACACAGATTAAAAAATAAAGATAGTTGGAAATATTATTCAATTTCAAGTGTAGATTTCTTTTAGAATAAGTAAATAAAAATGCCTTTTATTTGTAGTTGTAACAGTTATAAAAGAAGATTTAAATATTATAATCTTGTCTTCTTATATAAGAAGATTTTAAGATAATATTATAATCGAAAATTATTCAGTAAACCCCAGAAAAAGCTTTCTCTAAATTGATCCAGTATCCTGTAGGTTGGGCTGCTTGCATCCAATTTATGCTCATTATACGTTTAATGTCATCCTCCCATCTGTAGCAGTCTCCCTTTCTTTCTTTTGCTCACTGGTACCCTCCATTCTGTCATTCTTTTTATTCATCTTTGAACTTGTAGACGTGTTATGTGTTAAGCCCACTTTGATTTTAGTGTCAGCTTGTGTTAAACCCTCTGTATATCTTCTGTATGTCTTGGTTTATTTATTCTTATTATATTTAGCATACTTAGTTCCACCCTGTTTTAATTTTATTCGAACAATATTATTAAATTTCCATATCTAATAAGCATATCGAAATTTTATTTGTTAACTTTTAGTCGATTATTATTTTTTATTTTGAGATTTATTGTGGTATTGAACTTATTTGCTAATTTTATCGTTTAGAAATTCCACGAAAAAAAAACAATGTTTTTATTAGACAGTCGAGAAGTTCAATACAACACGCGTTGTAGATTTCATTAAAGAAATAATCTATCTGGTAGGACTTGAGGAACGATGAAAACTATGTGATAAAGTAAAATCCACAGAAGAAAACTGTTTGAAGCGACTACATCGATGAAGAATTAATAGGAAAGTTTATACGCTTAACACCTGCATTAAATGCCTGTGCGAAGCTGGGGCGGATAGTTAACAATATTACGTAAAATATTTAAGAAACATTAAAATATGATTATTCCTTAACCCTTTTCTTCATGAGTGTACGTGTGCAGACGGCTGTCATTTGTGGTTTTCTTTCGTGAATCGTACAATATCTCTGTGTTGTTGTTCGAGTGTGTGAATATGGTCGACTTTTTTAAATCTTGTCCCTTCGACAGATTGTTTAGTTTGTAATGTAAAGCTAATTATTTTGGTTAGCGTTGTATAAAAAAGCATATATAAGCTTTAAGCATATATTCGATAATCGTTTATAGTCGTTTGAGTTATCTGTTTATAGAACAGAATTATGTTAGATTCGGATCATTGGGTGTGTTTCCAGATTCAAGGCTAAAGTTAAATAGCGATGTAAAGGTGAAACTATTATTGTAGCAGCTATCTGTCTCGTATATTTGTATTTTCTATGTATTTGAATAATTAAACAATAATTCAATATTTTCGAAATTAAAAAAATTATTCACACATCGAGTAGATGTGTGAATTACATCTATATTTACTTTGGCTGTGTAGGTCTTTCGAAAAACGTCGATGAGTGCCGAAAAAAATTTTATTTATCTTGTATCGAGCCATTATAAAGTGTCCAAGCAAGACCAGCGAAGAAATTTCCTCTGTATTGCTTACAAACTTTTTCGCAGTGACATACGGTGAACCCATATTATTATCGATTAAAAAGAATAAAAATACACATCACTATTGCGCTTTGTGTAGATGTATTCTGTAATTTCCCTACTTTAAAACTTCAAACTTATAACGTCAAATTTGAAAGTTGAAAATAAAAGTGGACAAATTGAATATACTTTAATGATATTGTATTGTTTTATTGAAGTTAAACTATAAACAAAATATGGAGCTACGTGATGGCACCATACAAAGTCTTGTGATTAAGAATTTTTTATGTCATAAGTATCTCAAAATAACTTTTGATAAAAGTATAAAATTTATTGTTGGTCACAATGGTAGCGGCAAAAGTAGTATTCTCGATGCTCTGATTTTAGGACTTGGAGGCAGAGCTATAAACACGCAAAGATTTTCACACTTAAAAGGTGAATAATTTTAACAACACACATTTTATATTTTGTACTCATGTTTTAGATATAAACAGAAGAAACTATATATGTTGTCAATGTCAGTAACTTTAATATTACTTTGTTATTTTTATAGATTTTATACTAAGTGGAGCTGAATTTGCTTACATAGAAATCAAATTAAAAAATAGTGGTCCAAATGCATACAAACCAGAAGAATATGGGTCTCATATTACAGTAATAAGAGAAATTTTCGCTTCAGGTTCTTCTACATACACTATAAAATCGGCTTCAGGTGAATACATTATTTATAAGTTTTTACTATTGCTAAAGATGAAATAGGTGATGCAATCTATTAATCATTTTAGTAATTAAATTGTACCAATTTGAAATAGTAAATTTATATGTACAATGAGTATTTTTTGTTAATGTTTTTGTGTCTCTATATTATTTACATTTGACTAATTTGTAATTTTAAACTTGCAATAATATAAAGGGAAGTTATAATCTATTTATTTTTTTATTTAGATGAAGTGAAAGCTAGAAGATATGCAACCTTAGAAGCAATTTTGCTTGCATACAATATACAAATAGATAATCCAATGTCAGTACTACCACAAAAACTTTCTAAACAGTTTATGGACAAAAAAAATAAAACAGAAAAATATGATCTCTTTAAAAGAGCAACAAATCTTGCTCAATCGGAAGAACACTATGAAATGGCCCTTGAGAATTGTGCAAAAGCAAAGAAAATATGGGAAAACCAAAAAAAGGTTAGTAAAAATATTATAATTTTAAAAACTGGCTAGTAAGTAAAAATACTCTTAAATACTTATTATTAAGGAAATTAAACTTATACATATATAAGTAATTATGTTAATATTTTAGATATGTGATGATTTGGAAGGTGAAATAAAAAAATGGGAATGTATAATGCAAAGTTTTAATTCACAAGAAAGGAATAGAGATGAGAAAAAGAATTTAGAGAGGGAGTTACAATGGAGTGAAATTGCAGAAAAAGAGAGCGCACTTCAAATTGAGAAACAGAAATGTGAAACACTGCACAATGAGTTGTTGCAACGTCAAGATGCTGTCACTCGTATTACATCTACGTTAGACAGTGAACATATGAAGTAATTAAGGGTGTTTTTTTGCTTTAGCTTTTTGCTTCCATGCTTATTAATTTCAATTAAATGCTTATTAATTTTCCATGCTTATTAAGAATTACTGGCTATAATCAATAATAAAATAAAGTACTATAACTTAGTTGCCATAGTTATTAGGTTTTAGTGCTTTATAATTTATTTTTTTATATTACATGAATATTTCTTAGTTGACTAATTAATGTGTAAATAATATGGCCCCTTAGTAAAATTGTTAACAATTGTGAGTTGTGAGGTGTAAGAGAATAGATGGTAGATGCATTTCTTGTAAGTTTATGTAAATAAAGCTTATGTGAATATTGTGTATTTTAACTATAATTTTTGTTACAGAGAAATTATTGATAAAAAAAGAAACCATATCATTGAAAAGAATTCATTGAAAGATGAAAAGGAAAGGCTTGAAAATATGTTAAACAAATTGGAATTAGATTATGCTAATACAAGGAATTTAAAAAGTCAGACACTAAAAGTAATAGAGAGGGAACAAAGAAAAATAGAAGACTTTAAGAGACAAATAAGTGACACTATGTTAGTATACAGATATTATAGCACTTTATTATAACTAAGTTTTCTAAACAATTGACTCTATACTTTTATAATCAACATGACATTAGCGGTGTAAATTGTGCCATAAAAACCAATTGAAATAAAATAAAAAAACAAAGAACTGTACTTTTATCTGTATATATTTTTAGTTCCTTGTCACCTTGGGTCAAAATTATATTTCTACCACTAGAAAGATTAGAGGTACCAAGTTGAGTATCATTGCAGGTCCGGGTCGCTGGCGTCACAGCGCGCGGCGCTGGAGGCGGAGGCGGAGGAGGCGCGCGGCGCAGAGCGGGCGGCGCACGCGCGGCTTAGCACCGCAGACGACCACCTGCGGCAGGCGGACGCGGCGCTGGAGCACGCACGTCGCGCCGACGACGAGGCCGCGCGGGAACTGCGCGGGCGGGAAAGCGAGCATGGTGAGCTGAGCAAATTCCAAATTCAAATAATTTTATTCGAAATAAGAATACGAGATTCGTTTTTTGAACATTTAAAACTTTACCAGTTCGCTAGAATCAATGCCTCAGACATGAGAAGAACCGTCGCAAGAAACTAAGCGGGATATACGAGTAAATAATAACGATCGTTTCATCTCTATATCTATTCTATATAATGAAATCATAGAGGTCATTTTTGTTTGAAGTTAAAAAAGCTCGCGTATCACGTAAAGGTTCTGGCGTGAAATTAATATATTTCAGTATTTATTTTATTACATTTATTTTAATTTTGTCGATTACTCGTCGTCGTCAGCCAATCGCTGTCCACTGCTGGACATAGGCCTCCCCAAGTTTGCGCCAAACATCCCGGTCCTCCGCAACCCTCATCCAGCCTGCTCCGGCAACCCTGCGTATGTCGTCGGTCCAGCGGGCCAGAGGGCGTCTTGGCAAACGTAGTGTAGGACGCCCTCCGGCCCGCTGGACCGACGATAACTCGTAGGTAAAGTTAGATTATATAATAGATTTTGTAAAATATTCTTTCCATAAAATAAAATTTTGTAAGTTTATATAACGTTTTTAGTATAATGTCAATACAAGGAAGATTCATATAGACTGCAAACTTATATTTTTTTTGTCGTGTTTCGAAAGTGAAGCAAGTCCTTTTGCAGCCCTCAAATATACATTAATTTTATCTAATTAGCCTAAGAACAGTTTCTGTGATTCTATAGGAATAAGAAGGTACTAAGAGAATATAAACGATTAGGCACAATAGGCAATAGTCTCGGTAAAGTTTATTAGTTTACTCATATTGGTTTAGGAGTTAAGAACTCTTCTTTTATTTCTATAGCTATATAGAGTTTCCTTATTAGCTGAGCTTTGGACATTTCACATCCGTTATTGATATAGTAACCAATATTATCACAATTACAATTTATTTTATGTGTAAAAAAATATTTCATTAACATGATGTCCATTTTATTGTTTATCCACAACAGCGGAGTTGGAGCACAACGTACAGTCCATACAACGCGAGCGCGGCTCGCTGGTCGCGTACGGCGAGTGTGCGGCGCGCCTCGCGCAGCGCGTGCGCGACGCCGCCGCCGCCGGACACTTCAAGCGCGCGCCGCGCGGGCCCGTCGGTGCGTACTTGACGGTGGAGGACGAGACGTGGAGCAGTGCCCTGGAGCAAATTTTGGGCGCCGCCATAAAAAGTTACTGCGTTGACAATTCAGAAGATGCCCGAAAACTTTTTGCTTTGATTGGAGAGGTACGTTCCGTCGCCGTCGGTCTCGTACACAATTAGTTCATAAGTTTAACATCGTAAAATTGTCGCCCTCGTTTCGTTCGCAGGTGTACGGGAACTCGCACGAGCCGCGGCCGAGCGTGTCGTGCTGCGAGTTCCTGCCGCGGCCGCACGACACGCGGGCGCGCGAGGTGCGCGCCGACGACGCGCAGTGTGCGCTGCGGGCGCTGCGCATCGCCGACCCCGTCGTGCACAACTACCTCGTGGACGAGCTCGCGCTGGAGGCCGTGCTGCTGGTGCGCGACGACGAGCGCGCCATGCGGCTGTGCCGCGCCGCGCCGCCCGCGCACCTGCGCCGCGCCGTCACCGCAGACTGCGCCGAGTACCTGCCCGCGCCGCGCTACCGCTGCTACGGCGGCGAGGCGGCGCCGCCGCGCTTCCTGCACGCCAGCGCCGAGCACGCGCTGCGCGAGCTGCGGCGCCGCCTCGACGAGCTGGCGGCGCGCGTGGCGGCGAGCGGGGCGGCGCGGTGGCGCGCGGCGGCCGCGCTGCAGGCGGCGGCGGCGGCGCGCGACGAGGCCCGGGCGGCGCGGCGCGCTCTGCACGCGGACCTGCAGCGCGCGGAGGCGGCGGCGCGGCGCGCGCGCGACCAGCTGGCGCAGCTCCGCGAGCCGCAGCTGGCGCAGCTGGTGAGTCTTCTTCTTCGCGTCCTCGACTGACTCGTTTCACCTTTGTTGTGATGACTGAATTTTTATTTCAGCGGGAAGAACTGGCCCTGTCGGAAGAGAGATTGGCATGCGAAAGGGAGAAGTTGAGTGAAATTAACCAAAACGAGCAGAGAGCGTCTGACGACATCCAGCAGACAAAACGGGAGCTTAACGATGTTGCGGCGCGACTCCAAACTGTTAATTCTAATATTGAAAATATTGAGGTAAATATTTTGTCAATTAAGAAACAAATATCATCAATAGACTACAATAATTAAATAATAAAAAAATCTTAACTATATTTAGCATGTTATATAATTTGTATTCCAAATGTAATATTATTTTAATCTTGGCAGTACTAAATTTCCAATTATGCGTATCACTTCATACATATTTTGTACATTGAATATTCGTGAAAATCGATTTTACAGAAAGAAATCGAGCAACTGGAGTCCGAACATAACAACAGCCAGTCGAAAGTAGATAATTTAAAGAAGAAAATAGATATGTACAAAGCCAACTTACACAGGATGACTGCAGAGGTACGACACAAGGAAACGCAAATTGAGCATCTTGTCCGCGAACTCTCTAAAGCAGGGCCAAGATTTGAAAATCCCAGGTATAAATAGTTTAAGTTAACAATTACTTTTGCTAGTCGAGTGTCTGCTTGTAATCAAATCTTGCAAGATATTGAAGCCGCTTTTTAATTGAAATATGTCCTTTATTATGATAATAATTAAATAATTTTTTTAACACCGTTTCGATTATTATTACTTTTTTATATTAAAATAAATCGTAAACGCGACTGTTTATAGGTTCGATTTCACTCGTGTAGAATAAATTATTATTTTAATTTTCTTCACTATCGAATGAAAAACGTAGCGTTGAGTTCCGCTACTCAACACGCAATACTTGAATGGAGTGTCTCAACACTAAGTTCCTTATATGCATTAACAGCTTGTCCTTTTTAAGGCTTTCATCGACGTGTAATCCTTTTAAAGTCATATTTTTAACGTTTCATTTGTCGTCCTTTGCCATTTTCTTTTGCCTTTTCCGTCATTCTTAGGTTTTTAATGCCATTCCTAACAATTCAGTTATTACTCTAGTCTGTATATTTCTTTCTTGAGATATGTGATGCCCTTCGTCATTTAAATGTATTGTATAGTAATATTTATAGTATCCCGCCAGGGATAGCTACATAGCTAGAGTCGACTTTGAGGGCAGCATTGGTTACAGGTTGGGCGGAAGTCATAAAAAAATATAATTGATCTGCCCTCGAAAGATGGGTCCTAAATCGATCACCTAAAGTGATATCGGTACACTCAATAGTTCTGCGTACACAAATAATGTATTTTATCTTAGTTTTGGTGTTTTTAAGGTAGGGCATTGTCCTACAATGCCCCCCCCTTAGCAACGGCCCTGTATCCCGCCCGTAGTATTGTATTCTTTCTCAATATCTTCACATTTCAATAATTTATATTATATCTTACTTAGGTATTTTTTTATGCCTTCTTTAAGCTGAATATAAAATAATTATAAATTAGCATAAAATTCTAAATTTGCGTTAATTTTGAGGCACGGTAATGTTTTTGTGCAACCCTAATGAAAGAGAATAGGCTAATGTGTACGAAGTATTTAGGTGCTTGTTCCTGATTCGGGTGTTGAAAAGTTATACGGACACAAAAGCCTTTCTCAATATTAGATCCAGCTCTTGATTGAACTCAAATGATATGTTTGTGTTTCGTCATCCAGACCGAATATTTTTCTTTATTCTCGAAGTCTTAAACGCATAGTACCGGTAGAACTTACAGTTCCTTGGGAAACTTATATTTTGAAAAGTCACCATCTAAAACTTAATTTGTATTTCGATCGTACTAACGAACTCACTAAGAATTGGTTTAGTAGTTTGTGATTAAAGTAGGAGCGAGAGGTATAATAATATGTTATTGCGAAACTTAGGTCAATTAATACTTAAAGAAAACGCATAAAAATATGAACGCAGCGGGACTCGAACTCCCGCTACCCAAAGATTATTACAAAGGACAACCGTTTGGCGAGAGAGAATGCTATTTTATTAAATATTTTTATGATTCTTAAAGTATTAAACTACAGTGAGGATACAAAAAATACTTAAAGAAAACATATAACATTTTTTTAGTCAATTAGTGAGAATTGACAGTACAAATAAATCAAAGTATAATTATTCATAGACTTAAATCATGTATGTAGGGAAAAACACGTGGTCCTGAGCCTCCTCCAGCAAAAGGAAGCCGAGATCAGCTCGTACGCGGCGCCGAGCTGCACGGCGGAGGCGGCGGCGGCGCAGCTGGAGGGCGCGCGCCGCCGCCACGCCACCGTCACGCGCTACCTGCGCGCTCTCGACCGCATCATACACGAGGTAAAGGGGTTCTATTTTCAAATTTGTTTTATTTTATACTAAATGTAAAAAAAAGCTACGTTCTATTTTCAAATTTGTTTACTTTCATTCTAAATGTAAGAAAAAACCAACGTTCTATTTTCAAATTTATTTTCTTTCATTCTAAATGTAAGAAAAAACCAACGTTCTATTTTCAAATTTATTTTCTTTGTTTCTAAACAAACACAACGTTCTATTTTCAAATTTATTTACTTTCATTTTAAATATTAGGAATAAACAACCTCTTTTTGTTATGTTTGTCAGTGGCCATTTATAACATTTATTTGTACACGATTTTTGATTATAAAAAGTATTTGCGTATGTATTTGAGTGTCTTCTTTAAGCAGAGATTATTTCTCTGCTTAATCATTAATACTCATAAACTTATTCCAGATGACGAGCATGGTGCGCAGGCATCAAAAGACATGCCTCGCCCGGCAGACGGCAGTCATACTGTACGTGCAGAACCGATTAACTAAAATCATGCACATGCGAAAAGTTCAGGTATTGAACTAGATTATGTATATATTTGTCATAATAAATGTCGTAACAAATCGGTTATCTATAAGAAAATATTGTTGGAGTGATTGCATTTTCAAAAGAATATATTAATTTTCTTTGTTTGATAAATATTTTATATTGATATAGAGAAAGCACTGCTTTTCGTTTTTTTCGAGGCATTGTGTCATGCGTGTTGAGTGGCGAAACCGAACGCCGCGCTTTACCATGTTGCCAGAGCGAAAAAATGGAAATAGAAAAATCCATCTTCTAACGGATCGAACCTACATACCGTCGCGTTTACAGGTAGACGCTACGCCTCTGCGTCACGACGACAAACAATTGTATAACTAATTAATATTTTGTAGCTTCACACTTTATCCCGCACATGGCAGGGTAGGCAGAGGGAACTGCAGGAACCATAGCAACCTAGTGTTAAGACACTCCGTTGTTTTCCCTACTTTGTCCGTCTCGGCTTTAAAAGAGTAAACAAATAAATAAATATTTTTGATGATTCTTAAAGTGTTAATCCACACTGAGGATAGAAAAAAAATACTTAAAGAAAACATATAAAAATTTTAACGCAGCGGGACTCGAACCCGCGCCCTCCTGCGGAGCGTGCAGGGGGGCGCGGGTTCGAGTCCCGCTGCGTTAAAATTTTTATATGTTTTCTATAAGTAAATAAATAAATCCCAGTATTGAGTATTGTCCGCGCAGGGCACGCTGCGCATCGACCCGGTGTCCAAGTCGCTGGAGGTGTCGTTCGCGGGGCGCGCGTCCGGCGGAGAGAACACCTTCGCCATGCTGGCGCTGCTGCTGGCGCTGCAGGACTTCGTCGACCTGCCCTTCTTCTTCATGGACGAGTTCGATGTCTTCTTGGTGAGTCAAGGCTCTACTTCGCTTTTTTGATTCGATTGTCTATTATCTGTGGAGTGTATATTAATTTTGATTCTATTCCTCTGAATGTCAAAGTCAAATAATTTTATTCATGCTTCATTTTTGAACGTCAAATAATTTTTATTTACCAATTGGTTAAAGTTAATGCCTCAGACCTGAGAGGAACCGGCGCAAGAAACTCAGCGGGATATTCTCTTTTTTTCTTTTTATTTGTGTTGTTGACGATTCGTATTTCTATATTTGCTTTCTATACCTCTGAATACAGGTGCATGTAAGGCCCGTTGTACTGTCCTATTACGGCAATTCTGTATGTATATATGCTGGTGCGAATTCATTTAAAACAGATTTGCTTCACCAGCAGTCCGTTATACCTATGACCTCTCGTCGAGTATTTGTGGGACTCGTACTCCTTGTATTCTTTCCCAGTTTTTTTACAGCGTTTTCGCTTACTTCCAATAATCTTCTTTTTATTTTTTTTTGTAATTTTTAAAGTGGACTAACCATACTGAGGATAGAAATTATACTTTAAGTAAACATATAACATTTTTGAACGCGATTTGAGTATTTATAATATATTTCTGTTTTGAATATCTGAAATCTAAACACTCACGATTAATAATAAAATAAATGTAAAACCACGCGGCGCTCCACCAGGACGGCGTGAACCAGGAGACGGCGGTGCGGTTCCTGCTGGAGTCCGCGCGCAAGCGGCCCGCCTGCCAGTACATCTTCATCACCCCCAACGCGCCAGACGGCCTGCGCGCCGCGCCCGACCTCGACATACAGACGTGAGTACGCACGCACACACGCACGCGCATAATAATACACACTCATACTAACACACACTAATACACACACACAACTCTCACACTCATTCATTTATAGTGAATCACTGCCGCTGGAAGAATAACCACGACGCATTAAAAATTAGTTCAGCAACGCAGTATACCATGTATTGCATATAAACACATATCTTATATTCCTAAAACAGGTTTTAAAAAATTATGAAGAATAATGACTTTATAAACATATTTTTACTATCTCCCGCAAAGTGTGTGATATTCTGTTTCTCATTTAGCATCCGCTATAGAGAAATTGCGTAATGATATAATTGTATAATATTCTTTATTGCACTAATATACATGGGTAAAGTTAGAGTATTACAGTAAATTAAGTAATTACAGTTATCTCTACAAGAGATCTCTTCCAGTCAACTTGTGGTTGTGGATGAGTGGCGACTAACGGGTGAAGCAAGTGCAATTTAAGATATATATATACATTTATATAAATACGTATACATACGAACAAATAAATATACATACACATTTACAGATATGTATAAATATACACATAAATATCCAAATACATACACATATACAAATTTATAAATACATGCAGTTGATTAAATCAAAACCACCATCTAAAGTCAATCTTGTGCATTTAAATTTGTGAGTAGATTTTTTAATTGAGATTTAAAAGAATTTAAGGTTGGACATTTTTGGATAGATTTAGGAAGTTGGGATGCAGCATATACTGAATAGGATTTCTGGTAGAATTTGGTATTACTCTTCGGTATATGATCACAAACAAGGACAAATGATCTGGCTAAAATAAATATTTTTGTTTCAGGTTGGACGTTTTACCTGCGGAAGGTACATCTAAGTAATACCTGTTCTAGAGTGACAGCCTTACAATTTTCTTCTATACTTCTTCATACTTTGATTGTGTTAATTTTAATTACTTCATATTGTTAGGCTTGTACGCCCAATGTTATAGTACAAATTAATTATTTATAATTATAATTGGCAATGTTATAGTACAAATTAATATACAAAAACAATATTTTTATACTGAATCACAACTAAAAAATAATATTACATTGTATTGCATTATTTAAAAATTAAAAAAATTATTATTACTTTAATAATTTTGTTAATGTGCCTTGTTATAAATAGAATAAGTTTTATAATCTTTTAATAAATAAAACAATTGTTCTCATTTATGAACACCATTTATTAAAATCCCAACGGAACATCCCAGCGCGAGGCGCGTGTATGAGATCAGACTCTAACGGAAACACACCATCTATTCACATATTAGTCGTTGCCTCGATATAAACATTGCTTAACACTAAATTACCCGATACTATACTTGTAAGTTATTCCGACGTAAAGTAATACCTAAGTCTTATTTATAAGGCGAATCGCCTTCGGATAAGCGTAATCGTTCGACTTAATTCTAATTAATTAAACACATCAGATGGGATGCTAGCAATACAGTTATATATAGTGTAGGATGATCGAAATGGGATATATATATATATATATATATATATATATATATATATATATATATATATATATATATATATATATATATATATATATATATATATATATATATATATATATATATATATATATATATATATATATATATATATAATGCAGCATTTTAAAG